>JAJHSJ010000014.1:53537383-53689969 GCA_021015155.1 Magnolia officinalis | reverse complement strand
AACTTCAGATGATCCACTTGTTTGTTAAAATAAAGATATTTGATCTTTTTCATTTCAGCCGTCCAGTAAATGTCCACAATTCCGGTAGTTAGATGATATCAAATAGCCTCAATTTTTTTGCCCATGACGCATCTAAACTAGGACACATAATTTGGACAGTTTAATTTGAATTACTTAAATAACACATGTGCAGTTTTTAGTTAAGTTTTTAGTGCATGCATATTATCCATTACATTCTTTAGGAGCATCAAAGCTTTTCACATACAATTTATCTAAGTGGTAATAACCCTATGAACGGTTTGGATGGCATGTAAACGTCATGGTCGGCTCCAAGAAGGTTTCAACGATGGAAGTTTCTGTTCTCACTGTTTTGTATGGTATGGCCCACCTGAGTTTGAATCCTCCTGATTTTTTTTAATCCTGTCCTATTATGATATTTAGAAACAGATTAACGGAGTGGATTTGTCACTGCCATCTCTGTGGGCCTCACATGGCCTCTAATCACAAGAACTTGTGGCGGGGGTTATAGGCAATTCACGTTCCAAACAACTCGTTTGAAACGTCGCCGGGCGCCTTAAACCACAGCTTCCCCAAACCCCAGGAGTTAAATGTACTCAGGCTGCATATGACGCTTGATGCGCAGGCATGAAAAAAAACCTGTACACGTGGCATATATTAACTCAAATGATTGTGCATCCCACTATCTCTAGGTCACAATCACAAGATCATATTGGTTGAACAATATTAACTTTATGATTCGCGGACACTTGTTCGTGAAAGTGGACCGTTGGATATTTTCATTTTTAACCATTTAATAACCATCCAATAATCTAACAATCAGATTATTAAAAAAATCTAAAATTTTTTATCATCATACATGTCACGCCCCAAACTCGGAAACCGGGCTCACAAAATTCCCGATCACCGAATCCGCCATCGACAACCTCTGTAGAACCCCATTCTCGGCTCCCAGCGCCCATATGCCAGGTTCCGATCCTGGGATGCTACAAGGAGGATTTTCAACAAGTTTGATCCGTAATAAACATAACCAAAGGCTAAACCACAAACAACAAAAAACCAAAAACTCAATCACATTTCCACTATGATCAAAAAACTTTACAAGTACATGAGCATAAGGGGAAATACAATGATGATAGACAAAAAGCTCCAAAAATAATCAGCTCTGCGCTCCTACCTCAGCGCTGCGGCGATCCAACGTCACCTGCACGCAACGGTCGCGCATAAGCTTATAGAAAGCTTAAAGGGTAGTGAAAGTGTGTGCGCAAGGTAGTAATACAATTGTGAAATATCAGAGTAATGCAGAACATGCTAGTGAATCCATGAGTACCGTTACCCGTACCAAGGCTATGCGATGCAAGGCATGAATGAAGTCTGCCATACTAAGGCTATGCGATGCGAGATGCAACTCAAGCATACAAATCCTCATCTATATCCACATATCAATACAGCTCAAATTTGGAATATCACCGGGGTCTAGTACACTCTAAACCAGATTGCCATCCCATTGCACGCAATAAAGTAAGTGGAAGAGACCTCACTATTCGTCTGCCAATATCGGGCTCGGCTCGTCGATAGCGGACCAATTCCTCGAGCTGGTCAAACTCAGCCTAGCTTTACCCCCTCCTCTTGGGCGGGTAAGGGCCGCACCCCTTCCAACCGACCATGACACAGTGAAAAGCGCAGCCGTTGGTAGTCGGCACTCGGCGCTCCTGCACCCACTCGGTCTAGACATTGGAGCAACCTCTTGGTACCATAAGGGTTTAGGGACTTTCACTCAGGGATATCTATAGCACCCCATAAAAACAAGATTTCTGGTATCCAATCCTGCCAACCACGATACGCCTGTGAGGTTACGACTCTGATGTCGCTAGAGCGTATGGTAACCATGTCACACAATGCGAAATGCATGAATCACACTATCCAGTCATGCAGCAATCCTGCACGTATCGTGCGCTCATATAGGGCAACACCGCCTATCCGGAAGCCCCTAAACAATCTGCCCGTAGGCATATGTTATGATCAGTCACTTCTCATATCAAGATACATATGATGCATATGATCATGAATCATGGAACTATACTAAACATGTTATATGGGATAGATGTTGTTCATAATGAAGATGGGCCTAGATGGCCTACAAGTATGGGCCTAACAATGGGCCCTAGGGAGAATCATAATGCAGATATTTAACCAACATTATTCTACAATGTGGACATCAAACCAACATTACTCCCAAGGCACGACTGTCATAAACATCATTACATAACCATGTTGGGATCACACATTGTAGTAGACCTTAGGTACATCCCATTGGGCCTTAAATACATCAAATGGGCCATATCACATGGGCCTTATATTCATCAAGTGGGCCACGTCAATGGGCCACACCAATGGGCTTTATGTACATTGCAATGGGCCATAACCCGTGGGCTATAGAATGCATCAAAATGGGCCTCGTAACATGGACCTTACATTCACATCAAAGTGGGCCCCAACGGACTACCACAGATAAATCAAGATGGGCCTCATCCACATACCAAGGTGGGGTCCACTTGAACTACGGACCTGGCTCATTCTTTAACTCATGCCATCAAATGAGCTTTTAAAATGGATGGACAGATTGGATGCAACCCATGCATCATGGTGGGACCCATGAAAGCTCACCATCAGGTATATTACGTAATATAATATAATATAATATAATATATATACAATAATATATACACACACACAAGCACAACCCACATGTACACACACGCACACACACGCACCCACAAGCATAGACCCACCGTCCAGGGGACAGTGGGGATAAACAAATATATCACTGTGGGCTATAAAACACATAGATCATTGTGGGTCCCACGTGGGGCCCACCTTAATGTTTATGAGCCATCCAAGCCGTCCATAAGGTCACGCAGACCTGGATGAAGAGTAAAAATAAATTTCACCTTGATCCAAAACCTCTGTGGGCCCAAAAAGGGTTTCAATGGCAGACATTTCAATTCACACTGTTTCTTATGCTGTGGGCCACCTGAGTACTGGATTGGCCTGATTTTTGGAGGGGGCCCACGTCAGGGAGGGGCCCACCTAGTGAACGGGTTAGATGACAAATATACATCATGGTGGGGCCCACGGCTGGAGCTGTGGGTGGCTGTCGACCGCCCGCCGTCCAAGCGCAGTAGCGCCTGCTGCCTTTTGACAGTAGCAGCGCTGTTGCTTCCTTCCTTTTTTTTTCCTTGCGAAAAATCGCATGTGTGGGGGCGCTACCTGAGAATCCACTTCTCCCAATGGATTTCAGGGCTCGAAATACACCAAACAAATCCAATATACATCATGTTTGGTGTGTAGGTACAGCAAGGTGGGTCCTAATAGCTTTGAACGGTAAGAAACGCAGTTTTCTATGGTATGACCCATCTGTTTATCGGATTGACCTCATTCTTCGGCTCAACGCCTAAAATGTACCCAGGACTAGGATGGATGGCGTGGATTTGATGTATACACCAAGGTGGAGCCGGTACACATGACCCACCCATAAGCCCAAAAAGACAATGCTGCTGTGAGTACACAGCACGGTCGGTTCACACTTCAGTTCACACGTCCAGCGTCCAGGACGCTGGATGGACGTGTTCAAAAATTCAAGGTGGGTCCCATGCAGATGTGGCTCACTGGATTTGGATGGATCTGATATTGGTGTTTCTCTTTCATCCGGGTAGCCCACTATTTGGATGGCCTAGATAAATGAATGGCGCCGATTAAACGACATGATCAAGGTGGGCCACACCGTTTGGGATGGGTGGACAGGGTGGATGATCTTATGCATCAAGGTGGGCCAGAAGCCATCATACACGAGAGAGAGAGAGAGAGAGAGAGAGAGAGAGAGAGAGAGAGAGAGAGAGAGAGAGAGATCGGTGAGGATGGAGGGACCCCGCCACTATGGGCCCCTCATACAAATATACATCAAGGTGAGTCCCACATATATGGACCCTTAATCAAATAAAATGAATGAAAAAAATAAAAATAAATAAAGATCTAAGATCACCCACCGGCTTCTACTCGCACCCTAGGCTTCCTTGGCTCCTTAGCTTTGATTCCAACGGAGGAGATGATATTTGGATGGTTGAGATGGGAGATGAGGGAGGGTAGGAAAAGGTGGGCCTCACACATGCATTTTTCTCTCCATGGGAGGGCTTGGACGTGTGGAGTTCTTGCTTGCTTGGGAATGGTTTGAAAAAATGAGAAAGAGAGTTGTAAAGAGAGAGTGATGGGTGGAGTGATGGATGTGGTGAGTGATGGGTGTGTAAGAGATTTTTGACTTTTGTGGCAAATAGTGTAAGAAAAGTATGGGCTTTGTAAGAACATTTTGACTTTTGGGGCTTATTTGGGAAATGGTGAAAGGTGATGTGTACTTGACATGTACTTGACATGTTGAGATTGATTGATGGATGGATTGATGTGACAAGTCATAGAGATTCTCTTGGGTTTACAACGCGCGGCGTTTTTCTCACACCGAACGATGGCCCACATATCCTGACCAAGGTATCACCTCGGCGCGCGAGTCGCGGCATTGGAACTGCGGCGATGGTGCGGTCGGTATGGTAAGGGTTTTGGGTTGAGTCAACTTGGGTTGATGGCGTGTGAATCAGGGTCGTGCGCAAATACCGGCTAAGGGTCGAAGGTTGCCGGAATTCGACCGGGAAGACCGCGGAAGTCTACGAAACTGTACGATCTAGGATACGGGTCTTACAATACACCTAGACTTCGTACCATAATTTGGATGCCTTAAACTGAGCACTTATATGCAATGAATCCAATTTCCAAGTGCCTGTATATCATCGATCATATTCTGCTAGAGTATCAAAGTTTTTCTTTTAAAATCCTATAAATCATCCCATCTTCCAAACTCCCTCCTTTCTTCCCTCAAAACCCTAGGGAGAGAGAAAAACCCTAGCAAAACCCTAAAGGTGCGTTTGGATGCTTGTAAGTTTTTTAAGTTGCAAGTAAGTTATAGGTAACTTACACGTGAAAGAAAGTTACAGGTAATCCTATTTGGACGTAAGTTGTAACTAACTTACAGGTAACTTAGTTTCTGTGTTTGAATAACATGTAGGTTAGTTACAGGTAAGATGTTTTATATTCACACAAACCGGAGTTTAGAGTATGAAATTGTTAAAAAATCAAATTGTCACATAGAAAAGTTTGGATAAGAGTATGTAATTTTATTGAGCCCATTTAGATGACTAGTTGGACTGATTTTAAACCCAAACTAATCATCATATGAGAAACATTATTTTTATTATATAATATAAGTCTGAATAAAATCTTTCATACATGCTGAGTCTTATATACTTAGGTGTTTTATGCTATACCTAGATGATTTTAGCTTCCCCGCATGCGAGTGTGTGTGTGTGTGTGTGTGTAAGTATGTATATGCATGTATATGTATATGTGTGTATGTATATGTATATATGTACATGAATGTGTATATGTATATGTGTATAGGTATATTTGTGTGTGTGTGTGTGTGTGTGTGTGTGTGTGTGTGTATATATATATATGTATGTATGTATGTATGTATGTATGTATGTATGTATTTGTATATATATGTATATGTATATGTATACGTATATGTGTGTGTATAAGTATGTATATGTATATGTAGAGACGCGCTCACCTGCGAACCAGTTCGTACGTACTACGTACGAACTTTTTTGAGACCCCATCATACGTGATGTAGATCCAAAATCTGAACCGTTCATGTGAAGCAGCACCCAGTGAACCCCCCCAGGACCAAGTTTTACTTTTATCTAAAACTGTTATGCATACCGTCCGTAGCAAAAAGAAATTTAAATCAAAGAAAGAAACTGTTTACATTTTTCATGGTCCACCAAAGTTTCAGATCAAAGTAAAAATTCGTACTATATGGTTTCATGAGGTTCTGCTTCATGTGGACCGTTCAGATTTGCGAGATTCATCACGTATGATGGGGTCTTAAAAAAGTTCATACGTACTACGTACGAACTGGTTCGCAGGTGAGCGTTTTCCTGTATATGTATATTTGTATATGTATGTGTGTGTGTGTGTGTGTGTGTGTGTGTGTGTGTGTGTGTGTGTGTGTATATATATATGTATGTATATATGTATGTATTTGTATGTATATGTATATGTGTGTATATATGTTTATATGTATATACATATATGTATATGTGTGTATGTATATATGTGTATGTGTATGTGTATGTGTATGTATATACACGTGTGTGTGTATGTATATGCATATGCATATATGTGTATGTATATGTATTTGTGTATCTGTATATATATGTATGTATACATGTATATGTATATGTATGTGTATGTATATGTATGTGTATGCATATGAATGTGTATGCATATGTTTGTATATGTGTGTATATGTATATGTGTGTGTATGTGTATGTATATGTATGTATACATATACACTCATACATGTACACACATATACATATACATAGATACATATACAGATATATGCAAACATACACACACACACACACACACACACATACATATACATATATACATTTACATACACATACATATAATATATACATGTATACATATATGCATTCATATATATACATATACATTCATATATATAACCATGTATGTTAGCATACCCACGTGGCAAACAAATGTAATAATTATGCAGGTCAAGCGGCCCGAAGGAGATAATGAAACTCACCCTTAAACCTTAAAGGGCCACGGTGATGTTTATTTTCCATCCAATCCGTTAGTAAGTTCACGTGGAGCTGGACGTGATCCAAAACTTCAGCCGCTCACAAAAAGTTTTTTCTTAAGGTCGGAGTTCAATCCCTTCTGTATAGTCCACTTGAGCCTTGGGTTTACCTCATTCTTGGGCTTATATTAAAAAATGATTTGAAAAAATGGATGGACAGCGTAGATAAAACTCACACATCACGATGGGCCCCCACAAAGCCTGCCTGAACGGATTATCGTCCAGGCGGGGGCATAATGCAATCCGCTTCCCTTCAAAACCTATCTTAACGCCGAAACTCAACCACCACAGCCACAAAACCCATCTATCCTCCACTCCGGCCATGGTCACCATCTTTGTACGGTGCCCATCATGTCTTTTCACCAGAATTGTAAGATTTCCACCGAAAATCGTCAGATTACCCTCCAAAATCCCTCTTTCTCTGGCGACCCTTATCTCCTCCACTCAGGTAATCATCCGTTTCTCTCATTCTCCCGCCAAAACTTCTCTCATTCTAATCACAGAGAAACCCTTAATGAGATCAGACTTCACCCCCATCACGACCCATCACAGAATCAACCACCCGAAGTAACTGAGTCTGACTCTAAAAAATTCGATGGTTTGGATCGACCGTCCATAACTCTTGACTGTGAACTCATCATAAGTGCTCTCTAAAAAATTCAACGGTTTGGATCAACCGTTCATAGCTGCGTTTGGATGCCTAAAAGTTTTTTTAAGTTGTAAGTTACTGGTATATATATACATACACATATATGCATATGCATATATGTGTATGTATATGCATATGCATATATGTATATGTATATGTATGTATATGTATTTATGTATCTGTATATATATGTATGTATACATGTATATATGTATATGTATATGTATGTGTATGTATATGTATGTGTATGCATATGAATGTGTATGCATATGTCTGTATATGTGTGTATATGTATATGTGTGTGTATGTGTATGTATATGTATGTATACATATACACTCATACATGTACACACATATACATATACATACACATACATATACATAGATACATATACAGATATATGCACACACACACACACACACACACACAAACACATACATATACATATATACATATATACATTTACATACACATACATATAATATATACATGTATACATATGTGCATTCATATATATACATATACATTCATATATATAACCATGCATGTTAGCATACCTACGTGGCAAACAAATTTAATAATTATGCAGGTCAAACGGCCTGAAGGAGATAATGAAACTCACCCTTAAACCTTCAAGGGCCACGGTGATGTTTATTTTCCATCCAATCCGTTAGTAAGTTCACGTGGAGCTGGACGAGGTAAAACACGAATATCATATTGATCCAAAACTTCAGCCGCTCACAAAAAGTTTTTTTTAAGGTCGGAGTTCAATCCCTTCTGTATAGTCCACTTGAGCCTTGGGTTTACCTCATTCTTGGGCTTATATTAAAAAATGATTTGAAAAAATGGATGGACAGCATAGATAAAACTCACACATCACGATGGGCCCCCATAAAGCCTGCCTGAACGGATTATTGTCTAGGCGGGGGCACAATGCAATCCGCTTCCCTTCAAAACCTATCTTAACGCCGAAACTCAACCACCGCAGCCACGAAACCCATCTATCCTCCACTCCGGCCATGGTCACCGTCTTTGTATGGTGCCCATCATGTCTTTTCACCAGAATTGTTAAATTTCCACCGAAAATCGTCAGATTACCCTCCAAAATCCCTCTTTCTCTGGCGACCCTTGTCTCCTCCACTCAGGTAATCATCCGTTTCTCTCATTCTCCCACCAAAACTTCTCTCATTCTAATCACAGAGAAACCCTTAACAAGATCAGACTTCACCCCCATCACGACCCATCACAGAATCAACCACCCGAAGTAACCGAGTCTGACTCTAAAAAATTCGACGGTTTGGATCGACCATCCATAACTCTTGATTGTGAGCTCATCATAAGTGCTCTCTAAAAAATTCGACGGTTTGGATCGACCGTCCATAACTCTTGATGTGAGCTCATCATAAGTGCTCTCTAAAAAATTCAACGATTTGGATCGACCGTCCATAGCTGCGTTTGGATACCTGTAAGTTTTTTTAAGTTGTAAGTTACAGGTAACTTACTTACACGTGAAAGAAAGTTACAGGTAATCCATTTTGGATGTAAGTTGTAACTAACTTACAGGTAACTTAGTTTCTCTGTTTGGATAACATGTAAGTTAGTTACAGGTAAGATGTTTTATATTCACATAAACCGGAGTTTAGAGTATGAAATTGTTAAAAAAATCAAATTGTCACATAAAAAAGTTTGGATAAAAGTATGTAATTTTACTGAGCCCATTTAGATGACTAGTTGGATTGATTCTAAAGCTAAACTAATCATTATATGAAAAACATTATTTTTATTATATAATATAAGTCTGAATAAAATATTTCATACATGCTGGGTCTTATATACTTAGGTGTTTTATGCTATACCTAGAGGATTTTAGTTTCCCCGCAAGCGGGTATATGTGTGTATGTGTATGTATATGTATATGTATATGTGTGTTGTGTGTGTGTGTGTGTGTGTGTGTGTGTATAACACATGTATATGTGTGTGTATAAATATGTATATGTATATGTGTGTGTATGTATGTATATGCATATATGTACATAAATATGTATATATGTACATGAATGTGTGTATATGTATGTATATGTGTATAGGTATATTTGTATACGTGTGTGTGTGTGTGTGTGTAGAGTGCCGGTCTCCTACGAACCATACCGCACGAAATTTATGTGCAAGCCTTCATGTAGGCCGTAGGATGAGGAGAGTGGCTTGGATTCCACTTCCTTGAGAGAGAGAGAGTTTTCAAAGAAAAGACTCTCCCCTGCACTCAAGGATAGACTCACGTGAAAGTCTTTGCCATAAAGATCCTATAAAAGAGCTTACTATGATGTTTTTGATAAATTCAGCTCGTTCATCCAATTTTTTGAGATCATTTTGAGACATGCTACAAAAATCAGATGGATACAAAAGTCAAGTGTGCCGCACTAGAGAAAACAGTTTTGATTCAGTCACCACCATTGAAATATTTTTAAAGCCACGTAAGTTTCTTATCATGCGAATTTTTTATTGTTTTCACTTCATCCCAATGGGAATGATCTTGTAAACCGTTTGGATGGCATATAAAAATCAAGGTAGAGCCTAAGAAAGTTTCAATGGTAGAAAACTCTTTCCCCAATTTTACCTCTTATATGGCCCACTTGATTTTTGAATTGATATCATTTTCAGTAGCATGTCATAAAATGAGCTCGGAAAACGGATGGACGGGATGGATTTATCAAAAACATCACGGTGGACCCCGCCAAACATCCAGCGTAGGAACATCCTGCGAAGGCTTTAGCAGGAAATCCGCGTCCATCCGCGTTCCTCCGGGAAGCAGATTGCACACTGAGTAACTCAGCACGCTAAGCGTGCTGCATAAACTCTATGGGGTCCACCGTGATTTGCATATTTTATTTACTCTGTCCATCTATTATAAAAGATGATTTGATGGCTTGATCCCAAAAATGACATATATCAAAATCTCAATTGGACCTCACCATGGGAAATAGTATGAATTGAAATTCTACCGTTGAAAATTTCTTGGGGCCGACAGAAGTTTTGGATCAAGCTGATATTTGTTTTTTACCTTCATCCATGTCTGTGTAATCTTATGAACAGGTTGGATGACAAATAAAAATCACTGTGGGCCCTAGCAAGGTTTCAATGGTGGAAGTCATTATTGACATTGTTTCTTATAATATGGTCCACTTGAGCTTGGGGAATACTTTTATTTTATAGTCAACCACTAAAATGATCTCGAAAAATGGATGGACAGCGTGGATAACCCACATACATTCATAGTAGGCCCAACTGAGTTTACTCAGTAAGCGTGCTGAGTAACTCAGTATGCAATCCTATTTCATTCCGTTCCTCCACGTCCTTCTCAGGCGCGGATTAGGTACTTCCCCTGCCCATTCCGAGCTTGGGACAGGCAGACGCTCTCAGGGCCACTAAGGGTCCACCGTAATTTTTAATTTTATCTAAGCCGTTCATCCATTTTTCCACATCGTTTTAGAGCACTGAATAAAAAAATAAGATAGATCCAACACTCAATTGGACCACACCATAGAAAGCAGCAGTGCTAAGGATACCCACCGTTGAAACCTTCTTAGAGTCTCTCGTGGTTTTTGTTTTTCATCCAACCTATTTATACGGTCATATACACCTGGGTGAATTGAAAAAACAAATATCACCTTGATCCAAAACTTCTGTGTCCCCAAGAATTTTTCAACGGTAGGAATCTAATCCCCACTTTGTGGTCCATTTAACCCTTTGATATTCTCCATTTTTGTCTTAATAATTTAAAATGATATGGAAAAATGGATGGACCATGTGATTGTAATTTAATTGGATCGTGTTATCGTGTAATTGCATCTATGATTGAGATGGAACAATCACTATTCAGCAAACGAGAAAAAAAGCATGAGAGTCAGGGAGGCGGATTACGGACTGAGTAACTCAGTAGGGTGAGGTCCACTATGATTTATATGTTTTATCTAATCCGTCTATACATTTTACCAGATGATTTTAAGGCTTTATCCCAAAACTGAAGCATATAGAAAGCTAAAATGGACCACATCACAGGAAACAGTGTGAATTAAATGTCCAACTATTGAAAATTTCTTGGGGGCCATAAAAGTTTTGGATCAATCTTATGTTTGTTTTTTCCATTCATCCATGTTTGTGTGATCTTATGAGAAGTTTAGATGACAAATAAACATCACTGTAGGGCCTAGCAAGGTTTCAACGGTGGAAATCATTATTTCCACTGTTTCCTGTGTTATGGTCCACTTGATCTTTAGATAAACTTCAATTTTGGGATCAACCCCTAAAATGATCTGAAAAAACGGATGGACTATGTGGATAAACCACATAAATTCACAGTGGGCCCAACAGTGTTTACTCAGTACGATAAGAGCGTACTGAATAACTCAGTACGCAATCCGATTTTGAAAGTCGGGACGCTGTAGTGGACCCACCACAGAAAACAGTGGGGAACACGGTTGACACTATCTTAATGCCCATCATCATGTTTATTTGAAATCTAACCTGCTCAAAAGTTAAAAAATACATGAAAGAAGGGAAAACACAAATATCAACTTGATCTAAAACTTTTGTAGCCTTTTGAAGTTCTTAACAGTGGACGTCACTGTCCCCACTGTTTTCTGTGCTGGGTCCACTGGAGATTTGGATTTAACTTATTCTTTGGATATTACCTTAAAATGATCTCTCCAAATGGATGAAAGGTGTGGATACAAAACAGACATCATGGTGGGCCCATGGAAATTGGTGACGTCACTTAGTAGTAAGTCTCGCTTCTCAGTTCTCACCCTTTCAGTATCTAATCTGCACCCAGAGAGTCTGCTTTCGCAAACTGAGGATCAAGACTCCTACGTCCTAAGTAAACTCCGTGAATCCACCATGATTTATGTATTTTATCCTCTCGGTCCATTCATTTTACCAAATAATTTTAGGGATTGACATAAAAAATCAGGCATATAAAATGTTCAAATTGACCACACCACTGGAAACAGTTGAATTGAACATCCACCTTTCAAAAAATTCTTGAGAGTCACATGAGCTTTGAATCAAGCTTATATTTGTGTTTACTTTCATCCATATTGTATAATCTTATGAACATGTTGGATGACAAATAAACATCACTATGGAGCCTATAAAGGGTATGATCCAATTGATGTGTGTATGTGCTTCAATTATGGGCTCAACACCATAAATTTCAACGGTGGTCACTAAATTCTCATTGTTTCCTCTCATGTGGCCCATTTAATTTTTGGAACCTCCTCATTCTTGGTCGCATAACCTAAAATGATTTCAAAAAACGGATGGATAGGTTGGATTTATCACAAACATCCTAGTAGGCCCCACACAAAATCCTTTAGCATGATCTTCATGCAAAAGGCTTTGGCCGGAAATTCTATTACAATTCCGAATTTCTCTCCGTGAGTATAGGAGAGAGTCTTCTCTTCAAAGACTCTCTCTCTCTCTCTCTCTCTTAAGGAAGTGGAATCTTAGCCGCTCTCCTCATCCTACGGCGTACATGAAGGCTCGCACATAAATTCCATGCAGTATGGTTCGTAGGAGACTGGCACTTTATACATATATATATATATATATATATATATATATATATATATATATATGTATATACACGTATATGTATATATATGTATATGTGTGTGTGTCTACACATACATACACACACACACACACACACACACACACACACACACACACACACACAATATATACATATATACATTCATATATATAACCATGTATGCTAGTATACTCACGTGGCAAACAAATGTAATAATTATGCAGGTCAAGCGGCCTGAAGGAGATAATGAAACTCACCCTTAAACCTTCAAAGGGCCACGGTGATGTTTATTTGCCATCCAACCTGTTAGTAAGTTCACGTGGAGCTGGACGAGGTAAAACACGAATATCATATTGATCCAAAACTTCAGCCGCTCACAAAAAGTTTTTTATTTAAGGTCGGAGTTCAATCCTTACTGTATAGTCCGCTTGAGCCTTAGGTTTACCTCATTTTTGGGCTTATATTAAAAAATGATTTGAAAAAATGGATGGATGGCGTCGATAAAACTCACACATCACGATGGGCCCCCATAGAGCCTGCTTGAACAGATTATCGTCCAGGTGGGGGCACAATGCAATCCGCTTCCCTTCAAAACCTATGTTAACGCCGAAACTCAACCACCACAGCCACAAAATCCATCTATCCTCCACTCCGGCCATGGTCACCGTCTTTGTACAGTGCCCATCATGTCTTTTCACCAGAATTGTTAGATTTCCACCGAAAATCGTCAGATTACCCTCCAAAATTCCTCTTTCTCTAGCGACCCTTGTCTCCTCCACTCATGTAATCATCTATTTCTCTCATTCTCCTGCCAAAACTTCTCTCATTCTAATCATAGAGAAACCCTTAATGAGATCAGACTTCACCCCATCACGACCCATCACAAAATCAACCACGCGAAGTAACCGAGTCTGACTCTAAAAAATTCGACGGTTTGGCTCGACCGTCCATAACTCTTGACTGTGAGCTCATCATAAGTGCTCTCTAAAAAATTCAACGGTTTGAATCGACCATCCATAGCTACGTTTGGATGCCTATAAGTGTTTTTTAAGTTGTAAGTAAGTTACAGGTAACTTACTTACACGTGAAAGAAAGTTACAGGTAATCCATTTTGGATGTAAGTTGTAACTAACTTACATGTAGGGGTGCACATTTAACTGGTAGAACCGTGGAACCGGACCGGAACCGACCAAACGGTCCGGTTTGGTCCGGTTCTAGAGTGCACCGGTTCCGGTTCCAAAAATCAAAGAACCGGTTACATTGGTTCGGTTCTCGGTTTGGGGGTATGTAGAACCGAACCGAACCATGAACCGATCCGTAGAACAAAACCGTGGATCCGATCCGTAGAACCGAACCGTGAAACCGAACCTGGAACCGAATCAAGAACCCTTTGTTGTTTCCATATTTGACTCATGATTTATGGTTTATAGTGCACAATTTAATTATTTTCATAAGTGTATTTTTGTATACGTTATACAATATCTAAACCATTCATCAAATGGACCACAACATGGATGGACATGGGCTTGCAATTGGGCTGGATTATAAAAAGCCCAGAACCGTGGAACCGATCCGGAACTGAACCGGTTTTAACGGTTCGGTTCCGGTTCGGTTCTAGGGTGCCAACGGTCCGGTTCCGGTTCCAAATATCCTAGAACAATTGGGAACGGTTCGGTTTGGTTTCACCCCAGAACCGGACCAAACCGACCCGTGTGCACCCCTACTTACATGTAACTTAGTTTCTGCATTTGGATAACATGTAAGTGATGTGTTTTCACTTTATCCATGTTAGCGTGGCCTTATCAACAGGTTAAATGGCTAAAAAACATTATCGATAGGCCCTGAGAAGTTTTTAATGGTGGGTATTCAATGTCTACTCTTTTTCTGTGGTGTGGTCCACTTAAAATTTGGATCTACTTTATTTTTGGAATCATATACTGGAATGATGTATAAAAGCTGATGGATGGCGTGGATATACAGAGTATACATGAAGGTGGGCCACACGGTCAGGTAATCACCCTACTGCTTTGTTACTAAGTAACACTGATCCACTCCCCCACCAATCTCGGGAGCGTCCGACATTTCTGGGAACCAACCGTCCAAGAGGTCTACCTTTTATGTTTACACAAGGACTACCGTGATGCTGCGTACCATGAGATCTACTCCGAATTAGATGTGTAATCCTGTACAGGGTGCAGAGCCAAAAAAATCGGACTGATATGTTATTCAAGTAGGCCATACTAATAGAAACAGTTGGGAGTACAGGATCTAAAGCCAAAAAAATCGGACCGATATGTTATTCAAGTGCGCCATACTAATGGAAACAGTCGGGAGAGACATCCACCCTTGATTGTTACCAGGCTCACCGTGATGACCATGTGAAATCCATTCCAACCACTGGATTCCACACCAAATTCTAGACCTGATGACTAAAATGAAGGCTCGTAAATCATTTACGTGGGGCCATATCAAAGGAAACAATCTCTAATGTAAGCATTTCTTGTAGATTGTTTTTAATCGTGTGGTCTATCTGAACCACTGATGAGGCTTATTTAAGGGTCTTGGTGCAACATTGGGTAACTTAGGTAATGGCCGAGGTGGATTTTACATGAACACCATGGTGGGGCCATCCCAAGTCGTGATCACTTTTCTATGCTAAAATCAAATTACTGTGCGGTGAGAGCATTTAATTGGATTAATTAAAAAGAAAGTTTTCATTAAATGCATAGCTAGTTGGACGAAAACCTAATGTCCAACTAGTTGTGTGTGAGCATTGCTCTCTCTCTCTCTCTATATATGTGTGTGCGCGCGCGCGTGTGCATATACGTACATATACATATATACATATACATACACATACACATACATATAATATACTATATATATATATATATATATATATATATATATATATATATATATATATATATATATATATATATATATATATATATATATATATATAACATCATGATCCTTATCAATGGAAGCGGATTGCATGCTGAGTAACTCTTTAAGGCTCACTATGATTTATGTATTGTATCCAATCCATCCATCCATTTTACCATATAATTTTAAATCTTGAACCCAAAAATGAAAAATATCCAAATATCAAATGAACCACACAACAAGAAACAATATGAATTGAACCTATACCGTTGAAAAATTCTTGGGGGCCATAGAAGTTTTGGATCAAGCTTATATTTGATTTTTCCCTTCATCCATGTTTGTATGATCTTATGAACATGTTGGATGACAAATAAACATCGCGGTGGGGCCTAGCAAGGTTTCAATGGTGAAAATCATTATTCCTATTGTTTCGTGTGGTATGATCCACTTGAGCTCTGGAATTGCTTCAATTTTGATCTCAACCCCTTAAATAAGATGGAAAAATGGATGGACAACATGGATAAATCATATACATTCATCGTAGGCCCAACTGAGTTCACTCAGTACGATAAAAGATCTGATTTCATTGTCAATAGGTTGGATGGTAAATCGGATTGCGTACTGTAACTCAGTATGCTCTTATCGTATGAGTAAACTCAGTCAGGCCCACCTTGAATGTATGTGGTCTATCCATGCTGCACATCCGTTTTTCCATCTAATTTAAGGGGTAAAGCCTAAAATTGAAGCATACACAAAGATGAAGTGGATCATACCACAGGACATTTAGGATAATGATTTCTACCTGCATATTAATGTTTATTTGTCATCCAACTTGTTTATAAGATTATAAAGGCATGGATGAACGGAAAACAAAAATATAAGCTTGATTGAAAACTTCCGTGGTCCTAAGAAATTTTCAATGGTAGAAGTTCAACTCAACTGTTTCCTGTAGTGTGTCCATTTGAAAGTTATATATGCTTCATTCTTGGGCTCAAGTCCTGAAATTATATAGAAAAATGGATGGACGGAGCAGATAAAATACACGAATTATGACCTTCGTCGAGTTTACTAGCATAGTGAGTTACTCACTAGGCAAATCGCTTCCGTTGGATGGAAAACAAATATTTCAGTGGATCCATGATGTTTTTAATAGTAGGAATTTAGTTAAGATTGTTTCTTGTGGTGTGGCCCACTTGAGATTTGGATCAGCTTCATTTTTTGGATCATATCTTAAAATGAGCTTTCAATACGGATGGACGGTGTGGATGTAAGGAAAGTACGTCAGTGTGGGCTCCACAGTTACGCATCCGAAACCGCCCTGCCAAACCGGCCCGTTCCGCACATACGCAAAAGAAAAAAAAAAATGGAGGGGAAAAAATACAAAGGAAAAACAATAAGGGTTAGGGCTTCCCTTCCCAGAGCAGAGAGAGGGAAGGAGACGCTGAGAGAGAGAGAGAGAGAGAGAGAGAGAGAGGAAGGAGACGCTGAGAGAAGGAGAAGGAGACGTTGGGTCAGAGCAGGTAGGTGCACTTTCAATGCAGCTGCGTTTCCACCGCCATCTCCCAAATTCGAAATGGATAGCCGTTGCCTGTAACAAAGTAGCCTGTGACTTGAAAAACACCTAATTCCTCTGTTACATTTCTTGCAATCTTACCTGATAACATTTCTCCCCCAAACACAAACTGTAAGAAAGTCACCTGTAACTTTCTTACATTTTACACAAGTTACAGGCATCCAAACGGCCCCTAATAAAATACCAATTTCCATGAACTCTCCTCCCAGAAATTTCTGATTTTCGTCGCTTCTCGATCTCGATCCCGGCCTAGTTTGATGGCTCTGTACCTCCTCTTCGAATCGGCATCTGGTTTCTCTCTCTTCCACGTTCATGGCATTGACGAGATCGGGCAGAACACGGTAGCCGTCCGTAACTCGGTCCTTGACCTCACCCGGTTCGGGAAAGTCGTGAAACTCGCCGCATTTCAGCCCTTCTCCTCCGCTCTTGACGCTCTCAACCAATGCAACGCGGTCTCCGAAGGTGACATTACTACTGTTTTGATACTGGCATTGCAAGGGTTTTATTAATTCTTTTTATGCTGCAACGCCATCTCTGTAGGTGATCCATTGCATATTTACTGCTGGCTATGTATTTTGCTTCAATGGTTCATTTGCATACGAACAATCAGATAGCTAGTATTGTCTGACAGCTTAGGCTCACGTGATTATAGAAAAAAGGAAGAGTTAAATGATACTAAGCTGCGTATGACGCTTGATACTCAGGCACTTAGAAATGGTACACGTGGCAGATAAGCTCAACTAAAACCGGCTAGATTGTGCAGCCCGCTGTCCCAACTCAGAATCCCAAGTTCAGATTGGTTGAGCAATCCTCACCTTTGATTCTTGGACTGTTGTTTGTGGAAATAGGGCTATTGGATATTTTTCATTTTTAACCATCCAATAAATGTCCACCAATCAAATAGTCAGATAATTAAATAAGCTTAATTTTGTTTTATGATCCATATACAATGGGTTCTGTAATTTGGATGGTTCAATTTGACTACTTGTATGTCATGTTTGCAATTCCTAAATAATTTCTAGGGGCCCGTGTATCATCCATCCACTACACTTTACCAGAGTATGAAAGTTTTTCTCGAAAAGGAAAATGCTTGCCTCCCTTGCGTAGGTACCTGGGGGGGGAGGGGGGAAATCCACCCCTTTTATCAGTTAGACCACCCCTCATTTGGTCTTGATGCCGAAGATCAGGCTGATTTAACCTCACCCGGTTCAAAATTATACAAAAACCTCTAATATGGCCCACTTGATTTTTTGAATTCTGGCATTTTGGGGTAATCCATTCATGACAATCCTTTCATCCCAATGAGGAGCATCAGATGAATGGATTGGATGACATATAAACACCATGGAGGCCCCTACACAACTAATGGCAAATGTCCCATACCAACTGTTTCTTGTGGTGTGGCCTACCTGAGTTATTGGTCATTGTGATTTTTTGGATTGCAAGGTGAGATTGAGGCAGTGTACCTGATGGACGGTTTGGATCTCACGAAAGTTCCACCCATGTCATGCTCAAGCAGTAGGTAGCGAAGTGAGGTTACCGTTAAGTACATATGCGAGGTATGCTAGCACGGTTCATAGAAAAAGGTCTATGGTGGCGCCCACAGATGAACTGTTTGGATTGATGGAGGATGAGTTCCCTACTTGAATGAGAACACTAGCGTAAGCAATCAGTACTGCTTGAATGGGCTGACCGATGCTTCTTTAGTTACTTCTGGTGTAAAACCATAAGGGTTTGGAGTTAAGTGGTGTTCCTTTTATGCATTTTTTAGTTTTCTTTTTTGGGATTCCCGGCAATGCGAAAGGAAGTCTTTTGAGCTTAATCATGAATTTTGTAGGTGTTCCTTATTGGTTTCCCTATTTGTGGTTTTGACAGTTAATTTTAGGAACCCAGTATGTATTGTAGGTCTTCTTTCATGCTTTTGCAGTGACTGAAGTTATGATGGATGCTATTGGCAAGCTTGCTAGTGCTTTGATGTTTTTTTAAAAGGTTTTTGAGCTTAGTTTTCCACTCCTTTACCAGTGATTTGGGGAATGGCTGGAGTTGAATCATGGGCTTTTTCATTTGTTAGGAGTTTTGGCCTTTTAGGAAAATACATTCTAGAATCATTAGATAATGAACTGTTGGTACTAGGCCATCTTTGGCGATGAATCAACAATTCAAAGTGCTTTTCTTGCGTATTCTTGATGAACCAACATTTATATATTGATGTGGGATGATTGTATCCTTGGCCTTTTCAGGGGTTTTTGTATTTTGGGAAAATGCATTCTAGGATCATTTTGGAACTGATCAATGTCTGCTTGGGGAATCATACACTCAGGTGCCAAGTTCATGAGATTCCCTAGAGCTGACCCGGATTGGCAAAGTAAATGGGGCCTGCCCAAAAAGGTAAAAAAGAGTGGCTGATGTCATGCTGGTGGGCCCTGCAGTATGTTGCCGATCATGGGACATATATGCAATGCTAACTTACATCATTCGTCTTTTTTCTCCTAAATTTGAGTGTCCTATTTTGTTTGTTAATCATCTTTTGAATTGAAATGTAGATAGACTATTTTATGAACTCAATGATTGAATTTGTATAAATTATTCTTTCGAGAGTTTTTTATGCTATTCAGAGGTGATAATTGGTTTGGGAGCTTAAATATGATGCAAGAGTTCTTATTCTTTGGAGATACAGGACTTTTGACTGATGAATTGAGGAACTTCTTGGAGCTGAATCTTCCGAAAATCAAGGAAGGAAAGAAGCCTAAGTTCAGTCTGGGTGTCGCAGAGCCTAAAATTGGATCTCAGATTTCTGAACTGACCAAGATCCCTTGCCAAAGCAATGAGTTTGTCGTGGAAATCCTCCGTGGTGTACGGTTGCATTTCGAGAGGTTTATCAAGGACCTTAAGGTTTGCATAATTGTATCTGAGTTTGTTGTGGAAGATTTTATCCATGTGTTCTTCTAAAGTAACTATTGTTTTTTTTTTTTTTTTTTCCTTATCTGTTTATAGCAAGCAGACTTAGAAAAGGCTCAGCTAGGTTTGGGGCATAGTTACAGTCGAGCAAAGGTCAAGTTCAATGTTAACCGGGTTGACAATATGGTTATTCAGGCCATTTTCCTTCTCGATACTCTTGACAAAGATATCAATTCCTTCTCCATGAGAGTCAGGTTTGTTGACATTCATTGTACTTTTTTGGAAGTATGTTAGATTATCTTTTCTTATATTATATCAATGCATTTTTTTGGAACAACTTCCATTTCGCTAGAGAAAGGGAAACATGTTAATCATTTACTGGACCATAATTTTCTCATCAATAATGTAGCCTGTTTATACACTATGAGTTGGATTTTTATGTTGTTAATGTCGGAGTGGAACTAGTGAAAACATTTTTTTATTAAAACAAAAAATTTGATATTCACGTCTTCTTCAATCACGTCCTGTTTACACGGGAGAAAGCATTTTATATCTTCAAAGAAGAAGAAGAAGAAGAAGAAGACACTTTGCATCGATGTAGAAACTAGTTTACTAGTTGTTAAACTTTAGTTGAGATGGTGTCAGGTTATGCTGTGAACCCATGACTGCAATGCTGTAATTAGGATTTAATGCCCCTAGTCAACGTAGTAGGTTATGAGAGAGCAACCTTGTGCAACAGAATGTTGTATTTGATACTGCCATAATTTATTTTTTTTGGAACCCATGTTTGAAACTCTCTTTGTTTTAACACCTTTGTGCAGAGAATGGTACTCTTGGCACTTCCCTGAACTAGCAAAGATTGTCAATGATAACTATCTCTATGCCAAAGTTGCAAAATTTGTGGAGAATAAGTCAGAGTTAACTGAGGACAAGATTCCAGGGTTAGAAGACATTCTTGGTGATGAGGAGAAAGTGAAGGAGATTGTTGAAGCAGCTAAAGCATCTATGGGTAGAGTTCATGAGACTAATTTCTTTTGCTAGCTCTATTCAATGTTCTATTGATCTTTTTCTGTTGCCTTTTTAGGTCAGGATTTGTCTCCGATTGACTTGATTAATGTCCAACAATTTGCTCAGAGGGTAATGGACCTCTCTGAATACAGGAAGAAGCTCTACGAATATCTTGTCACAAAAATGAATGACATTGCACCAAATTTGGCTTCTCTGATTGGTGAAGTTGTTGGTGCCCGTTTGATTTCTCATGCTGGCAGTCTTACAAACCTAGCCAAGTGCCCTGCTTCTACACTTCAGATCCTTGGTGCCGAAAAAGCACTTTTCAGGTGCATGCTTCAACATCTACTTATGCCTTATCATTCATCATCATCATTGTTGTTGTCATTCTCGTTGTTGTTGTTTTTCATGGTAGAGAAATAGAGCATAGAGAGGAGGAAAAAAAACAAATAGGAGTGAGAGTACTATGAGATGCCCCTCTTGCTTTATTCATATTGATCTAGAAAGCTTTATGATAAAACACTAACACGTGGATTTAAGTAGCAATTTCAAAGTGTGACTCGCCAAGCGATCGAAACCAGTATGACTCCCTGGCACAGCCTGCTGATGGGAAGGATCTGCCCGAACGTATGCACCTTCAATCTTAAGCACAAGAACACAAACAAATAGAAGAGAACAACTCAAGAGATTTGTTTCAATTTCCAGATGCCTCCACAGTACTCGTCTTAGGCCCTTATATAGGCTTTTGACATGTACATATAAGGAAAAACATAATGTCATTGCCAACCAATGACTTATTACAAATATGGAAAATAGATTAAATAGATAAAAATGCATTACTACTAGATTATTCTTAGCTAGCTGATTGATTTCACTAGCTACCTACCTAAATATGAGGCTTGGGCCTCCTTATTGATGGGCCAACTATTGGGCTTGGATTTAATGGGCCTAGCCCATGAATCGTGGCCCAAATAAGCCTTCATCGTTCACCCTGATTCGCTTTGACTTGATTCGCATTGGCATGGTGAATCGTTTCTTTTCATACTGAAACTGATACAACTCCAAAAATAACTAGTCATATGGGACAATTTTTGAAACAATGCTTACACTCATCATCATCATCATCCCAACTAATTGGGGTCAACTACATGAATCCTTTTCCGCCATTCCACTCTATCAAGGACAATAATTTTTGCTAGACCCACATAGGTTGTCAAGTCTTTTCTAACTACCTCCACTGACATCCTTTTGGTCCTTCCCTTTGCCCTTTTAGAGCCTTCAACTTGTACCAACTCACTTATTTTGGCTGACATAGTTCTTGGTCTCCGTTGCATGACCAAAGCATCTAAGTCTACCTTCTCTCATCTTATAACCCGTTAGTGCTACTCATAAGTTCCTTCAAATGTGTTCATTTCTAATTCTATTCTTGTCTTGCCACTCATCCATCTCAACATCCTCATTTCAGCTACATTAATCCTATGAACATGTCCCTTAACCACCCAACATTCCATGCCATAAAGCATGGCTGGTCTTATAGCCATCCTATAAAAAATTCCTTTCAATTTGAATGGTACACGATGATCGTATAAAACTCTAGAGGCACATCTCCATTTCTTTCACCCAACTTGAATTCTATGGACAACTTTCTTCTCAATCTATCCACTCATGAATTTCGACCCAAGATATCAGAAGTGGTCATTTTGGGAAACTTCTTGATCAACAATCTTTACCAATCCTTTGTTTTCACTCCTATTGTTACTGAAATTGCACACCATATATTTTGTTTTAGTCCGACTAATTTTAAATCCTTTAGATTCTAAAGCGCATCTCTATAAGTCTAGATTTGTATTTACGCCCTCCCTCGTCTTGTCAATCAAAATTGTGTCATCTGCAAACAACATGCACCATGGGATCTCTTCTTGCAAATGACTCATTAACTCATCCATAACCAAATGCAAAAAGGTATTGGCTCAATGCACCCGCTAGTACAAGCCTATGATAATTGAGAATTCACTTGTCTCTCCACTAGTGGTCTTCCCATTTGTTACTACTCCCTCATATATTTATCCTTGATTATGTCAGTATATACTCTTGAAACTCATTTCTTTTGCAACACCCACCAAATCAATTTTCTAGGGGCCCTGTTGTAAGCTTTCTCTATGTCAACAAAAACCATGTGGCGATCCTTCCTCTCCCTATATTTCTCAATCAGTTGTCTAAGTACGAATATTGCTTCAATGGTAGACCCCTCCTTCGCATTAAACCCAAAATGATTGTTTGATACATTTGTCTCATGCCCTTAGTCTTTGTTCAATCACACTTTCCTAAAGTTTCATAGTATGACTAATAAATTTAATACAATGATAGTTAATGCAGCTCCGCATGTCTCCTTTATTCTTATAAATAGGTACCACAATACTTCTCCATTCTTTTGGCATTTTCTTTAATCTTACAATCTTGTTAAACAACTTTGTTAACCAAACTAACCCTATAGCTCCCATACACTTCCAAACCTCTATTGGTAAACCATCTGCTCCAAGGGCCCTTTTCATCTTTCTCAAAGTTCTTTCACTTCAAATATCCTATACCTATGAAAATATTTATGGACTCCGACGCCATTTGAGTTTATGGTTCCTTCTATTTTTATTCTCTCAAAGTGATTTTCATTTAACAAGTTCTAAGAATAGCTTTTCCACTTTTTATTGATCTCAATGTGTTTGATTAATACCCTTTGTTCATCGCTCTTAATGCATCTAACATGATCCAAGTTCCTACTCTTCCCTTTTCTCATTTTTGTAAGTTCGAAGACATCTTTCTCACCATTTATTGTCCTCGATCTATTATCAAGACCATTATGAGCCTTAAAGTTTTGCCTCACTTATTTCTTAGCAATCTTTTGTCATTTCTATTTTATTCAATATTTTTGTTGTTTCTAGTCCCTTGTTGGGCTTTGAAATGTTAAAACTTCTCATTAATAGTTCTTTGTATATCGTCATTCCACCAAAGCTTCCTTATATGATTGGCTTTTCCTTCTAGATACTCGTAAAACATCTTTTGCCACTTCTCTAAGGGCTTGTTTGGTTTTCCAATTACAACGGTAAATGGTTGGAAATGTGTAATGATTACTTGCTCCTGTAATTGTATGGTGACATCACCTATATTTGACTGCAATGATGAGTTTGCTACCATTGTTTGTTTCATCCAAAAGTCATTATAAAATGGTAGTTTTATAATTGTAAAAATGAAATGATTATAATTTCTTTTACTTGTTTTCATTCTGAGTGTATTTGACTATCGATTTACAAGCCACAATTTGTTTAAACAAACACCTTGAAATGATAATGATAGTTCATTAACTTTGCATTACATAGAACATTGGAAAACCAAAAACGCTGTAATGCACTCAACCATCTTATTCCTCATAACATCTTTCCTTGACATTCCCCTTTCCTTCATCCATCAACTTATTTTTCAATAGCACTGTTCTCTCTCCTTTTAAATTCCTAATGCTTACCCTTAACTCAAAAGGCTAATGGTACACACGGGTGTACACACCCTTGTGTACATGCACAAACACATGCTTCTACAATTATTGTTGTTGCTGCTGCTATTGGTGGTGGTGCTGGTGCTGGTGGTATTGTTGGTTTGTTGTCACTGTTGCTATTGATGGTGGCAGTGGTTTTAGGATGGCGAAAATGACAACGTTTGCTCCCATTTTGCCTTTCCAAAAAAAAAAAAAATGTTCACTCTCATTTTATTTCTACATTCTCTCTTTAAAAAAAAATAAAAATAAAATCAGTATGGGCCCTATAATCGTGTTGTTTAAATGAGATATTGTGATTTTTGGCCCAATTAGAGCCACAAACATTTGTTTTTTCAATGAATTGCCCGTCGTGAAAGCTTATCCCCATTTTTATTATTAGAATATTGACAAATTGAGTTGTTGATATCATTTGTCTTCAGGGCATTGAAAACCCGAGGGAACACCCCAAAATATGGCCTTATTTTTCATTCTTCTTTTATTGGCCGAGCATCTGCACGGAACAAGGGCCGTTTAGCTCGTTACCTTGCAAATAAATGTTCCATTGCATCTCGCATTGACTGTTTCTCAGGTTAGATTTTCCTCAGTCTTAACTATTTTATCATGGGTTATTCCTTTTACTATTCTTCCTGTCTGGTGATCTCTTGAAAAAAAAGTCCCATCTGACTGGTAATATTTTCTTGTGTGTAGAGACGAATACCACCGTTTTTGGGGAAAAGCTTCGTGAACAGGTGGAGGAGAGGCTGGATTTTTATGACAAGGGCGTTGCCCCACGCAAGAACTTGGATGTGATGAAACTGGCTATTGATAGCGCATTAAACAAAGACTCACAAGAGAATCAAGGTAATGGCTTTTTTCCCCAATGCCATACTATTGCATTTGTCTCATGTGGATTAAATAGCTTGCTACTATGTCCACAAACGTAGACCACCTGTAAATCACTTGAATGCTGTACCATTCCAAACTCACATATTCAAATTTCAAATTAGCTCACTGGTCGAAATTAGCTTTCTACCTTTTAACCCATGCAGGATTCATAGTGCCTTACAAATTAAGCATTCTTCGGTGATTGCAAATTTCCATGCTCTGGAAAGTTCTATTACTTGCAAACAACCATTTATCTTGTAGTTGCAGATGTTGAGCTTCTTTTTTTTTTTTTTTAAATTATTATTATTATTATTATAAATAAAAATGATTTTTATTTTTTGAAAATTGACACGGACTTAACAAATCAGTAAATCAATCCTTGTACATGCTTGATTCCATGTTTAGAGTGCAACATTGCAAGCAATTTGGGAGAAATTGGGCAAATTTTTAATTTTTCCCAAATCAAACCACCTACACTCAAATTTCAAAATTATGGTGCAAGTGATGATCATTTCATCAAATACTCCTAAATACTTACACTCAAATTTTGAAATTAGAGTGCAAGTGATGATCATTTCATCAAATACTCCTAAATACTTAGAAATTAGTCTCAATTGACAGCTGGTTGAAGGAAAAATTCAAAAAAAAAAAAAAAAAAAACATGGAGAACATGAAGACCAATGGATATCGAAATCAAAGCTCCAACTCCATGATTTTTCATACAAAACATGAAGAACCAATGGATTTGTAACCATCTGAGAGAGAGAGAGAGAGAGAGAGAGAGAGAGAGAGAGAGAGAGAGAGAGAGAGAGAGAGAGAACTAGGGTTTTGATTTTTGTGGTCGGGTTCGTTGTGTATTGTTAAAGATACTTAAAAACTAGGGTTTTTAATTTTTATATATATATATATATATATATACCCGAATCTGAGTCGAGTCAGTTTCAGATCCAGTCAGGTCGGGTCGAGTTACTATGTAACTCGAACTTGACTCAGCTTGAGTTAGGATTGGGCGAATCCTACTTGGTTCGGACCAACTTACCCATTCGGTTCGGTTTGAATTGGGTCCAAACGAGTTGGACGAGTTGAGTCATCCTGTACCCAGCTCTAATTTAAATTTAAAAAAACAAATGGATGGGAATACAAAATCACTCACTGATGAAAATTGGCCCCAAATTCGCAAAAATCTTGATTCCGGTTTGAAATCTCTGCTTTCTCCCAAAAGATTTGAAGGTTGGATTGAAATCCACCCACAATGTGTTTAGAATCAAGGAAAATGATGAAAAAAATAATTTTGAAGAGTTTTTCACAAGAGACAGCAGAGTTTCTGTCGGTGTCGACCGATATTGTTGATACCAAAGACTTTTTGAAAGGAGAAATTGCCGATATTTCGTGACATTTTGCAATATCGGCTATACACAACTATACTTAGCGATGCATTGTGATACGCAGGATTTTCTATACTCCACATAGGTTTCGCACAGTTGATGTGTGATACCAATAATATCGGCTGATATTATCAGTATTGCAAACATTGCCAATCGGTATTCTGATTTGTTCACATGCAAACAAGATTCTTGTCGACATAATATGGATTCTACTTGGCTCCCACCAGTTACCATCTTTATATGCTTCTGATAAGATTCATTATTTGCTGTCTAGTTCATAGCATTAATGGGGGCCTTGTATGATCTCATCCCTAGAATATGCAGTGCCCTCAGGTTTTTGGTTTGTAGAGTGAGCCCATGGTTCAGGGGGTGTCTTTGACCTGATGGGCCCTGCCAATAAGTGGTATCAACCCTGACCGAAAATCACTTAAGATTAGAAAGATCCTAGCCGACCAAATTTTGGCCTTTCTTTAGATGGATGTGGACCAGTGCTGTATTCTTTTAGACATGTGATCTAACTAAAGCTACGCCCTTGATACAGTGGATTACCGGAAAAGGATTCATGTAGCTGAACCCAATTACTTGGGAAACGACTTGATGATGATGATGTTCAGGCCACCAATATCAGTGTTAGGGTTGTCCTCGAGGAGCTATTTGGTCCATAGCCCGTCCACTTTTGAGGCCTATCAGATCGACATTATAAATCACCGAACCATGGGCCTACCATTTGTAAACACCAAAAATCTGGGGATATTAAAGTCCCCTGATAATCAGTTACTAAAGATTACTGTGCAGCCACTACAGAAAGCGGTGCATCCTTAATTTTTGAAGATTTTTCTTGCCTACCCTTCTTTTTTTTCTTTCAAGTAAAGGTCCTCTCTTCAAATTTAGGTGAAGCATGTATGTATATGGTGGTTTGATTTGTCCAGTATTTGATATAAAATGCATGCAGATGGAGAAGAAAACAGGATGGATACAGATGGACCTACAGAAGTTTCGGCAAAGAAAAGTAAGAAAAAGAAAGCCAAAAGTGAGGGTGCAGATGGAGTATCTGTGGCAGAGGATAAACTGGCCGAGGTTGCAGAAGGAGATGCTCCCATTGAGCCTGAGACTGAGAAGAAGAAGAAGAAGAAAGAGAAGCGCAAGTTGGCAGAGGAGCTGGTTCCTGAAATTCCTAATGGCACAAATGGATTAGATTCTGAACAGAATGGCACAGCTAAGAAGAAGAAAAAGAAGAAGGGAAGAGGCTGCTAATGGAGACGAGCTCCAAACTGCGAGCAAGGTGAAGAAAAGTGGAAACGATGAGTGAGTTTTGTGAGTTTTTTGTCCCGAGATCTTTTGTTGTGGCCTGCTTGGCTCAACGGTTACTCTGTTGCATTTTTCCAGAATCTTGGAAGGAGTTTTATAATTTAATCGATATGTTTTTACTATTTATGTTTTGGTAGATTCAATCCTATAGTTTCTTTGCTATATGTGTTTGCCTTGTTTTTTTCATTTATCTGTGAATTTGCATGTTTGCCTTGTTGTTTTCATTTATCTGTGAATTTGCATGTTTGCCTTGTTGTTTTCATTTATCTGTGAATTTGCATGTTTGAGTTTGGTAATTTCTGATGGCTGTCATGAGGTGCTTTAGGTTTGTTCTATTATTCTACACACCCACACATGCATATGTAGCATTCTTTTTATAGCCATCTGATGAGTAGTCAGATGAATAAATCCATCTTTAGCTTTATTTTTCATAGCCAAACTGTTTTCCCAGCCATGGATTGGAATGGGTACTTATTTTATTTTTTTTTGGTTAGCTTGTTAGGACACCCCACTGTCAGTCAGTTCACACTTCACTGTTAGCCACCCCCACTAGGGAATCGATATCAAGGCCTCAGTGTTGAAATGAGGTATCTTTCACTCAGTGATTGGAATGGTTACTTGACGCGTAACTAAATGATCCATGATGCCCTGTGAGGGGTGAATGCTACACTACACACTATTCTCTATTTAAAACATTGGTGTATACCAACCAAACGTGCATCAGGTGCATCCCTCGATCAGCCCAATCCAATGGTCTGGTGGGCCCCACCATTTTTATGTTTTTGGCCTATTTTTAGTTATTTTCCGTGGTGCATCTGAGATTGGATTGTGTAAGAGCAACTCAGTACGCTTTTATCCTACTGAATAAACTATGTTGGGCCCATTTTAACTGTTGAACCCAAAAAAGAAGCATATCCAAAGCTCAAGTGGACCACACCGAAGAAAACAGTAGGAATAATGATTTCCACCGTTGAAACCTTCCTAGTTCCGTCCAGAAAGGATTTAAAAACACTGGGCCCATCTGGGGTTCACGTTCGAGTCCCTGACATCAAATGGATGTTGGTTTCCCACCATTGTAAGATCAAAGCCGTCCATCAGGTGGCCACCTTGCTAAATAAATAAAAATCAACCATTCCCGTTGATCAGGCGGGCCTTGGTTTATTGAAATTTATGAACAGCTGAGAAAAACTAAGGCCCAGCTTTCCCTAAGTCCTTCATCTGTTTCTAACGTTGTAGATTAGGTGACAAGTGGGCAAGAGACCAGATTGCCTGCAATGAGAAGCTAAGTGGGGCCCACTGTCATGTTTGTGTGAAATCCACCCCATCCATCCATTTTTACAGATCATGCTAGGACATGGGCCCAAAAATGAGGCAGATCCAGAACTCAAATGGGCAGCACGACAGGAAACATTGAACATTGAACATCCACCATTAAAACATTCATGGGGCCACATAAGTTTTGGATAGGGTAATATTTTGTGTGTTTTCAGTCCATCCCAGCTTATGAACAGTATGGATGGCGTATAAACATCACGGTGGGCCCCACCCAGCTTCCTGATGTAGAAGTTCCCAGAAAAGGCTTTTTCTCAGGCAATCCACGCCCCGTAGGCAAGCATGTTGTATCGGCCAGCGATCTGCACGGACAGCTTGGGTCTTTTACACATGTGAAGTTGGCACGTGCAGAGAAATGCCTAATAATGCCCTAGATATTCCTGATCTTGTTTTAATGATGCCACATCAAATTGCTTGTGGTTGAAACTTGAAAGGACAGGACAGGAGTGTAGAAGAAATTTGGGATCAATGTCCCTTTTGAGAAAGCTAAAATGAGGATGTTTGATTTTGTTTTGCATTCAAATCTCTACTTAGATGGGACCCATCAATGCAATCTTCATTTGCCCATCAGGTGAGACATGGATGCCCTGACCCAACAAAAATAAAATAAAATAAAAATAAAAATCAGGATGGTCCATTTACCAAGTGGACCATGTGAAATAAGCAAATGGAAGGATAAAATACAGTTGCCCAAGTTCTTTCAAGTAGTCCATAATTTAATAATTTGTAGCCCACCTGATATGATGTTTGGGCCAGGCATTTATGCATTGGATGCTTTTCCACAGGTGCAATTACCTAAATGTCATCATTTTTTTTTTTTTTTTTTTTTCAAGAAGTGAAGTTGAGAATTCCGGGGCCCACTAGGTATATGCATGAAATATTCAATCCGTCCAACAGATGCACCCCATCCTAATAATCAAACCCCCCAAAAATCTGAAGGATCCAATAATAAAGTAGCGAAACCGCATAATAGATCAATATGGACCACCCCAATGTAGCCTATCTGATGATTTGTTATCAAATCCAGACTCACATAAAACATGTTCATGCCACATGGGCCCCACAACTTGCACTTTTAAAAGGACATTTTGGTAATTTCCTTATTCAGTAAGTACCTCACTGAATTGATTCCTCGAGGCAGAATTTGATAAAATTGAATTCCCAAAGGAGTTTTGTGGTAAAAATCCTTGAAAATATAAAGAAGAAAAAAAAAAAAAAAAAATCAAAACAGGAAAAATGGGCCCCACATGATGAAATGTACAGTTCCTCCTATCTGCATATTGCAGGAATGGGGGGCATTCATTTGTCCGGTCTTGATGGATGCTTACGGTTTCTCTATTTGCATTTTGGGCTCCAATTCTCCTGTGAAGGCTGTTGTGACAAAGGGTTACAACAGGCATGATTGATTCCATTGCGACAAATATCACCAACATCTTCAAAATCGCACATTATTTTCTCAGAAATTTGATTAAATGGTTTTTAGAGATTTTTCTAATTACAGAGGTAATTTAATGTAAATGGGTAATAATTACTTACCCTTATATTTCCAGTTGGATTTTCAAGGTGATGTTGACAGCCACCTTTCATTTATAGCACTCCTCACATCACCCGAGGAGAAAAATTTTAAATCGTGTGGCCTACCATGATGTTTGTGTCTTATCCACACCGTTCATCCCTTTAGCTAACTCATTTTAGGGCATGAGCCGAAAAATGAGACAAATCCAAAGATAAGAGGACCACACCACAAGAAACAGTGGGAATTGAATTCCTACCATTGAAAGCTTCTTGAGGACCCATAAGTTTTAAATCAAACTGATATTTTTGTTTCCACTTTATCCATGACTGTGTGACATTATGAACGGGTTGGATGACGAATAAACATAAATGTGGGCCCAGGGGAGAAAACAACTTTCAACCATTGACGTCTGAATGATCATTGTTTCCTGTGGTGTGGTCCACTTGAGCTTTTGATTTTCCGAATTTTTGGGCTCATGCCTTAAAACGTACTTTTTAAAAGGATAGATGGTGTGGATAACTCATATGTATCATGGTGGGGCACACATATTAAAATCAGTAATAAAAGGGTTTGTATGGACCAATTTTCGAAACGTAATTCCAGCTAGTTTGAAACGCGTGGAGTAAGTAATAATTATTTATTTCCGTGTATTTACTGTCGGAAATTGAGAATCAAACAGTCCTTACTACATGATTCTTTGGAAGTTTTCATTTTACCATATGGTGCCTTATGGGAAGGACATTACCAAAATACCCTTAATTAGCTTCTTTTTTTTTTCTTTAAAAAGTGTGTTGGACATTACCAAAATACCCTTAATTAGCTTTTTTTTTTTCTTTCTTTAAAAAGTGTGTTCCGGAATTATATGATTCACATGCCATGTGTCTGATGTCTAATATATTGAATGTATATACCTCACCATAATGATCGGATAAGGCAAAAATCTTGCTAATTGAATCATGTGATTGTGAAAACGTTAAATTGAGATAATTTTCAGGGCCTACCTTGATTTATGTTGTGACCCATCTGATAACTAGATTGTCCAGATTTTTTTGTTCATTTGATCATCATGGTCGTTTGCACTTGGGGGATGGATTGGATGTTATACACATACCATGTGAGCTGGCCCACAATTCTTGACTTTGTCACTTTTTTAAAAAGAAAAAATTATAAAAAGTATTTTGATCATTTTACCTTGGAAAAGCACCTCTCCACAAATGTTGGATTAGTTAAGGCACTGTTTGGCAAAATAATTTTACATTAAAAAATATATTTAATTTAATAATATAAATAAGTCATTTTGATATGATGTAGAATATGTCACAGATACACTCTTAGCATGGTTGGACCAAAAAAAGGTGGACCATAAATTGATCATAACTTTTGATCGGGCATCGTTATAGTGCACCTGACTGAATATCAAGAACTGAAGTAGGACGAGAACTCGACCTCAAGTTATTTTGAAGTGGAGGGGACTGATGTAGAGCGGGTCGCGAACACTTCCATGTCCAATATGAATCAGAGAAGGCTCGATCAGAGGTAGAAGTCATCAAGACAATTAGAACCTTAAAATAGACATATCTTGTAAACCGGAATGATTTACTCGACGTACCATTTATGATTTTGGGGTAGGACGAGCTACTTTAGCCAAACAACTTGGTTATGCCGGGTTATCCACGTCGAATTTGCAAGATTCCATCAAATCGACGGTCGAAAATCAATTTTATTTCCATTTTTATTATTTATAGTAAGTTTTAGTTTGATTATAACTCTTCATCCATTGGGCTTTAGGAGTTGTGTCCAACTTGTGTTTAGAAAAATTAGGAGAATAACATGGTTAAGCCACATAAGACCTTACTATAAATAGTAAATTTACCATTTATAGTAAGTTATGAATTTTAGGGAGTTTTAGTTGTAATTTAATTCCGAAACTTCTTCCAAAGCTTGATATTCTTATTTAAAGGATTGTAAATTTGTTTTTATTATCTATCTATCTATCAATTATCAAAAAATTTATTTCTAAAATTATTTCTAGTTTCTATCTTTGCTTTCGTATTGGAGAAGTCTTTATGAGAAATCCAGAGAAGCTTTGTGGATTTGAAGCAGTTATTCTCGGGGAAGACGGTGATCGACCTAATCAGCGTCATGAGTACTCTCAATTATTATTTTTCTTTGACTGGTGCTAGAGTCTATGCATTATGGGCCCAAATGGTGTTTGTATTACATCCAACCTTTCCAAATAGCGCATCTGGCAATTACAATTGTACAATAAAAAATAAAGACAATCCAATTATAAGGTGGGCCACATTATAAAGAACAATATACTCCACCCAAAACCTCCAAATTTACAAGCGGCTTACCTGGTCTTTACATTAGTGTGATTATTGGTTTATACGTGCATTATGGTAGGATGAATTTAAATATCATCAATTTTCAAAATATTAGCCATATTATTAATAATATCGTTGATATTATATCACTGATATATCAGTATGTCAACCATATCACTAGTATAAATCTTCTGTGTCGATCATATGGTCTACCCAAGACATTAAAATATACATGTAGACCATCTCTATATTTGATAGGTCAGATTCATGTGAACAAGTTCATGTCACGTATACCACATTAACCTCGCAATATGAAAATTCGTCACGTTTAGAAGGAAATTTCAGTAATTTCCTTTAGAATAGCTCCCCATTCGGTTCCTAGAGGCAGAATTTTATAAAATTGAATTCCTAATGCATTCTACAGTGAAAATCCTTTCTTGAAAATGTAGAGAGAAAAAGACGAACTCAAATAGGATAGATGGCCCCAAAATAATGGAATGTATAGTTCCTCCTATCTGCATAATGTAGAAATGGGACCATTTATTTGTCCAGTCTTGATGTTATAAGCATATTGTTTCTCTATCTGCTTTGGACCCCAACTCTCCCGTAAGAGTTGTTGTGCCTTGATATTACAACACGTATGGGTAACCCATCAAGGTTGATTTCATTGTGACAAAGAGCTAGCTCGGTTAACTCGCTTGGTTCAACTCAGATAAGCATGACTCGAAGATGGGTTCAGGCTGAGCTGAGCTGATTTTTTTTTATATTTTTTTTATATTTTTTATATTTTTTATATTTTTATTTTTAATATCTTGAAAGGATTTTGAGCCGAGCTGCGCTGAGTTTGACTTGACTCGGCTTGGCTCAAGTTATAACTTAATTATATAATATTATATTTATATATATAACTTAATTAATATGTTATATATTATATTATATATAATATATAAAAAATGGTCCGCCCTTATAAAAGTTAGAAAGAAAATGCTCGACCCGAAAGCTTGAACTCGAACTCGGCCTGAAAGCTCAAGCTCGAACTCAGATTGAGCTGACCCGAGTTGTTGACCGAACTGAACTAAGCCGAACTTGAGCTGGAATAGTCTGCTGGCTGAACTGAGCTGAGATGTGCCAAGCTCAACTCGGTTGGGCTCGTGTACAACTCTAATGACAAATATCACCGAGATCTTTAAATTCTCATAATATTTTCCTGAAATTTTGATTAAATGGCATTTAGGGCTTGTTTGAATTTGTAGAAAGCATAGAAAAAGAAATAGTATTTCTTAAAAAACCTTATTTCTAGAAAATTATTGGAAAAGAGATATTGTTTTTGTTGTTTGTCTTTCAACAAGTTTTTAAAAAACTTTAGAATTTATTTTTAAATTTGTTGTTTGGTGAAATAAATAAATAAATATCTTAAGAAAAAAAATTCTATGCAGTCACTAGCATGTGCTAAATTAGCACGTAGCACATGTGGGCGCTTGAAGCTGAATTATGGCACACGCGGTACACATGAGGTGCTTGAAATTATACAGTGGCACATGTGGCACAAGTTACACATTAGCACATTGGGCATATGAGCCTTGAAGTTAGAAGGCAATACTTGTACACATTGGCACCATTGGCACACATGACATATGTTTCGAACAAGAAACAAATGTATTTAATTTGGGATATTATCTTATTCAAACATAACAGAGAGAGTGTATTGAAGACAATCATTATATTATATTATTACTGAGTTCATTTACATCCTCAAATATCCCTTGATTCTAAGATAGATTATTTAGAATACAGAAATTGATACAAGTTTAAATATCCAAGTCAGATATCAAATCCGGTAGCAGATGTCAAATCCAACAATCTGGCAGCATTTCGACTCATGATTTGATCATCTCTTTCAGAGGAATATAATATAGATTTCTTCTATTGATTTCTCCTCTTAAAGCTTGAATAGAAGAAATCTGGAGACTTAGCCATTTCAGCAGCATATCGGCTCTTGAACTTCACAGACTGCAGGGTAGTCTGGTTGCACAGACCCGCGCAATCGATATGGTTTACGCGGGTCCATGCAAACCACCGGGAGACTTCCTGTCCTACCTTCAGTCTTCCTCTTTGCTCTGCTTGCTCTCCAAAATCTTCAATTAGTCTAAATGAAGGAGGGGATGGGGTATTTATAGGCCCTCTCACGTGTGACACCTCGATTTTGGCGCCATGGGACCCACCTTTCAATGCTTTTAGGTCTTTTTACAAAGAACCCGTTTTGTAGTCCATTGTATGAACCCGCGCAACTGATATTTTGGTTGCGCGAACCCGCGTAACGGATATTGGTTGCGCGGACCCGCGCAAACCACCCTTAAGTAACTTCATTCTTCATCTTTTCCAATTTCCCTTCTTCTTCTCAACTTTCTTTTACTTCAATCCTTTCATGATTTTTTATGCATCAACAGATGCCCCCTTGATCCTTTATTTGTTTCTCCAAAATCAAAGAAAAAGGATCAAAATTTTCATCCTGACGGGGTTTGCGCGGATCCGCGCAACGAAAACCCGCGTATCGTACTCGACCTTGTACAGTATAAATACTCCGATCTTTTCTCATTCTGCACTTCATTTTAGTCTGCAGCAATCATTTGTCTCGGCGATTCTCCTTCGCGCAACAAACTTCGTTTGCGCAAGCCCGCGCAACTGTCCTCCCGTTCGTGCAAGGCTTTCGGCCTTTGCGCCATCTTGCGCAACTGACTTTTGTTGCGTGGACTCGCGTAACTAGGACTTAGAAAATTTTCAACTTTTTGGACTTTTTCCTGCAAGTGCTTTCAAACCCTTAACTCCCTGTCCATAATGTCCCGTGCTCAAGCTTCCTCTTCTAGAAGAAAGAACCATCCATCCTTTTCTGGGTTGAAACAGTCACTTCCTTATTCTTGGAAACATGTGGAGATAAATGAAGAAACTTTGGATTTCCATAACCCTTTCACTAGTAATCAAATCATTATCCCTATCAATTTTCCGCGTCACTGGTCGATTTTGCACAGCGAACCCTTTGATCGACAAAATATTTTTGTCTCAGTGGACGACTGGGTCATGAGAGAGCCGAGAATTCTGACAGGATATTTGGTAGAAAGCGGGCTCTTTCAAAGAGTGGGTAAAATTCACAAGATGAGATTTTTGCGTCTGCACGATGATCCTCAGCAACCTTCCCCTTCCCACTATTTCGAAACAGCTCAACAACTCTTCTTTTTTGAGAAATTGCCTTGGAGTATGGGGAGGTTCATAGTCACAGGTCTGCTGCCTATCCGTGATTTTTACAGTGCCTGGGGTCGTGCTGTCGTCCAGAAGCCACATTGGAGCAGATTATGCTTTCTGACGCAATCGTAGCCACATCAGAACACTTTCGTGCGGATGCTACTATCCTCAGATGCCTAGAAAAAAAATACGGACCTCGTAGTGGATGAGAATTTCAAATAAGGAGAAACAACGTCCCTCTCTGGAAGTTGGTTGCTGGATCTTCAGTTTCCTATGAAAATGAAAGAAGAAGAAGAAGAAGAAGGTCTATAAAAGGTGCATGTGAAAGGCTACATTCGGACCTTCCAAACTCATATATTCTTCCGTATTCTCCGAGGTAGAACGAATTGACTACTCCCCCTGTCGCCAGCCATGGGCCCAACCATGACGTATGTGTTACATCCATTCCATTCATCTGTTTTTACAGTGAAAGCCACGATCGTTCATCTGTTTTGACAGGTCATTTTAGAGCTTGATCCAAGAAATGAGAGGGATCATTTTCATGGTCTACGACGCTCATTCATCACTATTTCCTATGATATGGTCAACTTTCTATTGGGATATAGCTCATTTTTTGTCTCATACCATAAAATGATATGGAAAAAATATGGACGGCATAAACGAAATAGATACATGGTGGTGGGTCCCTGCAACCGCCGAGCACCACCCGCTGAGGATATTCCGGCTGGCCATATGGTCCGTCGTTTTGGCTGTTCTTTCTTGCCCCCAATGGCTCTAGTATAGGTTGGTCTTGGGGTTTGATCTAGATAGCTCTTGTAGGGAGCGGCCGTTCGGCCTCTTGTTTCATTAGATGACTAGGGTAGGCTGGGTATTGTTGTTAATCAAGAGCCACTGAAGGAAACTTTCTATTGATCTCTAGTTGCTTGGTTCCTACGGTGATTTACTGCATATGATCTTCCTTTCAAAGGAAATGTATGGTGAGGTCACTGAAGAATGATTGAGAATAGGATCTTGCATCCACGTTGATGATGTGCTTGAACTGTTGAACCAGGTCTTGTGGCTCTTTTGTAGTGTTAGGAAGAGAACTAACCCTTTTTGAAAGACATCTTAATCTATTGAAAAATACCAAATGTAGCTTATTGGGTCTTACCGGGTATGCCAAAAAATATATTTTTCTCAATTCAATCAAATAGAAGGAGACACATGTTGACGAGGGCATGTATTCGGTTAACACATGCGATTAGGAAAGTGAGGGCGTGCTAGAGTGGTACTCAACTCAATGTTTGATTAAGCACTGGTGCCCCATATGCTAAGATGGAGCGTTTAAGAACAAATTCTGCCGATTGTAACAACGATTTGGCTATTTCCAAAAGGGTAGGGGTTAGTCCTTCTCAACAGATTCTTTTTACCTTGTGTCTTAAGGACTGTTCTTTCACCAATAATTGTAGAAAATGTATTTCTCAAGGGAACGAAGATTGACAATTCCGAAATAGAAAATGGCTAAAGGCAATGCTGATTTTTTTTAATTAATATATAATTAATGCTTAGAACAATCGAAAAAAAAATCAAATAAACAAGAGAATTAAAATAAAACGAGAGATAAATACCTGAATCACCCATATGGACAAATGATCTAGGCATATAGTTAGTAGGATGTTACTAGAGTGTTTGATCATTTACATAAGGACTCGATTGATCTAGATCCGACAATAAAAGGTCACTAATATTCATCTTACTCCTAAGCATAATGTAGTGATGATGTTGGACAATAGCAATCTACTCTAATCTAAACCTCAAAAGTTTTGAGACATAGTTGGATAGAAATAGAGGGACTAAAACTAAGCTGAAATAAAAGATAAAGACTATGAAGATAGATTATGTTTGGGGTGGGCCTGAAACTCTTCATTTGGTTCTTCTTTTATAGCATCAGGGGATGACAAAACCCTTGTTGAGTTTCCTTTCCGATATAGGATTGTTCGCAGCTATGACATTTAATTATTATCTGATCATTCCTATAAGGCGCGTATCCTAGTCCGTACCATTCCTTAGACTCCCACAACTCTCCCCATCGAATTTCGGCAACCCACGACCTGTAATCGCTGTTTGCGCATGACCCTAAGTCGCATCCCATAGATCTAAGATGACTCGACCCAAAACTTGTACCCTAGTGACTGCATCGTTGCCGCGGTTCCAACGTCGTATCTTGTGCATCGATGCGATACCCAAGTTGGGAGTTATGGGCCCGCGTTTATTTTGAAGAAACACCATGCGTTGTGAATCCTGAGAGAATCTCTACCCAAACATCACATCAATCAATTAAGTACTAGTTAAGTACAACCATCACTTTACCCATCCCTCTCTTACACAAATCATCCCCAAAGTCAACTCTCTCTCTCTCTCTCTCCACCCATCCATTTCTTACAAAAACCCATCACTTTCTTACAACATACCATCCCTTTTCATCCCATCATAACCTCTCTCCCTCTCATTCTCTTTACCATCCCAAGCAACCAAGGAGTGGACGTTCAAGCTCTTCCAAGAGAGTCAAGTGTATCCCACTTCCTACCCCCTCATCTCTCATCCTTGCCCTTCAATCTCCATCATCCTCCATCAAAGTTGAAGCCAAGCAGCTTAGCATACCAAGGAGCCTAAAAAATTAACAATCGGTGGGTGTTTTGTAGGATTAGATTTCAATTTTTGTGATGGACCAAGTGTGGCCTACTGATTGATGGTATGGATCCTATTTAGGACCCATCTTGATGTATGTATTGGTGAATGTATTAGAGGGGCCCATAGTGGCGGGCCCCTCCATCGCATGTCCCTCTCTCTCTCTCCCCTGATTGTATGGCCCACCTATGATGTATGTGATTTATCCATGTCGGCCACCCGTGGGGCCCACCTTGTTGACGTCCAGTAGCTGGCTAGACGGTGTCAACAGCGTTGGACCATCCAGCAAGCTGGACGAAGTGAAAACGTAAATATTAGCTTCATGTAAAGCTGGTGGGTTCCATACGTGTGTGCCCACATGATTTATGTATTTTATCCAAGCCGCCCATCCATCCAGCTGGATGTGGACCTAGCCATGATAAATGAGTTTCATCCCCACCATCCAGCTGTTGAATGGTGGGACTCCACCTGTTGTATGAGTTTTACATTCACGCTGTCCGTCCTTTGCTGGACGTGGGACCCACCCCACACGTGCTGCACGTGTGGGGGGTGGGGCCCACCTTAATGTATGTGTTGTATACCTGCACCGTCCAGATGGGCTGAACTGTGGGCTCCACCATGCTGTACGTGTTTCAGTCACGCCGTCCGTCCATTTTCTAGACGTGGACCCCACTATAATGTATGTATTCTATCTGCGCTGTCCAGCGGCAGTGGGGTCCACCTGATGTGTTTCATCCATGCGGTCCAGTGGCAGCAGGTCCACTATGATGTATAGAGGTGTAGAGAGTCGAGCCAAGCCGAGTATTGACCAGCTCGTGCTCGGCTCGGCTTGGCTCGGCCTTCGAGCTCGGAATAGCAGCTCGTGCTCGGCTCGTCCTAAGATCAGAATCTGGCATATGGGCGCTGGAAGCTGAGAATGGGATACTACAGAGGCTGTCGGCGCCGGATTCGACGATCGGGAATTCTGTGAGCTCGATTTCTGAGTTTGGGGAGTGACGGAAGTTAGTATCAAAGCATAACTTGGGAATACCTGAGGATAACATCACATATCTGCTGATAGCTACCCTACAATCATGTGTATATTCGTGAGTATTCAAGGATAATAGGCCCTTGTTCCATACTGCAGGACATGACGCCTGAGAGAGTGAGCCAAGCGGCTCCCGCATCTGAGACCAGTGCGGCCTCGACTGTATTGGTGAGCACGAATCAGCTTCAGCAATTGTTGCAGGCGATAATCGCGATTCTTCAGGGGTAGGGTAGGCAACCCACGGATACACCTGCCCAGGCTGAGTAGGAGCACGGGAGCTCCCTTCTATGCGACAACAGGCGACTTGATCCCTCGCTTTTCCAGAGAGGAGACTGGAAGAGGAAGGTCCCCTCCAGTAGCTCCAGGCAGCGACAACGACAGCCACAGAGGCACAGGAACGGCCCAGCTTTTCGAGCGCCAGCAGCACCTCCTCTACGTCAGTTCACAGGTGCTTGCTTTGGATGCGGTGGGATAGGGCATCGTAGGAACGAGTGTCCCCATCCGCAGCAACAACAGCGACGATAATATCTGCCGCCGAGACCCCAGCAGTGGCAGCAACAACTACATTAGCCACCGAGGCACCTACAGCAGTATAAGCCACCACATCGGCAGCAGCAACAACGACCACAGAGGGGACATACACCTCCCCGACAGGACCCTCAGCCACCAGGAGGAGTCGTCGACAATTCGAGCAACCAGGCCTTAGGACCGTCTTGATAGATTATTTATGGAGGCATCTTAGGAGCGAGAGGTTGAGATTCACGAGCGTTATCCTCGCCTCCTTGTTGTTGATTACATTCATGGGTTGTGTTTCTGATTTTACATAATGAAGTGATTTCCTTCTTTATGAGCTCCAGTTGGTTGCGTGATAGTGTAAATTTTGAGGATAAAATTTTTATTAGGAGGGGAGAGCTGTAAGGCCCATATCCTAATCTGTACCATTCCTTAGACTCCCACGACCCACTCCGTCGAATTCTGGCAACCCGTGACTTGTAATCGGCGTTTGCGCGTGACCTTAAGTCGCATCCTGTAAATCTGAGTCGGCTCGACCAGAGACTTGTACCCTAGCAACCTCGCCATTGCTGCGGTTCCAACGCGGTGTCTTGTGTATCGATGCGATACCCAGGTTAGGAGTTGTGGGCCCGCGTTTATTTCGAAGAAACGCCACATGTTACGAATCCCGAGAGAATTTTAACCCAAACATCACATCAATCAATCAAAGATTAGTTAAGTACAACCCATCACTCCACCTATCCCTCTCTTACACAAACCATCCCAAAAGTCAACTCCCTCTCTCTCTCTCTCTCCACCCATCCATTTCTTACAACAACTCATCACTTTCTTACAACACATCATCCCTTTTCATCCCATCACAACCTCTCTCCCTCTCATTCTCTCTACCATCCCAAGCAACCAAGGAGTGGGCGTCCAAGCTTTTTCAAGAGAGCCAAGTGTGGCTCACTTCCTACCCCACTCATCTCTCATCCTAGTCCTTCAATCTCCATCATCCTCTATCAAAGTTGAAGCCAAGCAGCTTAGCAATCCAAGGAGCCTAGAAGATTAGCAATCGATGAGTGTTTTGTATGATTAGATTTCAATTTTTGTGATGGACCAAGTGGGGCCTATTGATTGATGGTATGGATCCTACTTGGGACCCATCTTGATGTATGTATTAGTGAATGTATTAGAGGGGCCCATAGTGGCGGGGCCTCTCCATCACACATCTCTCTCTCTCTCTCTCTCTCACACACACACACACACTCTCTTTCTCTCTCTCTCTCTCCCCTGATTGTATGGCCCACCTATGATGTATGTGATTTATCCATGCCGGCCACCCGTGAGGTCCACCTTGCTGATGTCTAGCAGCTGGCTGTATGGTCTAGCGCTGCTGGCACCGTCCAGCAAGCTAGATGAAGTGAAAACTCAAATATCAGCTTCATGTAAAGCTGGTGGGTCCCACACATGTGGACCCACCTGATTTATATGTTTTATCCAAGCCGTCCATCCATCTAGCTGGATGTGGACCTCGGCCATGTTGTATGGGTTTCATCCCCACCGTCCAGCTGTTGGACGGTGGGACTCCACCTGATGTATGAGTTTTACATCCTCGTTGTCCGTCCTTTGTTGGACATGGGACCCACCCCACACGTGTTGCACGTGTGGGGGTGGGGCCCAACTTGATGTATGTAACATCTCGAAAAAATTCGTACTGAGCACGAGTACCACCTCAGGCAGAAATCACTAACGACCAAATCCTTTAGAAATTAGATGAAGATTAATTAAGTGCTTAACTAAATCACCTGTCGAATTAGCTTGAACAACTTTTAATACGAACTGCAAGACCCAAAATCAGTAGGATCGCTGACGCTACGTTACCTTGAAACCTAGGATCAATCTCTAAACCCAGTTGCTCTTGGGAGTGCATTGAAATTTCGTATCAGACCTGGACCGCGCATCAAAAATTCGATAACTAAGAAACTATACCGTTATGACTGCCTTATTGGGCTTGACAACCATCTCAGAAATCAAGTCCTAATAGTGTCCAGAAGCGCACAACTTAAGTCCGGAGCGAAGTGTGTGAGAAACGCAAATATCTTTAGAAAATAAACTTAGACTTAAGTGAATTGAGTTGTTCGCTTGTAGGCCAAATCTAAGGATTCAGACCGTCAGAATATGACCCAACTACACTCTCGGATCAGGAAAAATTTCCAACACACGTCAGTGTACTTGTGGCCCTGATCGAGTACCGGTGACCGTTGAACTGAAACTGGTCCCCGCGGTCGATCTGTAAATCCGATCGGACTGAAAACTTAACTCAACCTAGATCCAATGTCAGGAGGCTTAAGTTCGACCGCATGCAGAAAAGGGGCCTCCAGAATCAGCTCCGTTGGGCCGAAATAGACGAGTTTTGGCTATAACCTAAGTATACCATAGCCCTGGGGTCATTCCCATCAATTCTGGGCCTATAGAAGAGCCTTAAACCCTCTCTCTCCCATTCCATACGAATTTCAAACCCTAGGAGAGAGAAGGGAGAGAAAAGAGAAGAAGAAAGTGAGGAGAAAAGAGAGTGAGTGAGAGACTGTCCCTGGGATTCTTCCCTGCTACTCCACGTGCTTAACCATCGCTACCGTGTCGCTATTCTGGCGATTCTGACTCCGTTCTTGGGTAAAAAAATCCTAACCCTAATCTGTTTTAGACATCCAGATAGAGTAAAGGGTGGAATAGCTAACCTATTCCATGTTATAGGTTGTTGTGGTGCCGTAGACAAAGACTTAGTGTTTAAACTGAGTTCGTTACGAGTCTACCGATGAAAGGTGCAGACTATAAACATTTAGGTTATGGTTTTTAAGGCTTTCAATGTCAGTTAATGATTGATTGACTTGATTGCTATCACATGTTTAGATACGATGTTTCCCACGCTTTACACATATATATGGACTATGTTGAATATTGTGTATTCCATGTGTTTGTTGATATGATTGAATGATTAGGGAATTTGGATTCGTGTTTGCCATGATTATTCGTCGTGAATATATGGTTGTCATACGTGTGACAACTCCTTGGTGAAAGGGTTTGCCCTAACGTCTGTTATAACCAACATACGTCATGTATGTTGAAGTGTGTAGTCTAAGTTCTTATAAAAATGTCTGAATGAATATGGAATTTGGATCTATGCTTGCCATGATTATTAACTATGAATATATGCTTGTTGTGTATGTGGCAACTCCTTTGTAAAAGGGCTTGTCAGGATATATGTTATAACTAGTCTAATACATGTATGTTAAAATGTGTAGTCTAAGTGTTTGATAAAATACCTTAATGAAGAAATGCTTGTTGGAATGTATTTAATGAGGGTGTTGAGATGGGATTCTCAATCCCCTTCTCTATAATTACAGCTCCCTTTATGTAACCTATCTTACTACTATGTGTTGTACGGATGAAATGCATATGTAAGATAACATGTGTATTATGTGTTTATTGAAATGCTCAACTATGATTTATATTTAGATTTGGTTGTCACATGCTGTCATTGATTATCACTTGTAAATGTTATCATTTGAAGTGTGATTGGGGCTATGATGTAGTCCAGGCAATCGGTAACAATTCCTGTTTGAGTGGCTGAACTAGTCTCGCCACATTTAATGCGTTCGGTGAATCTGAGTCGTACGACGATTGTTGACAGTGGTACCTTGTCGGTTATTGTGTGTTTAATAAACCAATTGGCCTATTGTGTGTTTACTGTGTATGGACGCTACTACTTGAACCTAAGGTACCAACTTACCAATGTAAAGACTCGTTTAACCTTGGTACCACGATCCGCTAAGACTCATGAGCCGGGCATTATGGTATGGGACACCGTGGTCGAGTTGTCGGCCTATGCTGGGGCAACGACCCTCCCCTTAGTGACCAATGAGCAACCCAAACTCGTGAGCCGAATACGATGGTATGGGACACTGTATTCGAGTTGTCCGCCTTAATTTTCGCAGCCTAACTGTGGTCCCCGGTTGGGTTGGTGACGAGCCTTTGAAAATAGACTACCAGTTGGTAGGGTGTTGGTGGAGTGACCTCGAGTACAAAATAGGCCTACCCCGGCGCAGCCTGGTTGAGGTCCCTAGTCAGGTTGGTGACGAGCCTTTGAAAATAGATTGCCAGTTGGTATGGCATTGGTGGTAGCGACCTCGAGTGTGAATTAAGCCTACGCTGACGGTGACGAGCCTCTCGTAGCAACCTACAGTATAAACTCGTGAACTTGCCTATCGTATGTGATAAACTAGGATTGACGATCCTAGATGGATCATTGTTTGGGTAAATGATGTAAAGGGAGGTACCTTAGCTTCCCAATTCTGCTGTATGAAAAGGTCTAATAAGAACTCGGTAATCACGCTCATGCATCGCATTGTTGAGGGTCAAATATTGTATATCAGACCCCAGTTATTACCTGGATTTATGAGCTTGACACTGTTTAATGGCCCGTTTAATCGTAATTGTAATGCAGGGTGTATTTACGAGCTTGGATGGAAATACGGTGTTAAAAGCATGGATTTAAGGCTTGGGCATCACCAAGGCATTGGATGGGACTCCATGGGACCAAGATCAAGGATTTACACGCCGGAGATCAGAGAAATTCCAGCCACTCACGATGAAGAGGCTTGAAAGTTAGCCGGAATGCGAGATTACAGAGTTTCCACCATCTGATTGGCTCAAAACTTTATACATGGCTTCAGGACCATAAATTAACCGTACACGTCGAATTTTGGCCGTTGGATCCTTGTGGAAGCAGCCCAACGGACAGATCAGCCCACAAATCACTCATCTGGGGCCCGCCTGACATCTGGATATACTTCAATTTTGGTATCAACCCCTTAAACTATGTGTCAAAACGGATGGATGGAGCGGATTTTTCAATAAACATCGAAGTGGACCCTATCTAAAGTGCATGTGCATAGTACATGTGTGCACTAGCCGTGCACGACTGAAACCAGAGACGGTCAAACCGTCTCTGACCGAAACTCAAAAAACAGAAACTTCTGTTTTCAAACAGACTGCGCAACAGGGGCCGTCGGTGGCTGCTTGTGGGTCACCATCACTGATCAAAGGACCGATCCGGACCCTCCATTAGCTCCACATGGCCTCTCTTACCCTCGCCTAGGTGACGAAATCTCTGAAGACAATGGAGATCAGTTTTCAACTGATCAAACGTCAGACGGACGGTGAGTTTAAAACTCTGTGGGCCGCATCAATGGACACCCAAAACTATCCCTTCCCGAACGGATTTTCGAGTATATTCTAATGGACGGCGTGGATTTCTTAAGCATCAAGGAGTATGGACCCCACGGAGTACGCACAGCGAGATGCGGAAGCTTGTTACACGTCCGAAAAATTCAGGATTCGTGGACTGTTTGGGTCCCACCTGTCGACCAAAATGCTGATCCGAGTCGTCTATAGAGGGCCGCGAGCTGGTCAAAACTATGTTGACCCTGTGCATTCATGCTCACACACGTGCTGGGTTCAACGGTCACAAATGGACAGCCTGCACCAATTTCAGTGGAGTTTCGCACCTGGGTCGCACCAACAGGAAATCAAAACCACCCTTCTGTGGTCGAATTTCTGAGGGCCAGACAATGGATGGAGTGGATTTCATAAAAGTCAACTGAAGTGGGCCCACCAACACTTCAGTACAAGAGAAGCTCGCCTTGCTGCGTAAACAGAGAACTCTCCTCCGTTCGCACCTGCTCACGACTCCAGCACGGACTCTCCCTTCCACGGTCCCTCGCTGTTGTTATAAAAGAGAGAGAGAGAGAGAGAGAGAGAGAGAGAGAGAGAGAGAGAGAGAGAGAGAGAGAGGAGGGGGATCTTAACTGGGAGGATCTGACGTGAAGAGGAGATCCAGGATTGAAAGGCAGGGAGTGTCAGTCAGAGAGAGAGACAGGGAGTAAGTTAGAATTATTTATTTGTTTTATTTAATTTGATTTTTGAGAGATCTAGCCTCCCCATGTCAGGCTAAAACCCCTTTGCTAGGGCTAAGGGGTGAAGCTTGTAGCGTGATGGGAGGATTTATACTTGTGCCTTTTATTTAGACTGAATGGATTTTTTTATTTAATTTTATTAAGGGAATGTTTTTAGTCGTTAATGGTCTGTTGTGACTGAAATTACAATGGGTCTGTGATGGCTTTGAGCATGTTCTTTTCCCTCTTTATGTTTATGACGTCAGGAAGCCCTATTGTTCACCATCGTCTCCTGGGCATGGTCGGATGATAGTGCCCCTCCTAGCCTTCGTACATTGTTGATTGGTTGGTAATTAGTTTAATTCTGTTGTTCACCATTGTCTCCTGGGCATGGTTTGGTGATGGAATCCATTCTAATTCATATACCTTTCATCTTTTGAACACTATTTCAAATAAGTTCAGTCTAATTTTCATGATTCTTGAAGCAGGCATAAGATCTCCTTGATCTCTATAAGTGGATCCTCTGAATCCCTAGTGTCCATCCTCTGAATTTTTCCTAAGTTTTAGATAATAATTTCACAATTATTCCACAATCTATTTGATTTAGAATCCATCTTAGTCTAGTTCTAATTCTACTTAATTTTAGAGTACGTACAAGTTTCAGTCCTTTGGGATTCGACTTCGGTCTTACCGAGTTTATTACTACATCACAACCCTATACTTGGGGAGTGAACACGCATTGCATGTGCTTTTGGCGTTGGTGTTGAGCACAGAGGAAGGGGTGCATGTCGCGACCGTAAGAGGAAGATTGCAGAGGGAGTGCAGGCGAGGGCATGCATCATTAATACATATCATGTTTGCATTAACCAGAGTATGTAGGGATGTTTGATTATATTGCTTTATTATTACTGCTTGATTGAATTGAGAACATGTTAACCTTTGCCTTATAGCTCCACTGAGTTGATCACTCACTCCCACGTTCTGGGACGGTGTTTTAAAACACTAACCAGACTCTGTTGTAGTTTCAGGTGATGATGAGGCTTATGATGTGGAGCCTATCTTCTATGATGACGAGGAAGAATTCTCCTACATGCAACTCTTTGGCGGGTCTATATAGACCTAGAGTTGCGTATCGGGGCTACAGGGATGGATAGTTTACATTATAGTCTTGTTATTTTGTATATCTGGGAACAATACATGTAATTATTTAACCTGGTATCATGTTCATACTCTGTAGACTTATAACAACTTAAGTGTTTTATATATCTATCATAGTCTTCTGCTTGCGTAATCTAATCGTCTCTGGGGTATGATATGCTGATTTAGCTTAATCCCATTCATGTTTAATGCACTAATACGGACAACATTTAATCATCATTATCTATGTTGCATAAGTGATGCATTGGAACTCGGGAGTTGAGCATCTGCTCGACCCCTGATTTTCAGGGCGTTACAATGTATGTGTTGTATACCTGCACCGTCCAGATGGGCTAGACGGTGGGGTCCACCATGCTGTACATGTGTCAGTCACGCCGTCCATCCATTTTCTGGACGTGGACCCCACCATAATGTATGTATTCTATTTGCGCCGTCTAGTGGTAGTGGGGTCCACCTGATGTGTTTCATCCATGCGGTGCAGTGGCAGCAGGTCCACTGTGATGTATTTTATCCTTGATGCCCAATAAATGTGGACCTCATCGTGATGCATTTTATTTACATCGTCAAGATCACGTGGGGCCTACCTTGATGATGTGTAGGTCATCCAGACCATCCAGTTGTTTGGGGCGATGCTGGACGCACCATGACGTATGCGTTGTATATCCTAGCTGTCCATTTGGTGAGGCCCATTTGTAATGTGCAGGCCCACCTGCTGCTTGTGTAGGGCCCACCTTGATGTATATATTACATATGCTGCCCATCCATTTTTACTAAATTATGGGCTGTCCCATTAGGCCCATTATGATGTATATGTGGCCCATGAGCGTGGCCCATTATGTTGTATATAAGGCCCATATGATGAGGCCCAATATGATGTTTCTGTGGCCCACATAGTGCGACCCAATATGATGCTTGTGTGGCCCATATGTGCGGCCCATTTGATGAGGCCTAATGTGATGTATTTGTGGCCTATTTGGAATGTGCAGGGCCCACCTTAAGGTGATGTACTTATGGCCCATTGTAATGTATATTCGGCCCATGTGATGAGGCCCATTATGATGTATATTTGGCGCATGTGATGAGGCCCATTATGATATATATGGACCTATGTGATGAGGCCCGATGTGATGTATATGAGGCCCATATGATGAGGCCCGATGTGATGTATCTGAGGCCCGTATGATGAGGCCCATGGAGAAGTATATTAGACCCTTGTGTGAGGCCCATTGTGATGTATATTGGGCTCTTGTGTGAGGCACATTATGTTATATGTGAGACCCCTTATGTGAGGCCATGGGCCCCACTATATGTTAGGCTCTATGTGGGCCACTCCTTGAGAGCAATGTTGGTTAAATGTCCACATTTGTGACCTTCCCTTAGGCCTTTGTTAGGCCCATTCTCATCCTTCTCTAAGCGGGTTGACCTTAATCATTGGGCCCCATTGATAATTATATGATCCATCTATTCTTATTGGGCTAACCCAAAATATTGGCCCCCCATTGATTGCTAGTAGGGTTGTTTTTAATCTTGGAGTCCATCTAGGACTTATTGGGCCCCCTAGGGCATCTAGCGGACCATATGATAGTATGGTGAAGGAAGCCTGATCTGGATCCTTAGGATTATAGGTAGGCCACCTAGGCCTAACCTTGATATGAGGAGAGTTCATCATCACCGTAAACGGAAGGATCCGTGCTATCAGATTTGGTATATCCACAGTTGAGGATTGACCCTCATCCTATGTATCTGCTGTCCATCTATGGACCCCGCCTTGTGTATAGGCTGATTATCGATGCCGACTATGAGTAGGTGCTAGTATAACAACATGATACAAGTCATTGAGATGGTATGAGGCCCATTGTGATTGTATTAGGCCCATTCTCATTTCCCCTTAGTAGGCTAACCCAAATTGATGGGCCCCTATTATTATTAGTATGATCCATCTTGCCTTATTGGGTTATCCTAATCCTTTAGTAGAAGTACTCAAATCTGGAAGCCCACGTTTAGGCCCATAAGTAGGCCATCTAGACCCATCCTTGTTATGAGGAGGATGCATCATCACCTCTGGCCATAGGTAGAAGAATCTGTGGTATTAGATTCGGTATATCCACTATTGAGAACCGATCTTCATGTTATGGATTAGATCTGTTGTCCTTCTATAGACCCCACCATATATAGGTCGATTATCGATTACAACTATGTTAGTATACGCACTGGGTATGTGTTAGTATATCATTATGATTGTATAAGGTCATTGTAAGGTTAATTGTGATTTTATGAAGCACATTGTGATTATATGAGGCCCATTGTGTGACTGCATGAGGCCCATTGTGTGATTGTATGAGGCCCATTGTGACCATTTGAGGCTCGTTGTGATTGTATGAGGCCCATTGTGATTGTATGAGACTCATTATGATTGTATGAGATCCATTATGATGGTACGAGGCCCGTTGTGATTGTATGAGGCCCATTGTGATTGTATAAGGCTCATTATGATTGTATGAGACCCAATTATGATGTAAAAGGCCCATCATGTGTGAGGACCATTATATGCGTGAGGCCCATTGTATGTGTAAGGCCCACCATGTATAGGTAATTATTGCATACCACCCATTCACCTATACGGGCTATGGGCCGTCTTATACCAGCCTACTCTGATATATGTGATTACAATCATGCTTGGTATACTTCATGATACATGCTCATATGCATCATCCACATGCTTGTTATGAAGAGTGATTGAGCATAGCATGTGTCATTGGGCTGATCGTTTATGAGACTCCCTAAGAGACGGAGTTGCCCCACATGAGCGCGAGGTACGCGTATGTTTGATGCATGACTGGATGGTATGATTCATGCATCTCGCATTTTGTGATATGACCACCGTACGCCCTAGTGACATCAGGGCCGTGGCCTCCATAGGCATGTCATGGATGGCTAGATGGGACACAGAAAATGTTTGATTCTAGCATACGGGCGCGATAGATGTCCCTGGGTGAAAATCCCTAAACCCCCGAGGCCAGGGGATGCTCCAACGTCTAGACCGAGTGGATATATATGAGCATATGAGGGGCCGTATACCAGTAGGCCACGTCTCCTACTGTGTCGCGGTCGGTTGGGAGGGGGTGTGGCCTTACCCGCCTAAGGGAGTAAGCAATATAAGGCTGAGTCTGACCAGCTCATAAATGGGTCCGCTATCGACTAGCCGGGCTGATATTGGTAGCAGGATAATGAGGTCTCTTCCACTTACCAAGTTGTATTGTGCGCTTGATGAGGCGGCAAGCTGGCATAGAATGTATAGACCCCGGTGATGAACCCAAAGATGTACGGTACTGATATGTGGACTTACTGAGCAAGAGTTACATAATCAGTATTTTACTCATTCATTCATTCATTCACTATCCACTCGGGCTGGTGGTGCGCAACTAGATCATTATGTGTACCCTCGAAATGGCCATGATTTCGGTTGGGTATGCGACTAACCTGAGATCAGAGTTTACTACATTGTGTCCAACTATCCAAATCAGGTATGGGCCAGTTTGGATAGAAGTCTCTTGCACAGTTTGCGATACTACGTACTATCATCTCGACTTCACACTCTAGCTTGGTCATTTCTTTCACACCATATATTGCATTGTATCCTCAGTACATCGCATTTGGTTTACTATGCTTCTGTATTATCTAGCCTGAATAAGGTTAATGGTATTATGGACTCGCCAGGATCTGCATATTGCATTTCATCCACGACATATGACATTTTGGGTTGCTATATTTCTGCATTTATATGGCCTAGATGAGGCTAATGGTATTTGTGGCTCGTTAAGAATTGCATATTGTATTGCATCCTCGACATCTGATATTTGGCTCACTATGACTTCGCATTGCATAGCCGATCTGCATTGCATACTTTGATATTGAATAACTTATAAACTTGCCAGTATTCCGTTTACGCTGAATTTGTGTGCTTGACACTTATCTTGTGCACACACTTACACCACCCTCTAAGCATTATATAAGCTTAAGCACGACTGTTGCGTGCAGGTGACATTAAGTCGCAGCAGCATTGAGGCACGAGCTCGTGGCAGATCACTTTGGAGATTTTGTTATTTACGTATTTCTCTTTCAACATTGTACTCGAATGTTTATATTAGTGGATATGTGGTGTTAATGTTGTCGTTTGTGACTGTTGTAGTTATGCTTCTTTACAAAAAAAATAAATTCACACTGAAAATCTTCCTTGTAGGATCTCAGGATTGGAATCTGGCGTATGGGCGCTGGAAGCCGAGAATGGGATACTACGGAGGCTGTCGGCGCCGGATTCAGCGATCCGGAATTCTGTGAGCACAGTTTTCCGAGTTTGGGGTGTGACAATTCTTGCATGGCCAAGAGATCTTCTGATATCAGAAAATGTTGTAGGATCTCTTGCTAGCATGGCGGTAGAGATCCATGGATCTTTCGGACTTTATCTTATGCATTTGGGTCACGATCCAAACTATTTTTAGATCTCCCCTTTCGTGACCATAAAGATCTATAAATTTAATGGGACCAGTCTTGCTAGATCTAGATCGAGACCTAATCTATTGGTATATCTGCTTTGATGTTGGTTCAATCTTTGAATCTTCGTAATTGCTGCGAGAGCACCAAAAGTCTCTAGGGATATATCCTATATTGGAAGGATAGGGAGAAATGACCTTATAGAACATATCTACATTTGTCATAACATCCTTACCTAGATAGGTCTTTTATAAACTTGTTGATCACTTTGCTTTAATCACATGCCACATGAATTAGGGTTACATGTCACTTCGTCTCCTCTTGAAGCTATGCCATCGTAATTTTGGTAGGTGATGTGTCATAGAAAGATAAGGAGTAAAAAATATACTCGGCATGAGTATGATTATGTCATTATTAGGCGGGTAGTGTCGACACATGGTAGGGTTTTATTGATACATGAGGGTGTATCAAAAAATAGGTGTAAGTCTGGCCCACCTTGATAATTTATCATATATCCATGCCAAACATCCGTTTTTCCGACCTATATTTTAAAATGTGGTAAAAAAAAAAAAAAAAAAAAAAAAAAAACCAAGTGTATGTCCGGCTCCATTACTTAATGGTAGGCAGACTTTGTTACAACACTCATGGCCCGGTGGTAGGCAGACTTTGTTAAAACACCCATATCACCGGATCAAGTACCCATTTGATGTGGATGGCTGTGTGAGCGCGTGTGTGGGTATATATATATATATATATATATATATATATATATATATATATATATATATATATATATATATATATATATATATTGATCCAAATCTCAGGTGGACGACACCAAAGAAATAGTAATGATTGAATGTCCATCACTGTAAACTTCATAAGGCCTACTGTAATGTTTATATGCCATCCAACCCTTTGAAAAGGTCACCCAAAACCGCCAAGATCGGCTTGATCCAAAACATTTGTGACCCACAAAAGTTTTTTAACGGTCATTCACCACTGTTTTCAGGGGTGTAGTCCACCTGTCATTTGGTTCTGCTTAAGTTTTGGGATCACATTCTAAATAAGCTACAAAAATGGATGGATGGCGTGGATATGCAACGCATTCATCGAGGTGGGCCCCACATGGTAAGGGTACCACCCACTTTGTTACCCGAAATGGCCTCAACCCCTAATCCCCCCCCCCCCCCCCCCCCCCCCCCAAGCTTGAATTGCAGTATACTGTGTGTGATATATATATATATATATATATATATATATATTACACTTGGCAAAATCCTATGAGCCTCACCGTAATGTTTGTATTTTATCCGTGCCATACATTCATTTATCCGTGCCATACATTCATTTTTTTTCCATATCATTTTAAGGCATGAGCCCAAATAAGGCAGGTTCAAGGTTTAAGTGGACCACACCATAGGAAATAATAGGGATTGAAAGTTTAATGTTGAAAACTTCTTATGGGCCACAAAAGTTTTGGATTAAACTGATATTGTAGTTTTTCCTTCATCTAGGACTATGCAATGAACGAGTTGGATTGCAAATAAATATTACGGTGGGCCTAAGAAGGTTTCAAAAGTAGGCATCATTATTACTGGGCTTTTGTGGCGTGGTCCACTTGAGCCTTGGATCTGCTTTAGAGGTGGGCATCGGACCGAGTCGGATCGGATTGGGGCTAACCCGATTCGGTCCGAAATTTAGCTGGACTGACCCAAATCCAATTCGATTCGGGACCGAGTCCGAAACACGGGACTCGAACCGACCTGATACACGATTGGCCTGACCCGAACCGAGTCCAACTCGATTAGGGAAACCGAGTCGGATCGGGTTGGGTGAGATTCAGATCGTTAAAAATGGTGAAAATCATTATCTCATTGTTATTTTCGTTGTGGTCCATTTGAGTTTTAGATATGATTTATTTTTGTTGCAAATGATCTAAAATGATCATGAAAAATAGATAAACGGTATGAATATAATAAATACATCATTGTGGGGCCCATATAAGGTTGATATCATTTGAGCCGTTCGTACAACTCGAAGCTCTGTAGCGTGCACGACAGCTGCCTCATGCCTGTAGCGTGTTGCGCACCGAAGATATGTAGGTCTGATCATGGGATATGTGTTATATCCAAACTGTTCATCCATTTGGCGAGCTCATTTTAAGGCTTGAGACAAGAAAAAAAAAAAGAAAGAAAGATAAATCTGACTATCAAGTGGACCACACTGGAAAAAGTAGTGGGACCACAGTAAAAATCATTCTTTGTTGCTATTTGTGGTGTGGTCCAGATGATCTTTAGATATGATCCATTTTTTTGGATAATGCTCTAAAATGATCTCTAAATATATATCAATGGTGTAGATATAATAAATATATCACTGTAGGGCTATATAACTTTGATCTCCTTTAAACCGTTTGTACAACTCACAGCTCGAGGAGCATCAATGCACTGAAGACTAGTCATCTTGGCATGACACGTACCTACAGCTACCCGCACATAGCTGTGTGCGGTACACCAGCAAGTATTTTCTTATTTTACACACTAAACACTGTTGGCCTACCTTGAATGCATGTGGTTTATCCATGCCATCCATTCGAGTTTGTGTATACGCCCTCTCTTCTGCCGTCATGATATCATATCTGCCTTTGAAAATCGATGGCTCCGATCGCAGTTGGTGACAAGATTCCCGATGGTACCCTCGCCCACTTCGACGAGGAAGATAAGATCTAACAGGTTTCGATTCACTCCCTCGCTGCCGGCAAAAAGGTCATCCTATTCGGAGTTCCCGGCGCCTTCACCCCAACGTGCAGCATGCAGCATGTGCTAGGTTTCATTGGACATGCAGAAGATCTGAAATCCAATGGAATTAGTGAAATTCTGCTATCAGCGTTAATGACCCTTTTGTGATGAATGCGTGGGCAAAGACATACCCTGAGAACAAACACGTCAAGTTCTAGCTAACGGGTCTGGCACCTACACCCACGCGCTAGGCCTTGAGCTTGACCTTTCTGAGAAAGGGCTTGGGACCGGTCCCGAAGGTTTGCTCTCTTGGTTGATGACCTCAAGGTGAAGGTTGCCAAAATCGAAGAGGGTGGAGAATTCATAGTCCCCAGCTCCGAAGACATCATCAAGGCTCTTTGAGTAATTTCCAGACCCATCCAGGTTCTACTCTGCTTCTAATAGTCTTTCTTTCTTGTGCTTTTGAGCCCTTCGTGAAAGGGCTTTGGATCTGTTGATGTTTGGTTGGGGTTCCATAGTTGTGGTGTTTTATAGTAGTTGGATTATATGAAATAATTGGTGTGCTTCTTTCACATGTTTATGTATGAAATTTGGATTGGATGGGATGTTTGGTAGAGATGTTTGGGCTTTGGCCCACCCATTTTGGGTAAAAAAAAAAAAAAACCCAAAATTGATGTATATTCAAAGCTGAAGCGGACCATACCACATGGAAAAGTAGAAGTGTCGATAAGAGCTACTCCGGATCGGGTAGGATCGGATCGGTCCGGATCCATTCAGATCGGATTTTCGGGTCGGATCAGATTGGATCAGGACCAACCCGAACTTGACCCGAAAAGATTTCGGATTTAGATGGAGCTACCCGATTTCACTGATCCAGACCATCGGTTCGGTTCTAATTAGGTCGGATCCACTAGATCGGGTCTATTTTGTCCAGCTCTAATATACCTATAGGTATATTTCAACTTACTACGTGAAATGATATATGGAAAATAGATGGAAGGTTTGAAGGCAACCTCGGGACCAGTGGAGGTTAGTACCTAATCCGGCGTGGCCGGAAGCTATCGTTTTTGTGGTACCGGTGCCACCAGCAAGTTGGCAGATGGGCAGGGCATAAAAATGATGCGGTACCACGTATGATGTCCGTATGGTGACCAGAGTAGTCTTCAACACCCGTGATATGGAACGTGGATGGCCTGCTGGCGCTGCCAGTTGTTAGGTGGCTATTGGACAGTGCTACGTGGGATCCACATGATATATCTGTTTAATACCTGCCTTGTATTTATTTTTTCAGTAAAATGATACGGATCTAAATTTCAAGTGGACCACACCTAAAGAAAATTGTGTTGATTGAATGCCCACCGTTAAAAACTTTCTAAGGTCCACCGTAGTATTTATTTTCCACCCAACCTATTAATTATATCACAAAGACCTGGATGAAGGGAAAATACAAATATTATATTCATCTAACCACCAGGAGTTTTTAATGGTGGCCCTTCAATCACTAGCTAGTTTCTTGTAGTGTGGTCCACATAATATTTTGATCTGCATAATTTTTGGATTCATACCATCAAATGATCTTAAAAAATTAGATGAACGGCGTCGATAAAACACATGTATCATTGTGGGCCCATTAAGCACCGTCTAGTAGCTACTGACATAGTCAGTAGACAATACGCGCCCCGTGATACGTAGGTGAGCGGGTTAGGTGCGACCCGACATTGCCACCTTGATGCATAATACATACATCCACGCCCTCCATCCATTTTTTCAGATTATTTTAAAGCAGGGGCCTAAAAAATAAAGCAGATCTAGATCTCATGTGGACCACATTACAAGAAACAGTGGTGATTGAACACACATCATTAAAAGTTTTTTTTTGGAGGTCTGTCTAACCTAATCAACATCTCCGTTGAAATGCCCCACCGCGTGATGTTTATTTACCGTCCCACGTATTGATAAAGTCACATGGAACTTTTGTTGCCCATAAGCAATTTTTAACGTTATGAGCTACCGCATATTTGGATCTGCTTTATTTTGAACTCGGCTTGGCCGTGAACTGTCATATGTTGGCGCTCAAAATGCTATTGGGTCCGATCGTGATGTGTCTCTTATTTATGCACATCCACTTTCTCAGCTCATTTATTTCATTTAAGGGCATGAGCTCAAAATTTAGGTAGATCCAAACTGCAGCAGGTGGACCACACCAATAAACAGTAGTGATTGAATGCCTATTGTTGAGGACAAAATCTGGACCACCCTCCACTCGGTACGTCGGACTTCCAAGGAACCCTGGTCCTGCACAAACAGTGAGCAAATGAGACCCTAGCTAAGCCGGGGGACGCTCCGATGCCTAAGTCAGGTCACAGGAATCTGGGTCTAAGTGGTTGTAGAGGGAGAGTGTAAGATGTTGCGTACCTGTAGCAATGGGATCCCCTGGTATTTATACCTGTGGGTTGGACGGATTGTGTCCGTCATTCTCGGCGTGATCTACTCAATCAAGCGGATACTGTAATCGTGGAGATATTCCACAATCTTTGGATCGTGTAACACATCGTGCCTTAATGGAGCGTATCTCTAGGAGTGATCTTCGGCCACGTCCACATTCAGAGTGGTTTCCTGACTTAGTAAATCAGAGTATCACCTTCCGCGCTCGGACCTTACTCTATCCAAGTTCGCGGCCGAGTATATGTAGTCGGAATCCGTAGTTGAATCATTAGGGTCGAAGCCTTGAAGACGAGGATTAGGACGAGGACGAGAGCTCGGCTCGGCCAACCTTCGGCTCGACTCGCCAACAGCTCGACTTGGTCAGCCCTCTTGGGATGAAGATGAGGATGAGGATGATGACGAGAGCTCGGCTTGGCTCGGCCAACCTTCGGCTCGACTCGGCCAACAGCTCCACTCGGTCAGCCCTCTTGGGATGAAGATGAGGATGAGGACGAGGACGAGAGCTCATCTTACCCTGCCTAGAGTAATAGTCCAGAGGTCGCTCGCGTTTAACCGGTTCATACGGTTCGCACTTCGGGTCTGAGCCGAGTACTGACCTGAATTGATGAGGACCTTGCTTTTCCTGTACTTGACTTGAGTAATCGTGACGTTCGTTTCCAGTCGGTCATTAGAGGAGCGAATCCGGAGCATCCGTTCGGAGGGCTGCATCTCCCGTCTTGGTCTCAGATTGTTCTGAGATGATCCGATCACTAGCCTCGGAGTAGGAGCACCTTTGTGACTTGTCGGTGAATGCTTCAATTGCGCGCATCATATCGGATGTTCGCATATCTGATTGGTTTAGTATGGCGTCAGCCCTCAGAATTATAAGGGGCTCGGATCTTTCCATAACAGAAGCCCCCTACTCTTCGAGGTCGACTGCGGACTCAAAGAGTAAGTACATATGGAAGATCAATCGTCTCCTCTGCTGAACCTTTCACACATGCCAATATCACCATGATTTTTGAATTTAAAGCATCGCACGCTCAGAGTTTCCCGCCTACAGGCTATCCTTCATCGGACGCGTCGCGACGGTCACGATTCTGAATAATCGCTGAGCCAATAGTAGGTTGCCACGTACGTCCAGGGAAGCGTCCAAGCGATGCTTCTCCTGCTCGGGCGCCATTTCGCTTATCAGTGCGCGTTGTCCAATGTTAGGAGTGTACAGCTTGGCAGAGTCCGAGCCGATGATGTGCGGCCACGTGTATTTTGAGGTCAGCTCGTGATGATTCGGTTGCGGCCATCATTGCTTGCCATTAATGCCGAGATACGGCATAGTCTATATAAACTTTCTCCGGAAACACTAATTCACTTTTGCATTTTGGGTTTGAGTTGATATCGGAGGAGGCGATTTTCGATGAGGGCGATTCCGACCGGTCAGGAGTTTCCGACAAGGCGATTCTGACCGACTAAGCACTCCCGGCAGAAGAGATTCCCGGTGGTCGTCCGGTGAGTCTTTTTTAGCATTCCTTTTTCTTTCCTTCAAGATGTCGTCCGACCTGGAGACTGTTCGAGACTATGAGGATGAATCCGAGTCAGGGAGTTTTGATGACAGGAGAGGGGCCTCCGAAGGCCCCTTTGAAGTTGTACCTCTGTTCCCCCCGCCTCGAAGATAGAAGGAGGTGGGGGCTCGGAGTCATCGTGCTGGTAAGAAGAAAGCTGCCCAAGCCCCCCGGCCACAACCGCTGAGGCCATCGAGATGCCCGTGAGTGGGCGGACCTCGGAGGTAGTCCCGAGAGGCTCTGTGCTATCGGAGTCTCAAATGGGGTGAATCCGTTCGGAGTTTCAGATCCCAGACTCCGTTCAGATAAGGGCCCCAGAGCCCCTTAACACCGCTGGCGCACCTGCTGAAGGAGAAGTCACCATTTTTCTCTGCGCATTGCAATGTGGGCTCCGACTTCCTCTACATCCTTTCATCCGAGCCCTAATTGCCCACCTCAGATTGGTTCCCGGGCAATTTACCCCCAATGCTTGGAGGGTGTTAATTTCTTCCTTTATCATCTGACATCAAGTCGAAAATCCAGAGCTAACCCAGAGGAGTTGAGAAGCCTGTACTTGGTCAAGCACGACAGCCAAGAACCATGGTACTACTTCACGACCCGATGTAGCAAGGGGTCGGGGCTGGTAATGAATCTTCCGTCCTCCAATAAGGACTGGAAGAAAAAGTGGTTTTGGGCTGCAGGCGAATGGGAGGTGTCGGTAGTGGAGCTTGGGACTCTGATAACTCGGGTCCCCACCCAAATTTTCAAACCAGGTCGGACTTTAGATATTTCCCCCTTTTTCTTTTTATGCCCTTCTCTTTCGCTATAAGCGGACCGAAGTTTCCTTTTTATTCTTATAGATTTCCTAAGAGTTTGCCTCTCCTTTCCTCAGACCAGAAGAACCAAGTTGCCAAGGCCAAGGCGCGATCAGGAGAACTCTGCTCCTGGTCAGATCTGATCACTGTTGCCAACCTTCATTGGTCCGGGCTATGCAGATCCGAGCTACTCCCCACCTCCTTTAGTAAGTCTCTCTTTCGCTCTTCTGGAAGGGTTGAATTTCTTTAACTTGGTTATTGACCCATCATTTTTCATGCAGGCATGGCCGAGGCATCTAGTTGTCGGAAGAGGAAAGTCACCCCATCAATGAAGGAGATGTTAAGGACCGAGCCTCGGACGAAGACCATCGTTCGAAGGAGGCAGCCGCACCCTGCAGGGAGGGCTCCTCAGGTCCAGTTCCTGTTGCCGCAACTTCGGCTGCGGCTCCAATTTCAATCACTGCAGTTTCGGCTCTGACGCCCGCCTCGGCCCGAGCTGCAGCAATCTGTAACATCTCTAATTTTTGCCAACCTGGGATTAGACGTCCTTAGGTAATGGGTCGATCCTAACACCTTATAAACTTGTCAGAACTGAATCCTACAGTCTAAAACCGCTCCTTAACCCATTTCCTTCGCAAATCTCACCTTTCACCACCTTGTTCTTTAAATTTTCTAAGTACTTTCATCCTAGAAACTATTTAAAACTAGCTAAGTAGTATAACTTGGATCACTTTATATACAAACTACAAAGGCCCAGGTACCACCTCAGACAGAAATTGCTCAGGACTAAATCCTTTAGAAATTAGGCGAGAATTAGTAAGTGTTAAACTAGAGTACCTGTGAAATTAGCACCAACCACTTTAAATACGATCTGCAAGACCCAAAACTTGTAGAATCATTGACGCTAGGTTACCCTAAAATTTAGGATCAATCTCATTACCTGTCTGCTCTCGGGAGCATCACGAAACTCTGTATCAGATCTGGACCGCACGTCGGAAGTCTGAATAACACGAAGTTAAGGAATTAGGACCGCCTCGCTGGGCTTGACAACCATCTCAGAAATCAAACCCAGACAGTGTCCCACGGCTGTTCGCTTGAGTCCGGAGCGAGAGAGTGTAAAAACACTTGTTTTCTTTACAAAATAAATATCTTGAATAGTAATCTGGCACGTGTCGCTTGCGGATCAGTTTTAAGCAACCAGACCGTCAGAATCAGACCAAATTACACCCTCGGATAAGGAGAAATTTCATACACATATCCATGTACTCGGAATCTCCGATCAAGATCCGCTGACCGTTGAACTGAAACTGGTCCGCCACGCGTGATCTGGAATCCCGACCGAAACGAAAACTTAACTAAACGTAGATCCGGTGTCGGTGAGCTTAAGTCTGACCTTTGGCTCAAGGAGGCCCGCCAGAAGTCCTCCGTTGAGCTGAAACTGACCCGCTTTGGTTATAACCTAAGTATACTTTGACCTGGAGTCTATTTCGGTAAGTTTTTATACTATATAAGGACCTTAAACCCTCTCTCATTGCAGCCATACGAATTTGAGAAAATCCCTAGGAAAAGAGAGAGAAAAGTGAGAGAAAGTGTGGGAGATATGGGAGAATCTCCTTGCCACTCTTCCCTGCTGCTATCCATGCTCAACCGCACTATTCTTGTCGCTTTCCCGGCGATTTCGGTGTCATTTCTAGGTAAGAAACCCTAACCCTAACCTGTTTTGGAGTTTTGATAGTTGTAGGTTATGAAATAGCTAACCTATTTCGTTCTATAGGTTACCAAACTGCCGTATACGAAGGCTTAGCAAACCTATTGGATTCGTTACGATTCTACAATAAAAGGTGCGGACCTTAGGTGTATAGGTTATAGTTTTCAACGCTTTCAATGTCAGACAATGATAGATTCATGATCTGCATGCAATTGCACATGTACAAAGTGCTGTCTGTTTTCCGTTTCGATTAAAGATGAAAAATATGAAATTTTACATACTCTAGGTATTTGTAGAAAGTACCGTATACGTATAAATTTTGGAATTGTGCTTGACATGATTAATTGTTATATGAATATATTATATATGGATAAAATACTTATTTGGCGAAAGGACTCGCCCTAATACATGTTTGTTAATATACACTATGTATGTTGAAATAGTGTATTCTAGAAAGTACGGTATACGTATAAATTTTGGATATGTGTTTGCTATGATTATTTGCTGTATGAACATATTATATATGTGTAAATTACTTGTTTGGCGAAAGGATTCGCCCTAATACATGTTTGCTAATATGCATTATGTATGTTGAAATAGTGTATTATAAGTGTTTGCGAAAATGACTGAATGAGTATAGAATTCTCATTCGTGCTCGCCATGACTAATTGTCATGGATATATGATTGTTGTATTGGCGATACCCCTTTGACGAAAGGATTTGCCCTAAATCACGCCACGGCCAATATACACTATATGTGCTAAAATGTGTGGCCCAAGTGTTTGTGGAAATGACTGAATGAATATGGAACTTAGATTCCTGCTTGCCATGACTATCCGTCGTGGGTGTATGCGTGTTATGATTGGGGTGATTCCCTAGTGAAATGATTTGGCCCTATACCTATGTGATCAACATATGTCATGTATGTTGGTGTATGCAGTCTAAGTGTTTGTTAAAACGTTTGAATGAGTAGTAGTTAGTAAATTGTAATGTGTAAGGGTGTTGAGATATGATTCTAAACTCCTTTAACTATGTGTATGATTTCCTTGGATAGCTGTGTGATTAGGAATTGAATATGTACAAACTCATGCTTGTGTTGTGCTTCATAACATGCTCAACTAATTGTATGACTTTATCTATGTAATGCATATGTTTAAATTCATGTTTATATTGTATGATCCGTCATGGGTAATCGGGGAGTGGTGTAACGAATGCGTGTAACAGTCCTGGTAGCCTTAAACGGATAATACCAGATCTTGATTGTATTAGTTGAATCTTGATCCACTACTGCTTTATCTATCTGCAATTGATTGTGTTTGGGGCTATGATTATAGTCCAGACAATCGGTACCAGAATTGAATTCATGGCTGTGATTCATTTGCCACGTGAGATGTGTTCGACGAACTCGAGTCGTACTTCGGTTGGCGATAGTGGTTGACCACGCGAAGTGCTTATGTACTTCATGTCGTTCAACTTGTTGTGTGCTCGAGCTAGCCGAGCTCGTCAAGTAACCCGATCTGTCTAATGTATGTTCACCATGTTTAGACGCTACTGCTTGAACCTAGGGTACGAAACTTACCAGTAAAATTCCTTTTAACCATGGTACCTCGATCCGCTAAGACTCATGAGCCGGGCATGGTGGTATGGGACACCGTGGTCGAGCTGTCGGCCTACGCTGGGGCCACGTGTCTCCCCGTAGTGACCAGTGAGCAACCAGACTCGTGAGCCAATTATGGTGGTATGAGACACTATATTCGTGCTGTTGGCCTACATTGATAAGGTGATGGGGGAGCGGTGTAACCTTTGTGCGTAACAGCCCTGACAGCCCTTTGTAGTGACCTCGAGCATACTCTGAAATTGCAGTGAGTCTTAGAGTTTTGTCGCGGTGTATAAAGTATGAACTAGGCTTATTTCTGTATAGTGATGAATCGTTAAAGAGGTGATAGGGGAGTGGTGTAACCTTTGTGCGTAACTGTTGAGGGTCAAATATTACATATTAGACCTCAGTTATTACCGAAATTATAAACATGCCACCGTTTAAAAGCCTAATTTAATCGTGTTTGTGATGCAAGGTACATTTACAAGTGTGGACTACAAAAAGGTGCTAAAAGTGTGTATTTGATGCTCTGAAATCACCACAGCAAGGGAAGGACTCCAGAGGACCGATATTGAAGAATTTACACGCCGAGGATCCGAGAAAATCAAGCCGTTCACATTAAAGAAGCCTGAAATTGGTGCAAAATGCAAGATTACATGGTTCCCGCCATCCGATTGACTCGAAACTTCATACATGTGATGGGGGCCGTAAATTAACCGTACATATTAAATTTCAGCCATTGAAGATCTCGGGAAGTGGTCCAACGGACAGATCAGCCCATTAATCTCTAATTTGGGGCCCACATGATATTTGGAATTGCCTAAACTTTGGTATTTACGGGTAAAATAATATGAGAAAGAGGATGGACGGTGTAGATTTCTCGTAAAAAAAATAATTTCGGTAATAACTGAGGTCTAATATGCAATATTTGACCCTCAACACAACCCACAACCAGCATTTTGCTAGTCCCGAGCAAAATATGCGAAGAATAAGTTGAGAATTACAGGGTAATTTCCATGAAACCGAGTGATATTTTTGAAGAACGATTCAGATATGAGAAATCTATGATTCATGAATGTTGGGCATAAATTTCTCCTGGAGGTAAGCGCATGGTAGACTTCATAATCAAGTTCAAATATTAATCCATTACTAGAATAATTCTACACATTGAGTTCCATGAGTGAATAGTGTGATCTCAGCTTATCAACATTAGGATTTACTTTTTTCTTTCATGATATCATTGGTAATAAATAAGAAAACTCATAACAATCCAAACTTAAACCAAAATCTGCCTCATAGATCAACATTCCACCCCTTGATTTTTCCATCAAAATTAATGCTAATGAAAGGAATCAAATCGTCACCTATAGGGAGCAAACCTATGGTGAAGATCAATCGCCCAAAAATCTTGTATTTTCTATAATTTTTTTTTCAAAGACAACCATGGGGAATCGACTCTACATCTTGTAGCTGGATTTTCTCATTTTCTTTCATTCTTCTTATTGAACATGATGGACAAATTCCCCAGGTTGGTTCCTTTCATGCTTACTGATCACCAAGTCAATCCTTCAATATTGAACTGAAACCTCAATGCATAAGAGAGATGTGCTATGTGAAATCATGACTCCATCAATGTTTTAAAGTTTCTAATCATGAATTGATAATTCGAACTCAACTGTGAAATCTAACAACTAACGGAATCCAAGAGTCATAAATTACCAACATCACTTATCTTGTAATTCTAAATCCAAGATGGCCGTCAAAATCACTTCGAATTCACAGAAATTCTAGAAAAATTAAAATTTTCACAATTTTTGCTCAAGACCAAGAAAACACTGATTAGGAAACCTAATCTCCCACCCCCAACCTAAAATCTACATTGTCCTCAATGTAAAAGATGTAAGCATGCAATGCACATGGGACAACGAAAGTAAATGAGAAGTGATGGGAAGATAGTACCTGGGAAACGAGTCGAGAGAGACTTTTCCGTAGAGATCTCAACATGAGAGCGGGTCAGCACAAGAGTGAAACCAATCGAAAGTAAAACACAAATAAAAAAAAATAAACTCCTACCTATACCACTTTCGCAGGTGCTCTTGATTGCATTTAACGTATGCAACAAGCCTTTAAACCCCTAGGTTGCCCCTAGTGGACGAGTTGTAGTCTCGTGAGGGTTTGCAGTAATGTTACCCACAAACATTGAACTATCTAACTAGGAAAATGAAATGAATTGAAAAGCTGGGTTGCCTCCCAGGAGCGCTAAGTTTAACGTCTTCAGCCAGACCAAAGCAACTACCCTAATCCTATGAAAGCAGGGGAAAGACTACTCAATAATGCCACAAGGTTCCTCTTCCGGCCAATATCTAGATAAATTTCTTAGTAGGTTTCTCAACAGGATCATCCAAAAGCCCTTTTTGCAATAGGCTTTGATGCCTTGGAGCATGAATGGCCGAAGAGACTTATGTACCTTAGAAAAAATTTATCGTTGATTTGCCTGAGGTACCCAAAGTATATATGATTCACCTGTGTCAGAAAAAGTCTCAAAGTTAGTATCCCATGGTGAATCAGAGACTACCGGTAGATAAAATTCAGAAAAATTTTCAGGAAGTAATGTAGTCTCAATGCATTCCAAAGTTTCAGACTTCGGTTAAGTTTTTAGCTCCTCTTCCTTTAGTGGTAAGCATTCAAAGTCTGGGGAAGAAGGGGCTTCAGAGTAAGGGTGCGCTTGGTCCGTGACAACCACCGAGGTAGTGTCATGCAAGGAATCCACATGGTGTGCCAAGCATGAGTTCAAAGATGTGGGAAAATCAACTGTGAGTGACTCGTCTCCTGCATCGAAATCTGTGATGATGAGCCCAAGGATTCCATCGTCTTTTGAAGTAGATGGACGCATGCTCGCTTGCTCTTGCCCTTCATAGATAGATGGACAATCAATAGGTGAAGAATTGATGTGAAGACTCTGGTCATTGAAGCTTCTCAATGGAGGCATTGAATCGTCTAAAGTGCGTACCTCAGATTGTAGCCTTAACTGGGTAGTTTCAAATTCCAGAGTTATATCAAGCAAATCGTCCATCGCCCGAATCATATCATCATTCAATTCAGGGCAGTGGTCCAAACATGTATCACAAGGGTTGGAAGGGTTAGTTGAAAATGGTTCATTCTCCACATTCAAATCAGTCATGTCAGACAGGTGGAGTTGATCTTTATGGTTGACAACTTCCTGAACCTCTTGATCATTGGTAGGAGCCACACTTGAGATTGAATCCCAGTACTCATCATCGTCCAGTTCCGTGCAGTGTGCACTTGGGATGGGATCACATTCCTCACATTCTATTCCTAGATTGGGTTGAGGTTCGAATAAACTAACCTCTACCTCATCAGTGTAATCATGTGTGTCATGTGAGTGAAGTGTGTCACTATCATTATATTTGAAAGACACTCACGTCTCTTGATCATTCCTTTGGACAGTCATCGAGATCGACTCATCGGAAATCGAACCATCTGCTCATTAATGGAATCCAATTCCTCATTCGTAATTTCTATTTTTACCACAAGTGAGTTATGATCACTTTCTTCACATTCTGCTTCTAGATTAGGATGAGGCTGGGATAACCTAGCCTCTTCCTTCTCCATAAGATGTGACTGAATGATTGGAATTGAGGATTTGAGCAATTCGCATGATTGTATGACAAGTTGATTGAATTGCTCTTGTGCTTTCATGAGCTTCTGAAGTGAATCCTCTTAGATTGTTTCTGATTGGGTTTCAAAGGTAGATGACCCAAGAGAATTATCACTATGATATATAGCTGGTTCAGCTTCCCGACATTGATGTTTCCACTGGTTATAGTCATACGGATCATAGGTGGGAGAATCTGATGGTTGGTAATACTTATTATCACTCATAATATAATCACGCATTGTTTTCTTTTTCTCAGATGGGTGATAATGATTCCCACTCCCATAGTTATGATAACCCCAACACTCGCGTACTGTCCGTGGGGTGGAATTGTTCTCCCGTATATGATCGCGTAAGGACTTTTTAACCGATGGAGTGTTATGCTTAGGTTGGTTTTCGATGATTGGTTCAGGAAAATTTTGAGACATAGGTTGATTTTTATCATAATCATCATACATCCCTTCACACTGTTTCGCATGCTCAAAAGCTATCTCAGCATATTGACGTTCCCATTCGTACATGTACATGGTGAAACCCTCAATCTGAATCTAATCTTAACAAAAATAAAAGAAAAGATCTTACAGCAGTATGGAAAGTAAGAGGAGGAGAAGTTAGAAGGAAAGTACCAATTGAGAAGTTCCTATGTTAAAATCCTGCAAAAGAAAACAAAAGAGATTAGCTTTTAAAATAGAAAGTCTAAAGTTAGAAAGTTCCTACAATTAAAATAGAAAGTTAGTTTCTAAAAAGGAAAGGTCCCTAAACCTAGAAGCTAAGTTAGTTTCTAAAAAGTAAAGTTCCCTAAAATTTGAAAGTTTCTAAAATAGAAAATTTAAACCTAAAAATTAAAATGTTTCTAAAAATAAAATAAAGGAAAGATGAGTTAGTTTCTAAAATTAGAAAGAGTCTCTAAAAGGGAAATAACTAACCTAAGTTCTAAAAACAAAATAGGAAAGTTCAAAAAATAAATTAGTTCCTAAAAATAAAATAAAATAAATGCTAAAAAAAATAATTAGGAAAGTTCTAAGCCTAAAGTTAGAAAGTTCTAAATTAGAAATCCTAATCCTAAAATGGAAAGTAATGTTAGTTTCTGAAAAGGAAAAAAATTCTAAAATAAATAAAAATCTAGAAATAACAAGAAAAAGAGAAATTAGAAAGAAATTACCAATTTGGAAGCTTATCTCAGAATCCTACAAAACGAGAAGATTGGGTTAGTTTCTTAAAAGGGAGAACTATCTAAAAATAGAAGGTTACTTGAAAGAAAATTTCTAAAAATTAAAGGAAAACCTGGAATTAGAAAATTCTTAAAATAAACCTAAAAATCAGAAAAGTCCTAATCTTAAACTAATCCTAAAACCAGTAAACTTCAGGAAACGTAGCCGTCAATCCCCGGCAACGGCGCCAAAAACTTGTTCACTCCCCAAGTGTAGGGTTGTGATGTAGTAATAAACTCGGTGAGACCGAGGTCGAATCCACAGGGACTGAAACTTATACGTCGTCTGAAATTAAATAGAACTAGCACTAGACTAAGATGTAATCTAAACCAATTGTGATTTGAGGAATAATGGTGAATTATTAATCTAAACTTAAGAATTCAGAGAAAGGGAAACTAGGGATTCAGAGGATCCACTTGTAGAGATCAGGGAGATCTATGGTCGATTCATGAACTCAACTGGACTTCGAGTCCCATCTTCATCCAGTTGGAAGATATAACCTGAAAATCAATGTGAACTTCCTTTTGATCTAGTTTTCAAATAGACGAAAGGTATAAGAATTAGATATGATTCCATCACAAATTCATGCCCATGAGACAAGGTAATCAACAGAACTTAAACCAATCCATAACCAATCAGAAGATGGTTGGATGATGGAATTCTTCCTAACATTCACACATCTTCTGATTGGTTATGGATTTGTTTAAGTTCTGTTGATTACCTTGTCTCATGGGCATGGATTTGTGATGGAATCATATCTAATTCTTATACCTTTCGTCTATTTGAAAACTAGATCAAAAGGAAGTTCACATTGATTTTCAGGTTATATCTTCCAACTGGATGAAGATGGGACTCGATGTAACGCCCTGAAATTCGGGGGTCGAGTATGAACTCAACTCCCGAGTTCCAACGCATCACTTATGCAACATACACAATGATGGTTAAATGTTGTCTGAGTTAGCGCAATAAACATGAATGAGATTATACCAAAACAATAATTCATACTCCAGTTCAATTGTATAAAGGCAAGCGGAAGACTGAAATTTTATATTCAAAGTATGTAAAGTAACAAAATTTTATGAACTCCAGAGTATGAGTACTAACTGAGTACCAATATACATGTATTGTTTCTAAGTCAAAAATCAAAATACAACTCCCAAGAGAAGCCCTGAAAATCCCGCGATGCAGCCGGCCTAAGCAAAGCCGTCAGAGTACTGCATAAAGGAGAACTCCTCCTGATCCTCATCGAAGTCGGGCTCCGGCTCCTGAACCGAGGCGCCATCTACACCTGCGACAGAGTCTGGTGGGTGTTGCAAACACCGTCCCGTAACGTGGGAGTGAGTAGCTAACTCAGTGGAACAATAAAGCATAGGTTAACATGTTATCAATTCAATCAAGCAGTAATGATAAAGCAGTACAAATCAAACATTTCTAACTACTCTTGTTAAGTGCGAAAATGAAATGACATGATGCTGTATGCCCTTGCCAAACCACCCTCAAGCGACATCATCTTACGTTCGCGAATGCTTACTCCCTCAGTGCGCCACATCTACAAAGCACATGCGGTGCGATGATGCTTATGATTACCAAGTTTTTATTAGTCCATTTCAACCAGCAGTATTGGGAAACTAAGGTACCTCCCTTGTATCATTCCTAAACATGATCCATTCTAGGGTCGTCAATCCTAGCTAATCTCATACGATATTATGGTTTGAGAAGCGTAGTGAAGGCATCGCAAAGGGCTCGTCACCCGTCAGCGCGGATACAGATCTTACCGTATGCGGCTCAATTGCTGGCTGTCAGCTCGAGTACAGGTCTCACCGTACTCGGCTCAATCACTAGCCGTCAGCTCGAGTACAGGTCTCACCGTACTCGGCTCAACTCCTACTCTAGTTGCTGTGAAAGACTCGTCGCCAATCACAGACACTTGGAGTATACTCGAAGATACGACGGAGGACTCGTCGCCCGTCAGCACGAGCACAGGTCTCACCGTACTCGGCTCTCGCCGTAAGTATCGACAGCTCGAATACAGTGTCCCATACCACCGTATTCGGCTCACGAGTTTGGTTGCGCAATGGTCACTACGAGGAGGCACATGGCCCCAGCGTAGGCCGACAGCTCGACCACGGTGTCCCATACCACCATGCCCGGCTCATGCGTCTTAGCGGATCGAGGTACCATGGTTAACGGGATCGCCACTGGTAAGTTTGGTACCCTAGGTTCAAGCAGTAGCGACTAAACATGGTGAACACACAAATCCATTTCGGTTTACTTGACGAGCCTGACTAGCTCGAGCGCACCACAAGTTGGGCGATATGGAGCGCAAAAGTACTCCGTGTGGCCAACCACTATCGCCAACCGAAGTACGACTCGGGTTCGCCAGACACATCCTTTGTGGCGACATGCATCTCAGCCACAACCTCAAGTCTGGTACCGAATGTTTGGACTATAGGCATAGTCCCAAACTCAAACAGTTCTCATCAATAGCATGTGGAGTAAAACATGATAAACAAGCAATACAAGCATGTTAGCAGGCATGTTATAAAGCATAAAGTAAAGCATGAAGTAAAGCATGAAGTAAAGCATGTAGTAAAGCACTATACACATAGGGATACAATCACGTGCACATCACAAGTGAGTGGTTATAGCGAACCACCGCATGGAGGGGATCCTACATGTCTCTAAGGGAGTCGGGAATCCCATATCAACACCTCTCTAAGGCACTAATACTTAAACATTTACACACACAAGCATTTACACAAACACTTGGAATACGTTATTCCAACATACATGACGTATGTTAGCAAAATACATATTAGGGCTATTCTTTCGCCAAGCGGTTATTTTATCCGCGTATACCATATTCATACAACAAATAATCATGACAATTACACTTCCAAAATTTACACATGCGGTATTTCTAGAATACACAATTTCAACATACATAGCGTTTACAAGTGAACATGTATTTCAGCGATTCCTTTCGCCAAACTAGTATTTTATCCATATATTATATAATCATACATTAAATAAACATGCCAAACATTTTCCCAAAAAAATACGTATACGGTATTTCTACGTATACCTAGAGTATGTGAAATTCCATATTCTACAACGTTAATCGAAACAGGAAACGAAAAGCACTTTGTACATGTGCATTTACATGCAGATCATGAATCTATCATTATCTGACATTGAAAGCGTTGAAAACTGTAACTTATACACTTAAAGTCCTCACCTTTGCCCTTGGAATCCCAACGAATCAGCAAGGGTAGTAGAGCTTCCGTATACGGGAGTTTTCTAGCCTAAAGAGCGGAATCGGTTAGTCTTTACATAACCTACAACGAACCTACATCAAATCAGACCTAGGGTTAAGGTTCTTACCTTCAAACGGAATGGATACCGCCGGAAAAACACCTGGAAAGGAGCGGTGTAGGCCGTTCGACAACCAAAGGCAATAGGAGGAAGATCACCTACAAACTCCAAGCTTTTCTCTCTCTTTTCTCTCTCTCTCTCTAGGGTTTTTCTCCCAAATTCGTATGGCTGTGAGAGGGGCTGTTCTAAGCTCCTTTTATAGCCAAAAACCTCCCCAAAACAGACTCAGGTTCAAGGGTGACTGCTTATATAGGCATTTCGCCACTTTTCCAGCTCAAAAGAGAGGTTCTGGTGGCCCTCCTTGAGCCAAACGTCAGACTTAAGCTCACCACACATGGATCTATGTGAGATTATGTTTTTGACTCGATCGGATTCCCAGATCGCACGTGGCGGACCACTTTCAGTTCAACGGTCAGTGGGCCACGATCAGAAATTCCAAGTACATGTAAATGTTCCTGAAATTTTTCTTAATCCGAGGGTGTAATTTGGTCCGATTCTGACGGTCAGGTTGCTTAATACTGACGCGCAAGCGAATGGTGCCAGATCACTATTCCTGATATTTATTTTGGGATGGGAATAGTATTTTTCACACTCCCACGCTCTGGATCGAAACGAATGGCCGTGGGACATCAGCTGGATCTGATTTTCGAGATGATTGTCAAGCCCAGTGAGGCGGTCCTAGTTCCTTAGCTTCGTGTTAATCGGACTCCCGATGTGCGATTAGACCTAATACGAAGTTTCGTTTCATTCCCGAGAGCAGCCGGGAAATGAGTTTGGTTCTAAACTTTAGGGTAATCTAGAGTCACTGATTCTGCAAGTTTTGGGTCTTGCAGATCGTATTTAAAGCGATCCCAACGGATTTCATGGCTAACCGAGTTTAGTACTTAGTTAACTTTGTTAAATTTCTAAATGATTTAATCCTACTTGATTTCTGGTCGAGGTGGTACTCGAACCAATGTACGGAAATTTACGGGTCGTTACACTCGAAGTCCAGTTGAGTTCATGAATCGACCATAGATCTCCCTGATCTCTACAAGTGGATCCTCTGAATCCCTAGTTTCCCTTTCTTTGAATTCTTAAGTTTAGATTAATAATTCACCATTATTCCTCAAATCACAATTGGTTTAGATTATATCTTAGTCTAGTGCTAGTTCTATTTAATTTCAGACGACGTATAGGTTTCAGTCCCTGTGGATTCGACCTCGGTCTCACCGAGTTTATTACTACATCACAACCCTACACTTGGGGAGTGAACAGTAACAGCCCTGACAGCCTTTGCAGTGACCTAGAAAACACACCATCGTCTGAGATTAACTAGGACTGACGACCCTAGAATGGATCATGTTTGGGAATGATACAAGGGAGGTACCTTAGTTTCCCAATCCTGCTGTTTGAAATGGACTAATAAATACTCGATAATCATGCTCATCATGCATTGCATGTGCCTGGAAGATGTGGAGCACTGAAGGATGAAAGCATGCCGCGAACGTAAGATGGTGTCACACGAGGGAGGGTGTGGTGAGGGCATACATCATGACTGCATTCATACTTGCATTAATAAGAGTAGTTAGGAGTGTTTGATTTTACTGCTTTATCATTACTGCTTGACTAAATTGATAACATGTTAACCTATGCTTTACTGTTCCACTGAGTTGATCACTCACTCCCACGTTACGGGACGGTGTTGTACACACCAACCAGATTTGTTGAGTTTCAGGTGATGACGATGCTTATGAAGCAGAGCCGGATTACTACTATGATGTTGAGGAGGAGTTCTCCTACATGTAGCTCTCTGACAGGTCTATGAAGACCTGGTATTGCATTGACGGGGCTGTGTTTGGGATAAAAGACATTACACTTCCACAACTGGGTATAATTTGAAATTGTACTTGTAATGAATTAACCTGGTAACATTATCACACTCTGGAGACTCACCACAGTTTATATATTTTATATATCTATCATAGTCTTCTGCTTGCAAATTTAACTGTCTCTAGAGTATGATATGCTGTTTTGGCTTAATCCCACTCATGTTCAATGCACTAATATAGACAACATTCAATCATCATTCATTTTGTTGCATAAGTGATGCGTTGGAACTCGGGAGTTGAGTTTATGCTCGACCCCTAATTTTCAGGGTGTTACACAATCATTGTTATGACTCAGACCCTTCCGTCCACCGTCGCCCCCTACTGTGGAGATTCTTCTCGCAGCCCCCAAGCCTTGCATCGCTGTCCCCTCTTCGTCCGAACAGGAGGAGGCAGTTCGGATGGCTGACGCCATGCTTTCTCCTCCCAACATTGGGAATGATCTTGGAGCCGAGGCCCAAACCTCGGCAGGCAGCAAGACCAGGGTTGGTGAAGCAGCAGGTTCGGCCCAGGTGGAGACGAGCAGAGGGAGATTTGAGTCGGGTTACCATATGTCTTGCCTGACTCACTGGGCTGCCAAACACGCTCCGGAAGAAGAGATTGCCAGCCTTCTCTCCAAATCAGACGACTCCTTTTTGAATGACCTAGCCTCTGTCTTTGACAAGGTATTTCCTGTTTCCTTGTGTATTTCTCGGCTTTCATTCTTTTGTACTTTCATATGCTCATTCTTCCGCTTTCATTCAGTCTGTTCTGAGGCTCCTCTTGGCTTGGGAGAGAGTGCGGGAGCATCGGAAGGTAGATGCCGAGGTGGAAGCCCTAAAAAAGAAGACAGGAGTTTTGCGGGATGAGGCTACCTTCCTCCAGTTAGAGCAAGGTGAGCTGCGCCGACAGCTAAAAGACGAGAAGGCTCGAGAGCTTCGCCTGCAGGGCGTCGTGAGTGATCTTGAGGCCAGTTGCGGTGCTGCTGCTGTTGAGCTGACCCGGGCTAGGGCCCACGCGGACTCACTTGCTAAGGAGAATGCTCGATTGGGGGAAGTCTTGGAGCGGACCAGAGCTAAAGTAGCAGAAGAACAACGTAGGGCGGTTTCCCAAGTGAGGGATGCTTAGCGGGCTGAGGATGAGGCATTCTGGCCTCGGCTATGTCTAAGGCTGTAAAGGCTTTCAAGACTTTAAAGGAGAGGGCCGCCGAAGCCACCAAGTTTTACATTTGGGGTTTCGATGCTTGTATTGAAGCAGTTCAGGACTTGTACCCGGACCTCAACCTAGAGCCTTTGCTGCCTGAAGACGTAGGAGAAAATCCTACCGAAGATGTCCGCCCGGACGAAGGCCCCAACTCCCAAGCTCCTCCTCCTCCAACCGCATAGATTGGATCATTCGCCTCCCACCCCTTTTTTAGAACTTTTCGAAACTTTCTTTTTGGTGGATATTACTTTTTGACCTTCTGGAGAAGGTATATGGATGATAATTTTTTACCCTCTGGAGAGGGCACATGAATGACGATTTTTCTTTTATATGTTAATCCATAGTTTGCTTTTAGGCGTTGACTGTTGATCGTTGATTGTTGAACTAATTTGTTGACAGGTCGGTTTACTTCAGGGTATTGCCGAGCCGACTCCCTAATGGGTCATCCCGTTACAATGTCGCTTTGTAGAACTTTGTCATTGTTAAGCTCGGACCCTTAAGAGATCGGTTTGTCTCACGATTGGCGAGAAACCTTTTGATTTATCCGTTAGTTGGACGGTGAGCCGACTCCCATGTCGGGGAGTCAGGTCGTCCATTGGCTTTTCCCTCGAGCACGAGGAGATGCCTTATAGAATTTTCGTGGGATAATGTACTAACCCCTTCTTTAGGGATCAGTTCATTGAGTTTGCCCCTGCATATGAGAGGCAACTTTTCCTTAGTAGATAATCCATTCATGTAGATAGGAAGAGGTGAATTTCATTGAAAGTCTTAAATGCTAGTCGCTCAGAGGCGTACATTTATTGAGAACCTTAGAGGCCACTCTCATGGATAGTAGACTTTCAGATGTTTGGAGTTCTAAGGGTGAGGGAGCTGGTGGCCCTCGAGATCCTCTAAGTGGTAGGAGCTTGGTTTAGTTGATCGGACTACACGTATGACCCCTCCCAATTAGGTCCGAGTGTCCCAGCCTTCGGTTCTGCGGTATTCTGGAAGACTTGGGGAAGGACTAAGTCCCTTGGGCGGAACCGCCTGGTCTTAACTTTAGAATTGTAGAATCGCGCCACCTGTTGATGCCTAGCGGCGACTCGGAGCCTTGAGACATCTCTGACTTCTTCAAGCAGATCCAGGTTAGCCGTAATTTGTTCGGAATTCTGGTTTTCTTGATAATTCCTTACCCGAGCAGTAGGGAGGCCAATTTCAACTGGTACCATTGCCTCCGAGCTGTAGGAAAGCGAGAATGGAGTTTCTCTAGTTGAGGACTGAGATGTGGTCCTATAAGCCCAGAGAACGAATGTGAGTTCCTTAACCCAAACGCCTTTAGCCTTCTCCAACTTCGTTTTGAGATGGTGTTTGATAACCTTATTGACCACTTCCAACTGTCCATTAGATTGTGGGTGCCGAGGCGAAGAATATGCATTTGTAATGCCGAGCCCTTGACACATGCCTCGGAACTTATTGTTGTCGAACTGCCGGACATTGTCAGACACGATGGTGCGTGAAATTTCGAACCGACAGATGATATTTTTTCAGACGAAGTCAATCACTTTTTGCTCGGTGATCTTTACAACGAGCTTGGCTTCAGCCCATTTAGTGAAGTAGTCGACTGCAATGATGACAAACTTGACTTGCCCTTTTCCTATGGGTAGGGGGCCGATGATATCAATTCCCCACTGAGCGAACGACTACAGACCACTCATGAGAGTCATTTCCTCTGTTGGTTGCCTCGGCACAGCTGCATAGCGTTGGCACTTGTCACACCTTTGAACGTTATTTTTCAAGTCCTCCTTGAGGGTCGGCCAGAAATATCCTTATCGGAGTATCTTCAGAGCTAGGGCTCGGCCGCCTGAGTGATTTCCGCAGATTCCCTCGTGAATTTTCCGAATCACGTAATTCGCCTCATCGGGTCGGAGGCACCTGAGGTAGGGTTGGGAATGCCCCTTCTTATATAGTGTATCGTCTAGGACGACATACTGCGCCGCTCTGACCCTCAGACGCCTGGCTTCCAGCTTATCCGAGGGGACCTCGCCAGAAGTGAGGTATCCATAGATCGGATCCATCCAGCTCGAAGTATCGTCTACCGGGCTGACCGTCTTTTTCTTTGCTAGGTCAATGCTCGGATGTTATATGAATTCCATGGGAATGATTCGCGGGATCTTTCCTTCCGTGGCTGAGGCTAGCTTGCTAGGGCATCGCCCCATAAATTTTCTGCTCTGGGGATCTGATGAACTGTGCAGCTCCAAAACCTCTCAATTAATTTCCTCGCCTCGTCTAGATAAGCAATCATCATCGCTTCCTTGGCTTCGTACTTAGTGGAGATGTGGTTCACTACTAACTGAGAATCACATTGGACCTGAATCGATTGGATCCCCAGACTTGCCGCCGGTCTGAGTCCCACGAGCAGAGCTTCGTATTTCGCTTCATTGTTAGAGGCCTTGAAGCTGAGCCTGATCGCGTACTGGATAGGCGTAAAATTGGGCGCGATTAGGACAATTCCCACTCTAGCGCATTTAGCATTAGACGACCCGTCTACGTAAAGAACCCATCGTGGTTCTGATGTCGCCTCTTGATCACTTAAGGGAACAGGTGAAGGAGTCGTCTTGACTTCGGTATTGACTTCTTCTTCGCTCGGAGTGGTGAATTCTGCGATGAAATCGGCCACGACTTGACCCTTGATTGTCGTCCTCGGACGGAACTGGATGTCGAACTCCCCAAGTTTGATGGCCCATTTGGTTAATCGACCCGAGACTTTGGGCCTCTGGAGAACTTGTTTGAGAGGAGAGTCGGTCAACACAACGATGGAGTTAGCTTAGAAGTATGGACGCAATCTCCGAGCTGAGACGACGAGGCTGAGCGCCAGCTTCTCCAGAGCGGGATATCTTGTTTCGACGGGCACCATAGCCTTGCTCACGTAATACACAGTATGTTGTTTGCCTCATACTTGTCTACTCAGAGCCGAGCTGACAGCTGAGCCGAGATTGCAAGGTATATGAATAGGGGTTCACCTTCTTCGGGCTTGGAAAGCAGGGGCGGTGAACCCAAATACTGTTTGAGTTGCTGAAAGGCCTGTTCACATTTCGGTGTCCATTCTACCTTCTTATGACCCTTCAACTGCTGAAAGAAGGGGAGGCATTTGTCTGTAGCCCTGGATATAAACCGTCCGAGTGAAGCTACTCGTCCGGTGAGGCATTGTATCTCTTTAACAATCCGAGGTGAATTCATGTCAATGGGTGCTTTGATCTTATCAGGGTTTGCTTTAATACCCTAGTGACTAACTTAAAACCCGAGGAATCTTCCTGAGCTGACTCTGAAGGCGCACTTCACGGGGTTCAACTTCATCCGGTATTCTCGGAGGGTACCAAAAGTCTCTCCGAGATCCGTCAGATGATCGGACGCCTTGACACTCTTTACTAGCATATCGTCGACATACACTTCCATAGTACGTCTGATCTATTTGGTGAACATCTGATTCACCAGCCTTTGATATGTGGCCCTAGTAATTTTCAGGCCAAATGGGATGACCCGGTAACAATAGAGTCCCTTGTCTGTGACGAAGGTAGTCTTCTGCCTGTCTGGGGGATGCATCGTGATCTGATTATATCTGGAGTAAGCGTCTAGGAAGGAAAGCAGTTTGTGCCTTGCTGTGCTGTCCACTAGCTGATCAATCTGAGGCAATGGGAAGCTATCTTTCGAACACGCCTTATTCAGATCCGAATGATCCACGCAAACCCGCCACTTCCCGTTGGCTTTCTTGACAAGGACCACATTCGCGATCCAATCGGGATAATGCACTTCTTCTATGAATTCAGCGTCGAGCAGAATAGAGACCTCGTCGGCTATGGCTTCATATCGCTCGGCATCGAACGGCTTTCTCTTCTGCTTGACAGGCCTGTGATTTGGATCCACATTCAGCCTGTGGACCATAACATTCGGAGAGATTCCGGGCATATCTTGGTGGGACCACGCGAAGACATCTTTGTGTTGTCATAGGAAGGCTAGTATTCCGAACCGTTGCTCAGGATTCAATGATGTCCCGAGCTGAACAGTTCTGCTCGGATCTGCCTCATCGAGCGGCACATTCTCCAGGTCTTCCACGGACGAATCTTCCGCAGGTCCTCTGGGGTCTAGTATGTTAATGGTAAGAGCTTGCTTAACTGATCCTTTCTTCACTGCCATCGCGTAGCATCTCCGAGCTTCGCGCTGGTTGCCTCGGAGATAGCCTATTCTGCCCTCGACGGAGAATTTCATTATCAGATGATAGGTGGAGACGATTGCTCTCATTGCATTAAGAGAAAGTCTGCCCAGGATGACGTTATGTACTAATGGTACATTGACAACTAAGAGGTCTACCATGAGTGTGACTTGATGTTGTTCTTCTCCCACGGTCACACGGAGGGAGATGACTCCCTCAGAGATCACCCTTTCTCTGGTAAAGCCGTGCAGGGGAGTCTTCACAGGTCTGAAGTGTGACCTCAGAACCCCCATTCTTTCGAAAACCTCGGAGTAGATTACATCGGCTGAACTTCCGATGTCGATCAGCATACGGTACACTTTGTGGTTAGCTATGGTCATAGTGACCACTAGGGCGTCATCGTGCGAATTCTGGATCCCGCGAGCATCGTCTTCTGAGAAGGTCATGTTGCACGGGCTAACTCAAGGTTCTTTGATTGGCTGATTGGTCGGATGGATGTAGTGTATCGGATCAGACTTTCGAGAGTGGGCTTTCCGAGCTCTGTTCGAATCTCCTCCACCAGACGAGCCCCTGAAGATTGTACGGATCTCGGTTGGCTCTTCTGTGGTGTTATTCGGCTGTTCTCGTTCTTGTTCTTCTTTCCGAGCGGTTCTTTCTCCCTTGACGTATCGGCGTAGATGTCCCTTACGAATAAGGGTCTCGATCTCATCTTTGAGATCAACACAGTCGGCTGTGTTGTGGCCGTGATGTCGGTGGAAACGACAATATTTGTGTTTGTCTCGATGATCTAGGTCGGCCCTCATATAAACAGGCCAATTCAGAAGCTTGTTCCCTCTGATGTCCAACAGAATCTACTCAGTTGACGTGTTGAGGGGGGTGTAGGAACAAAATTTACCCTCTGGCTTTCTGTTCACGAGAGGCATGGTCATCTAGTCCTTTGCTGGGCGGCTGGGGTTCTTCGTTCCTATGCCTCTTTCCCTTACCAGTCGGCTCTGTCACTTGAACATTTTTGCGGGCATTGGAGAACTCCTTGGCATTAGTATACTTTTGAGATCTGGCGACGAGGTCTGCTAACGTCTTCGGTGGATTCTTTCCAATAGAGAAAGTGAACTTTCCCTCTTTTAGGTCGTTGAACACAGCAGCGAGTGCCATCTTGTCGTCGTAATCCTCTACATACAATGCTTCCTTATTGAAGCGAGCAATGTAGTCCTTCAACGACTCCTTTGGCTCTTGCTTGATGGCGAACAGATGTGTATTGGGTTTCCGACTTCTCTTACCGCTTATGAATTGGGTAAGGAATAGTCGACTCAGATCTGCGAAGGAGCTGATGGAATTGGGTTTGAGCTGTCAGTACCAACTCCGAGCAGATCCTGTAAGGGTGATCGAAAATTCCCTACACATCATTGCATCTGTCACCGTCTAGATTTGCATCCATGAGCGATAAGCCTCCACATGCTCAGATGGGTCGCCAAATCCGGAGTACTGGATGACAGAAGGTATTCGGAACCTCTGTGGCATTACTTTATCCATGATCGTAGAGGTGAAAGGAGGTTCGGTCTCTGCCATCATCGCCTGAACAGCCGCAGGAACTGATAACGGTGGTTACTTCTTTTCTAGCGTCAGGATCTTGTTGTTGAGCTCCGCGAACCTTGCTTCCCAAGGATCTTTATTCTCAGCTAATACCTCCTGGGTGTTCTTTATTTCGGGAGTCCTCCTCCCCCTCCTCCGTTCCAGCTCGTGGCGGAGATCCGTTGGTGTCAGGGCCAAGGTGACCGAGGCATTTGTCGGAGCTCGAGTTACTGTATTCTGAGCCGAAGCTCAGATTTGGGTCAAGGGAGGATTCTGGATAAAAGCTTATACCTGAGGGGGTTGACACGGGGGCCCCTCAGGTCTCGTACTCCTCGGTAAGGAGTGAGCCTCCACAACCAGACCAATCGGCTCAAGAACAAGGTTTTCCTGAGTAGGATGTGGTTACGACTCCTATTGTTGTTGCTTCATCTGGTTGATCTCATCGTGCAAAGCCTGTATTTCACTTTGCATTGCGCGGTACTTGCTTGCCCAGTTGCGTGAACGTTGGGAAGGCCCTAGGGCTGATTCAGTGTGAAACAATGAATAAGAACGAGTTTGCTCTAGTTCCACAGCGACAACTTTCTTCTTTCCTCTTGCCATAATGTTGGACAATAAGAATCTGACCTTTCGTATTAAATTTCCACAGACGACGCCAAAAATGTTGAGGAAAAAATATGGACCACCATCCACTCGGTATGTCGGACCTCCAAGGAACCCTGGTCCTGCACAAACAGTGAGCAAAGGAGACCCTGGTTAAGACGAGGGACCCTCCGATGCCTAAGTCAAGTCATAGGAATCTGGGTCTAAGTGGTTGTAGAGGGAGAGTGTAAGATATTGCGTACCTGTAGCAATGGGATCCCCTGGTATTTATACCTGTGGGTTGGATGGATCGTGTCCGTCATTCTCGGCGTGATCTACTCAATCAAGCGGATACTGTAATCGTGGAGATACTCCACAATCTTTGGATCGTGTAACACATCATGTCTTAATGGAGCGTATTTCCAGGAGTGATCTTCGGCCACGTCCACATTCAGACTAGTTTCCTGACTTAGTAAATCGAAGTATCACCTTCCGGGCTCGGACCTTATTCTATCCAAGTTCGCAGCCGAGTATATGTAGTCAGAATCTGTAGTCAAATCATTAGGGTCGGGGCCTTGAAGATGAGGATTAGGACGAGGACGAGAGCTCGGCTTGGCCAACCTTCGGCTCGACTCAGCCAATAGCTTGGCTCGGTCAGCCCTCTTGGGATGAAGATGAGGATGAGGACGAGGACGAGAGCTCGTCTTACCCTGCCTAGAGTTATGTCCAGAGGTCCGCTCGCGCTTAACTAGTTCATACGGTTCGCACTTCAGGTCTGAGCCAAGTATTGACCTGAATTGATGAGGGACTTGCTTTTCCTGTACTTGACGCAAGTAATCATGTCATTCGTTTCCAGTCGGTCAGTAGAGGAGCAGGTCCGGAGCATCCGGTCGGAGGGCTGCATCTCCCGTCTTGGTCTCAGATTGTTCTGAGACGATCCGATCATTAGCCTCGGAGTAGGAGCACCTTTGTGACTTGTCGGTGAATGCTTCAATTGCGTGCATCATATCGGATGTTCGCATATCCGATTGGATTAGTATGACGTCTGCCCTCGGAATTATAAGGGGCTCGGATCTTCCCATAACACCTATCATTGAAGACTTCCCAGTTGGGGTGTCAACCGGCAGAGTTAGGGTTGGGCCAAGCTCTGTTCAAGCCTGACACACATTGCTAAGATTGAGTTCAAATTGGGCCCGAGCCCGTGATGGGCCAAAATAGTCCAGCCTGAGCTTGGCTTGAACTGTACATACAGGACCTAACCTGAGCTCGAGAGCCCAAGCCCAATCCTAAAAGGTGCCTATGTTATCCCAAACTTGGTAGGGCTGCCATGATGTAAGTGTCTTATCTGTTAGTGTACTTATTTATCAATCACGTGCCTCTGTATATTAGTGAGTCAGTTGAGACTTTGGAAGCTGAAGACCAAAGACATATAAATATAAAGACTTGGAGCATCAAGGACTGAAGAAACAAATAAATTGAGATGCCTTGGTGACCCTTACATTTATCCAAAATAACTTAGTCATGCTAAATGATTCTAACCTTAATAGTTAAATCTTTCTGATCATCCCTTAGCCTTAGGATTCTAATTGGAACATAATAAAATAGGCTAAAAGATGTGTAAAGCTATTGTAAATCTAACAACCCAAAATAACAGTTTTCAAGTGGTTTTTAATCCCATCGAAGGATTGTTGATGGGTTTCGATGGAATTAAAAGACCACACAGTCCGATCAAAGAAACAGTCAAGCAACCAAACAGAAAATCTCAGGATTTTCTTGATGGGATTGAAGGACAGTTCGATCACATCGAATAGTCTTTTGATCCTATTGATAGAGCTATTAACTAGTTGTTGTAACACAAACTATATAAAATGAGCTTTTGGTTCTTGGGCATTAAGATGGATTTTTGGTGCAATAGAAGCCTAGGTGATTCCTCATTATTATCCATCATCCTAAGCATCTAAATGAAAGAGATATAAGTCATCTTCCTAGTGATTTATCACTTCAATGAGTATTCCAAGCTCCTTCGAAGATGAAATTAATCTCCTCTATGTTCTAGAGATTATACACTAAACTTATAGTTAAATCCTTGTCTAAATATTTTAGAACAACCATTCAGGTAAATTCTTTAGGAAATCAACTATCCATTAGTTGTAGGAGATATCACTATCCTCCCTTGCCTTGGTCACCTCATTGGAATATCACATGCAAAACGATTGATCGTAGGAGTTGAAGCATTGGCGTCAACGATCAAGGGAGCACAAGGGGAGCTGATTGAAGCATGGGTGAGCATTGATCAAGGCACTACAAAGGGGTTCAATCCGACAAGTATCAATTGTAGAGTCTATTCATAGACAAGTATCAATTGTAAAGTCCATTTATATTCTTTTCTTATGTATGATTGAGTATAGAGTTTATGACTCAAACTCACGTAGGTTCTTATGTAAGACCATATCACCACCAACATGGGCGAGTAGGCGTTTAAATTCTTATGTGGGCATTTGAAGGGAATTTACATGTGTGTAAGTCCTTATGTAGGTCTTTGATGAGAGTAGATTCGTAAGACATTGTATAGGCCTCCAACGGGAGTGTATACTTGTAAAGGTTAATGGTGAATCTATTAAAAACTCCTAAGATAGTGAATACCGATATACTCGAAGAGAGTACATCCGCCAAGAGTGGGGTAAGGAAACTGAACAACTATACATGTTGTGTTTGTGATTGTCATTTGAGCACCATTCTATTTATGTTCATGTGTTTGATTAGTTAGACCATATGAATGCTTGAATTGGATTATATGCTAGGAACTTAACTTGTAAGTATAGACAAGCTCATTATCCTTTATAGACTAGATGCTTAAATTGGCATATCTCTTGTAGTTTATGTGATTGGAGCCACTTTATCTTGGAAACCTTAATATTAATTTTCCTTAGTAGTTATAGTTGGTAAATGATATAAATTATGCGAAGAATTTTTTATTGGTCCTAATCACCCCCCTCTAGGACTTAGCCATAATTTTATAGCTCTACCAAGCTTTTGCACACTCTGTGATAAACAATCCATACAATTTCATTATCCACTCCACCCATTCATTTTACCAGCTACTTTTTGGGGCATGATCCCAAAATTGAAACATATTCAAATGTTAAGTGAACCACACCACAAGAAACAACATGAATTGAACACTTACCATTTAAAACTTCCTGGGGACCACAGGAGTTTTGGATCAAGTTGATATTTATGTTTTCCCTTTGTCCATGTCTCTATCCTCATGAATATGTTAGATGACAAATAAATATCACAATGTGTCCTATGAGAATGTTAGATAACAACTAAATATCATTATGGGCCCTAAGAACGTTTCAACGATGGTTGTCATTATCACCACTGTTTCATATGGTGTGCCCACTTGAGCTTTTGGTATGCTTCAATTTTTTGCCCATGCCTTCAAATGAGCTGATAAAATGTATGGATGGTGTGGACAAGATATACACATCATAGTGTGAAAATAACAGGTGTTGCCGCTACTGGTATCGCTATGAGAGAGTGACATGGTGGAAATATCCAGTGCTGCTACTGTTGCCTGAGAGAGAGAGAGAGAGAGAGAGAGAGAGAGAGAGAGAGAGAGAGAGAGAGAGAGAGAGAGAGGTTTTTCTGCTGGGAGAGAGGGAGAGTGATCAAACCCAAGGGTTGATAACATTAAGTACAGGGCTGCGATACATTAATAACTTGGTGAGACCGAGGTCGAATCCTCAGGGAATGGAAAACACAACCAGAACTAATTTACACGTAAACAGTTGTCTGTGTTTTTAATTTAGTGAAGTGGAATGGGTTTTAAACAAAATATAAAAATGACTAAGGATTTAGGAATCCACTTATAGTAATCACAACATCTAATTCATTGATTTAACTTATATAACTCAATTGAAATCAAAGTCTTATCATATTCAATTGGAAAATAATTCTATTATACCAATCATCAACACTAATAAAAACATGATTCCAATTTAATGATTCTCTCATAAAGCATTCAAATATCAATCGCAAGGAATTAAGAGCATCTACTGTAATTAAGATCTACAATAGATCAATCAATTATACATGTTAATTCCTTCTTTGATCAAGGTAAGCAATTTATCATTCAATACATATGTTGTAACCGTAGTTCATAACAAATCAAGAAAATAAATAAATAAATAATTTTCATTAAATAAATTCAAACCGTTGATGTTAAATCAAATAAACTAAATATTGTAATTAACTATGAGTTTCATCCCTTAGTCTTAGCTAAGAGATTAGGCTAACATCCTAGATAAAAGAAAAACATAAAAGACAAACTAGAATCGAATGATTGAATAAGAAGGATGACTCCGTAGAAGCTCTGTCACCCCTTAATGTCTATCCCAAGCCGTAATTCATATCTAGAATATCCTAAAACACCCATTTAAATAGGAAAAACCTGAATAATTTTGGACCGACTTCAATATTCCATACTTTTATTATGTTTCGGTCACACCAATGACAACCTTCGGTTGCACCGAAGTCGAGCCGAGTTTAGCTGAACATGCCTTCGGTTGCAGCCAAATTTCATCAAAATCTATCTAAAGTCTCTATTTCTTATAGGTTGCACTGAACTTTCCTTCAGTGGCACCGAGCATCATTTCGGTTAAACCTAAGTGTCGAACCAAATTAAGCATGAAAATTATTATTTCTTGTTGGATTGTTTTGGGCACTTTCAATCAGACCGAATCAACCTTAGGTGGGATCGAACAGTTTGTTATTTTTGTTATTTGACTGTGTGATTTTTCAGTATTTTCTCCATCTTTGGTACTTGGTTTTCTTGAATATTTGGCACTCGAAATCTTCAATATTGTCTTATAAAACTTGAATTCTTCATCACCTTTGAGATGCCACCCATTTCAGATATAAATACCCCCATCCATTATCCACACAAAGAGAACATATCCTTATGAGAGAAAGAGTGAAAAAGCTACCACTCATTCCATCATCCACCAAGGAGAGAGAGAGAGAGAGAGAGAGAGAGAGAGAGAGAGAGAGAGAGAGAGAGAGAGAGAGAGAGAGGCCATTCTGGGCCATTCGCTAGCCTAGTTACGCCCAACCCAAGCCATCCCAACCACTTAGTGCCCATCTATTAGACCAAGAAAGGAAAATAGTCTACCCAAGATTGGTCTATTGTTTTAATTCCACCTAAGAGTGAATCGGAACGGGAAGAACTCTAGTGTGTAAAAAGTGATGCTGGAAGGATTGTGTTCGATTAAAATCTAAAACCCATCCTTGTGAATATTATAGTCATTGGGCCCGATCGTGATGATCTGCCTAATTCATCAGCCCTGCCTTTCGAGGGAAAGGATCATAGGCTTATAACTGGGCTATTACCCCCCTAATGGATGATTTAGCTAGTGAGCTGTCTAAGGGCTCTAGTCTTAAAAAAATGCCTGTAAATAGAATTTGGTGCCCTGAGCTAGGTCAAGATCAGTCGTAGTTCACAACACTGTCCTGCTCAAGGTCCCTTGAAGCCTAAAATCCTAAAAAATATAAAATAAAAATCCCTAAAGGCCATAAACACCAGGCATTTCAAAAGCAGGAAAAAAAAAAAAAAAAAAATTCAGAAACTTCTCAAAGCACCAAGACATTATAAAATCTTTTTAAAATTGCATGCAATAATGTGCTAAGTTATTTGTCAAATCACCTGAATTTGAAGTTGGCTCGTATGATTTCGATCTCAAGTTAAACTTTGAACTCGAGTGTTTAGACAAAGTTTAGGATGGGGAAGTTGATGATCCTACTCCCAAATTAGAGGATTTATTCGAAAAGTTTGAAACCAAAACCAATGTCATCGCAAATAATTTCAAGACTATGAACTTGGGGTCCCTTGAGGTCTCTAAGAGTGCGCATCGTGAAATACTTATTTCCGGAGAATAAGCAGAAAATGATAGAATTCCTGAAGCCAAAACTGTCTAACTTCACATTCTCATATGAAGATATGCTTGGGCTTAAAAAAGAGCTCTTTGTACACCATCTACCAACAAAACCTGAAATGAAGCTAGCCAAACAGAAGCCCAGAAGAATGAAACCAAAGTGGGCTTCGAAGATCTGAGAAAAGTCATGAAATAATACAATGCGGGGTTCTTGGTAGTTTCCAACTACTCGGAATGGTTCACTAATATTGTGCCTGTCTTAAAGAAGGATGGAAAGGTTTAGATGTGCATCAACTTTTAGGACCTCAACAAAGTCTGTCCTAAAGACAACTTCTCACTGCTTCACATCGAACTCTAGTCGACAACACAATGGGTCACAAGATCTTTGCGCTCATGGACGGTTTTTATGGTTATAATCAAACCAAAATGGATATGAAGGACCGTGAGGAGACCTCATTCATCATATCGTGGGAAACATTCTACTACTGCGTCATTCCATTTTAGTTGAAGAATGCTGGAATTATGTATCAGTGAGCAATGAATGCCTTATTCCTTGATATGATGAATAAGGTTGACACGATCGTCGAATCTTGCACAATCAAAGGGCATTATGAAGACCTTAAGAAACTCTTTGATCAGTTAGAAAATTTTATGATTCACCTCAACCTGTAAAAAATGTCTTCAACACAAACAGAAGCGAACTTCTCGACTTCCTGACCAGCGAGGATGGCATCAAAGTCGAAAAAAACTATCATCAAGATGTCGCTATTAACCCAATTTTGGGATTGGCACATAGAACACATGGTGCTTGGGCTCAGGGTCTTTCACAATCATTCGTGGAACATTCACCAACATACAATTAGCAAGAGACAAGCAGGCCAATGATTATTTTACTTCTCTAGATTCATGTATATTTCGAGTGTGGTACATTGCTATCCTTAATTACACTCTAGGGGAATAATCCTTTGATTCTAAAGCAATGCTCAATTAACTATCATGAGATGCATAGGACTATGCTCATGTTGTATAATGATATACTCGTCTGCCAAAGGGCCCCTCTAGGCTTCTATGGTCTAAGGTTACCAACTTAAGGTCTCATCATGCTCTTTGAATGGAGGGGATAGCAACGGGTGAGGGCATAAAAAAAAGTGATCACTTAGTGAGCGATATGTCTAGTCTCAATAAACTTGTGAGAGTCAACTTGTATCTCAAGTATAGCTAGAGTAATGTTGGCATCATGGGCTCATCACGTGATAGTATAGAGGATGACTGTATCAATGCCATAGATAGGGAGCTTCCTTGCTTTGTCAAACTAGCTAGGCTCGTCGCTATGTGACAAGGAGTCGGGGCTCGTAGGCTGTAGGTTCATATCTTTTCTCGAGAGTTGGCCATTTTTTAGTTAGTCATCTGAGTAGGCATGTATGTGAGGGTTAATGATACAATTGACATGCATTGGTCAAATAATCATAAACTTTCAAGGGGCTATGTGTCGTCATCCCTAGTAGAGGGTGGAAGGAGCTTATCAGAGCAATCAAGAGGCCTTAACATGTTTGAGGGCAAGGCCGAGTGATCCCACTTCAGATCGCTCGAGGGAAGTGGATGGGATGAAATGTGATACAATGAATATAGATGCATGAGATGATATGATATGCATGATGATGCATAAGCATGGCCTATAAAGCCATGGAGGGAGGACAAGAGACATCTAAGTGATCTGAGATAGCGTCTTTGTAGAATCCAGGACATCATACCGAAGTGATGGTTCTGATGCCAAAGATCTCTCATAGAGCGGCCCGACAAGCTCAGAAGGTTTAGTGAATGTCCTTGGGGCTTGAGGGAGGCTACAACTAGAATGTGAATAAGACCTTATGAGCCCTCGAACAAGCAAAGAACGTGGGCTGGTGTCACCAATGTGCCAATAGCATGGATGGTCTAAGCTGCGACCGGCGGGGTTTGGCCGACTTTACTCATCTACAGTCCGCATCCGACCATCATTATTTGTCATGTTGCATCTTACAATCAAACTTGGTTATCTTCACGAAGATGTGAGGTGGAGATTTCAGCAACATCTCCCCTTGCACCAAGGGCATGCATGGGCCCCATCAGGTGTTGGCATCTGAGAATTTCAGCAGCATCTCCTCTATATGGGAGACGTGCACAAGCCTACTTCGGAGCTAATACCCATAGGCATGAAGTCTTAGATCACATAGAGTGCAGAGACAATAGGATCACGGAGAACCGGTGTGAGCCGAATGAGAATTGGGTCTGCTAGAATGTGCCTTGGAGTTTATCTTAGGAAAGCTTTGCCTCTATCAAGTCCCGCCCCCCCCCCCCCCCCCCCCCCCCCCAAAAAAAAAAAAAAAAAATAATAATAATAATAATAATAATAAATAAAATTTTGGATAGGATGGATATTTTCTTGCATCTTCTCTCATACTTACTCTGTTATTATTAATAGGAAGATTCATGGTTTCTTCAATAACAATAGGGGCCTATTCCATGGTGATCATATCTCTCCTTTTCTATTCTCAATTGTGATGGATATGTTCTCAGCTCTCATTAGCAAATGTTTTGAAAATGGTTTTACCCGCTCCCTTTAGGGGCTTTAACCATTTCTCACATCTTATTTGCTGATGACCATATGATTTTTGCTAGTGTCGACTCAGAAGTAACTATGAATTGAAAATGTATGTTTGCCAATTTCTCTAAACATTCGTGCCTTAAAATTAACTTTCATAAGAGTATTGCTATTTTTTTTTGGCTCTTGCTAGTATAAAGAAATAATTATAATCAATCCTAAATGTGGAGGATGGGAATTTACATCTTAGGTATTTAGGCCTACTCGTATACTCTGGCTGCCTTCATGTTCAAGATTATGAACCGCTTCTAGATAAAAATGAATAAGAAATTAAGTGGTTGGAAAAGAAATACCCTTTCTTTTACTGGTAGGCTAGCAATTGATCTATTCCACTCTCCTATTCATCTTTTTTAGGTTGCATAAGTTCTTGTTTCCTAAGGCCTGCTTTAAATTTCTTGAACAGCATATTAGAGGTTTCCTTTAGGGTAACTCCAAGATCCATTCAATTAGCCAGAACCAAATTAGCAGACCAAAAAATTAGGGCAGCCTTGAAATTATCCCTTTAGAAGCCTCTGCAAAGGCCTGCATAATAAAGCAGCTTTGGGAAATCCTTCACAATGATCCCAGCCCTTAATATGGATGGATTCAGGAAAAGTATATTAAAGGGAAATCTATCTGGATATTAGAGATTGTTGCCTCAGTTTCATGGGCTTGGTGGAGCATTCTTAATGTTTGTCTAATTGATTATTGTCTTATTAGATTTATGATCGACAATGATAATCTTGTTAATTTTTTGTTTGACTCTTGGCTTGGAAACTATAACCTCATTGATCGATTTGGTGGTCATGCCATCTATGCCCTTGATTTATGCTGGAACATTTAGATTAGTGCTTTCATAAGTAATAATGAATGACACCTTCCCATGATCTCCTAATCTTATTGAAGTCTTTAATCAATTGAGTGAGTTGCTTCTTACTCTAAGATGATGAGATTGTTTGGTCCCTATACCTTCAAGGTAGGTTATCCTTTGCTTCAGCTATTGAGGTCACCCGCCCAATGTTTCCTATTATTCTCTGTGAGGATCTTATTTGGTTTAAAGGGGGCATTCCAAAGCATTCCTTTGCTACTTAATTGGATGGCATTCCTTGTAAAATAAAAAACTAAGGATATGATGGTTAAATTTAGAATCACCAATAATGGCTATTGTCTATTGTGCTTAATGTATTCTTGAGACAAATACCCACCTCGCCGATGCACGTATAGTAACTCTCAGATGCTCAATCAATCTTGTCAGTCCGCCGCTGTCTCACCTGTATGGCAAGCCTCGTTTCATTCTCAGCGTCAATGAGAGCATGTGCTCAGGACATGTGTTCTTCCCGAGACAATCGATCTCAAATCTCTCGATCACACATGCCGCTATGGATTTCATCTGTATATAGGCCATCTCCTTTCCAAGACACATCCTTGGGCCAGCATGGAACACCGGAAACCGAAAGGGGCTTTCGGGTTGAAAGACCCCATTCTCTAGCCACCTTTCTGGCAAGAAGTTTTGGCAGTCTTTTCCCCATATGCTTTCCATTCTCCCCATTGCATATGTATTATAAGAAACAAACCAACCTTTCCCAACGAATGTTCCATCTGGCATTACATCATCTTCACGACACTCCTTTGTATTAACCGCTACCGGAGGGTATAAACGTAGAGCCTCAGAAATTGAAGCATGGAGATAATGCATTTGTCGTAGTTCTTCGAAACTAAAAGTCCTACCTGTGTTTTGGTTTCGGGACCGTACCGATTTAAGTTCATCCAATATCTTCTGTTCCACATGTGGTCTTGATGAGATGAGCCAGAAGAACCACGCAAGCGATGATGATGTTGTGTCGCGGCCGGCAAGTATGAAGCTTATGATGATATCTCGAAGGAACTCCTCCGAATTATCATTGTTTGCGATGAATCGTGACAGTAGATCGGCATCAGGAGAGGAACTATTTTTCTTCCTCGACCGTATGATCCTCATGGCAAAGTTGTGGACAGTCGAGATCGATTCTTTCAGCTGTTTCTCCGTCCCCACATTAAAGAACTTCTTGATTCTCCAAAAGAATGGCAGTGTGTACCTAAACCTCCATGCGCTAAGATTTGCTGCATCCTCAAATGCTCGTGCAAAGTCTGGTGAGAGCTCTTCTCCACATGCCTGTTCTTCACTGAGGCACATGGGATCCTCATTAAAAGCGACCTTGCAGACATTATCGAATGCAAAGCGTTCGAGAATGTCTTGCAAGTCAATGATTTTATTGCTCTTGCTGGCTTTTTCTAACAAAGGTAATAGCCGGTCTTGTATCTCGTGGCGGACATTCTCCAAAACAAAATTACGGAGCGACTTGGTATTGAATTCAAAGCTTGCAGTCTTTCTTTGTACCTGTAATGGATGAAAAAAAAAAACAGAGAGATGATTCGGGTATTCACACTACCTACATACAATATAACACATACACAGCTTGCATACTAGGAAAAGAACTCTAATATACAAGAATAGGCAAAAAATCACATTCTCAGACAATCCTGACCATTTGAAGATTGTGTTCGAAAATCATTAACATTTAGTATCTTTTCCTTCCCTTTTTAAATGGTTACCATTGTCTGTTCATTGTGATATTTGGTGTATGATCAGTTCGTAGGTCACCCAACAAATGAGCCATTTGCATCAAGCACAAATGGTTAGCTGTTCCAGTGGCATAGGCATAGTTCCCTGTATCTGTTGGTATGTACATGAACGTAAACACACACAAACAGGTCCTGTATGTGTTTGTACATGAATGTAAACACACCAACGCACTTAGAGAGAGAGAGAGAGAGAGAGAGAGAGAGAGAGAGAGAGAGAGAGAGAGAGAGAGAGAGAGAGTGAGTCTCAAGTGGCATAAGGACAGTTCGCTGTATATGTAATGTACATTGAATGTGCATGGGGGGGGGGGGCAGATTAATAGTCACATCATATGTGCCATTAGTCGGAACAGTTGGACAGTCCATCTATCAATCTGGACTTCCATTAGGTCCAAAATATATATAATGGACTACCATGAACATATTATAACACTGACCATTAAAACCATTCAACCAACAACCTTAAAGTGGATGGTTTAGATCATTTATTTAAAAAGAGGTCTGGAATATCCATCGTGTGGGCATGCTTATCTTTTAACATGACTCTCAATAATCAATTCAATCACATGATTCTATCAATTTCATCAATGGCCCATCATGTCAGAAAAGGCCGATCGAACTTGAATGGGGGAAATAAGTGGTATGAATACTATTTAGCGCATCTTGATCTTTCCATAATTACAAGGGCATTTAGGGGGGGGGGGGGGGGGGGGGGGGGTACACCACAAGTCAACTATGAATATATGGCCAACTCGACTCAGGAGAAAACGAGTTGGTCTGAGTCACAAAGACTTGGATCCATACTCTCAAGGCTCTATGAATGAAAAGCTAAGTGCTTAGCCAATTCAGTAGACACACTCATCGTTCTAGCTTTTTACTCAATTACCTGATTTCCTGCCTCATTACCAAAAAAAGCTATTCAATCCTGGAGCAGGTAGAAAGGAACTTCCTTTGGAATGTCTTTAACAAGAATAACTCAAAGCACTTGGTGAATTTGAGAAAAATCTTAGATTGGTATCTTTCGATATGGGTCTGCCTGGGTATACAGCTGTAGATACCTCCCATGTAGGTGCTTATACTGATACGGTCATTCTATTCTCAATAAAATACAGAACATTTTCACCATGTAGCTTTAAAGGAAACAAGACCCAAATTGCAAGGTGGTCTGAGTATTCAAATCCTAACTGGGTTTAGTTAAGCCCTTCTTACCAAGCAAGGATGAAGACTTCTTGGCAATACTTCATCTCGTGCTAACCCATCAGAAACAAATACCGAAAAAGAACCATCATTTCTTGAAATTAACCAGAAAAACTGAGTCCCCCTCTTGGAAATCCATCCCTCAAACCAAGATCACCCTTGTAGAATGCACACAACGAGTTATTGGCAACAACTCTTCAACACCAAAACTACCGGACAAATGGGTTCCCAACCTTCTACCATTGCTCCTTCTTGATGACTCACTAACTCACAAACCCATCTATTGACATCCATGATCATGTTCATCAATCATGGCTACTAAAAATGAGTTTAAGAAACAGTTAGGGGTTGTTCGGCAACCAGGAATTTAGAAGTTACCAAGAATTTCCTAAGAAAGAGATTATACCGGTCATGTTTGGCTACTAGGAATGTAATTCTGTGCAATACGGAATCTGTGTTTGGGTTGTGAAAGGAGGCTGGACAGGTATATTTATAAAAATAAAAACCAATAAATAAATAAATTGGCAGTTGGAATGGAATCCATTTCATAGGAATTTGCTAGCCAGCTGCTGGCCAGGAATCTGAAAACAGGCTTTTAACTCGAATTGGATTCCAGCTGGAATCCATTTCTCACCTTTCTAGGGGCCAAATGCAGGATTTTTCCCACACTCAAGGACTCCATTTCCAGAAGTGAACCTTTCCACTTGCACTTAGAAGCTGAGTGTGGTGTGATGCTCGTGGGAATTGAACCTCTAATGGTCATCCATCAGGACCATCCAGTGACATTGTTCACAAAGAAGTAAAAGGCCATGAGTTCATCTAGACACAACAGAACAATACCCAAAAAGACTGTAATGTTCACCAAGATCACTCTGTCATCCATTGGGACTGTCCAAATATGAAATTTAAAGCAATTAAATTGCCTTTTAGACAAGAATGAGTACAAAACTAAGCACAATCAGATGCCCTAAACTTCTAATAAATCGTTTTTTTTTTTTTTTTTTTTGGAAGACTGTCAAGAAGTGAGGCAATTCGTCAAACAGTTGGATGATCTAATTAGTGAACTATAGTCAAATCGTGTCGCTTATCAATTGGGCAGTGACTAGTGGCTGAATTCAGCGGGCATCGAGTACTGTTTAACCCAGTTCATGGTCAATACAAGTGGACTAGCTGATAGACCACTCTTGTGGGAGCAATGGCTATAAATGGTTGTTTCTAACAGTCAGGGGATGAATCTTATAGTCATGAAGTTCCACTCGATGCAGTATTTGATCTGTTACTCATTCAAGAGGTGGCCCACTAATTGAATGGTCTGGGTCCACTGCTGTAGTACACCAATCATTGATTTGCAGGGTCCACATTCTTCACTAAAGCTGCATTTGATACATGAGTGTATTTGATTGCAAACACTCAATTCAATCAAGAGGAAATAACAAAGCTAACAATGTTTCCTCCTACTCATAACAAACTACTCAAATTGCAGTTACAATACTTGGGAGTCCAAATTGTAAGTAGCCCAATTGCAATTTGGATCCTAGATGATCGATGCAAGCACTGCAGAAATTGAGGCTGCATTTGGATGTTCAATCCAATCGAATTGTGATAATTTGAAACAACCAAAGCTGCACTAGCCCAGCTCCATTTATAACTTTACAAACATTTCAGGCATTTCAAACATATGGAATCGCTGTCAGTGTCCGGTCTTCTTCTGAATGAAAATGGCATGGCCACGACTTTGGTTATCTCTATATTGAGTTCAATCATTGCAATTCAGTTCAATTGAGCATTCGAACACACTCTTACCGATCAATGTGAGTACTGCAGAAATATAGGCTGCATTTGGATGCTCAATCGAGTCAAATTGCAATAATTCGAAACAGCGAAAGCTGTACTAGTCCAACTCCATTTATAAAAAGTGAAGATGCTCAAACTGAATTTTAAAAATATTTCAGGCCCAATTTGGAACATATGGAATCATGATTTGGGTCATGTCTTCTCATGAATGAAAATGGTTCCATCCCAACTTCGATTATCTCTATATTGAATAAGATCATCACAATTCAATTCCATTGGGCATCCAAACACACCCTCATCGATCAATGTGAGTGCTAAGGAAATTTAGGCTGCATTTGGATGCTCAATCGAGTCAAATTGCAATAATTCAAAACAACCATAGTTTGACTAGCCTTGCTCCATTTACGAGTGACTACGCACAACCTGAAATTTACAAACATTTGAGGCCCAATCTGAAACATATGGAATCATGGTTAGGGTCCCATCTTCTTGTGAATAAAAATGGCGCCTCCCCAGCTTTGGTTATCGGTTTGATTGAGCATCCAAACACACCCTTTCTGACCAATCAGAGTACTGTGGAAATTTAGGCTGCGTTTGGATTCTCAATCGAGTCAAATTGCAATAATTTGATTTAGCTTGACTAGCCCAGCTCCATGCAGAAACTAAAATTTACAGGCATTGGACATATGGAATCACGATTGGGGCCTGGTCATCTCTGAATGAAAATGGCACTGCCCCAACTGTGATTATCTCAATATTGAATTGGATTATCGCAATCCATTTCAATTGAGCATCCAAACACACCCTTTCACTAAGTTATTTCTATTTTATTGGAGCAACAATTGCAATCAAATTCAATAGTGCTTCCAAACAAATCCTAAGAAAGAAAGAAAGAAAGAAAACAAAGCATTATAAAGATATTGACGTCACCTTCCATAGATCCCCGTCGGAATTGAAGATCCCATTGCCGAGGAAGTCTCCGAGCAGGGAGATGAACCGATAGCCTTTTGGGTAGTTCTCGAAGTTGGTCTTGAGAATGTACTCCACGTTGATGGGATTTGCAGTTATGACTCCTCGAATGTTCCCGGGCCGTCGGAAAGTGATGGTGTTGGTTGGTTGATCAGCAAGGATTTGGGTAATCCATTCCAGCAATCGATGGCGGTTCTTGACATAGGCTGGCAAGTTTCCGAGAAATGGGTAGGTTTTGAGGCCTTCGGATTTGGGTTTCTTTTGATTGTGGCCAGAGAGGAAGATGAAGAGAGGAATGGAGAGAATGAAGAGGAAAAGAGCTTGGAGAGAGAAGAAGAAACCCATGCCTTTCTTATCTATTTCTTTCTGTGTTTGGAAGGAAAAAGTGTTTGAATGTATGGAAACACTGTGGTGGAGGGAGTTATTTATTAGTGGAGTGGTTGATACTGGACGCGGATTAGCTACTGACATGTTGAAAACCGAGACTCGCTACTGAAGTGACGTCACCAAGTTACGTGGGCCTCATCATGATGTATGTTTTGTATCCACACCGTCCATACATTTTGAGATATCATTTTAGGGCATGCTACAAAGAATGAAGCAGATCTAAGGCTACAGTGGACCCCACCACAGAAAACAATGGAGAGAGTGACGCCCAGCGTTGAAACCTTTGAAAGGTCCACCATGATGTTTATTTCAGATCCAATGATCGAAAACTTTTGTGGCCATTAGAACTTTTTAACGGTGGGTGTCACTCTCCTCACTGTTTTCCGTGATTGAGTCCACTAGAGATTTGGATATGACTCATTCTTTGGATGATGCCCTAACATGGACTCTACAACTGGATGGACGGTGTAGATGCAAAACACACATCATGGTGCGCACACTGAAGTTGGTGACGTCCCTTCAGTAGCGATTCTATCTACTCAACCTGTCAGTATCCAATCCGGGTCCGGTTTATTCTCGTCGCTGAGAAACTCACACGTCTTTTATTACGTAAACGTGGAGTACGTTCCACGAATGAGTAATGCTCACCACACGGACTCCCACTTCTTCTGATGTTTTCATGGGACAGCCTGACATGAATGTGAGTTTCACTCCTACCATTATATGTATAATCCAGTTATATACAAAGAACCAAGAAATTAGGATAACTCCTGATTTAGATGGGCCACACCAATGGGAACATTTAGGAGGGAGACATCCACCCTCAATTTTTACAGGGCTCATCATGATGAAACTGTGAAATCCATTCCATCCATTAGATGTTACACCATAACTAAGCCTGGGTTCCAAAAATCAGGTCCATACATAATTCATGTGAGCCACACCAAAGGAAATGGCTTAGTGGTTGAACCTTTCCATGTACAATGTTTCCAATCGTGTGGTTGACCTGAGCTAACGATGGGGATGAAATTTCAGACCTTGATCTAATATGGGGTGACATACTTGATGGTCGGAGTTGATTTTATATTAACACAACGATGAGCCCACCCAAGCTGTGGCCCCTTTTCCATGCTAAAATGAAATTAAGAGGGATTGCTTTCACAACTAGCCATGCCTGGCGGTGCACATGCTCATTATTATTAAAGATTATTTTATTATTCTTTATCTTTATTATTACAAATTTTCCTTGATCTCAGATGACTGCACCGGCTCCCTATCAGTCTCGGGTGCTTCTATTTGGGTAAGAATTAATAAATTTGTTTTACTTTATAACTTTAAATAATATGTCAGCGTATTTATAGGGCCTTCCGTGGAACATGAGAAACATGTTCGAAGTCGCACACGTTTTGAGGTCCTTTAGACCGTGACCCTAGATGATCAAAGCCACGTCTTCTGTATAACAAAGAAAAACACCGTCGATGAGGGAGGAAATTTAGGGCAGTTCTTGGGCACCATGGTTAAAAAGCCACAAATTTTCTCTCTCATGCATGCGGACTAGAGAAAGGTTCCCCGCTGCTGAGAAAGAAAAAAATTTGATAGTTAGTTCAAGTAGCTTTACAAATAATTAGGCTTTATAGAACACTGAAAATATTATTTACTTAAATGCTTTCTAAATGTGTGGCAGGAGAAGATCAAGGTCGACCCATGTATAAAAGATTGGGTTTTTTAATTTTTCAAAAAAATAAAAATAAAATGATTATAAATCCACCTTGAAAGTCACATATTATACCCCTTATGAGGGTGATCCTAATGAGGCTAAGAAGCACTGCCCACCGACCGTTGATTAGGAAGAGTGGAATTGGCTGGTTGACGTTTGAAAGGGTGAAGTTGGGAAAGTATGAGAAAATTATAATTATATTATAATTAGTTTTAACTTTCTCATTCTTTGTCTTCTAAATGTGTGTTATAAAAAAATACAAAAAAAAAAAAAAAAAAAAAAAAAAAAAAAAAAAACAAAAACAAAAACAAAAACAAAACCGGAATGTCTAGAGGCCACCATCGACATAGAGCTTCACAAGGAAGCATGATGAGGTATACTCCTCCGATAAATTGAAAATTTTCATTTATATATTCACATGAGCTCTAATTTATTACTATATCTTATTAATAGATACAAAGCTCTAGCAGAGGGGAACCGTCCCAGGTAGAGCTCTTCAGAGTAACACATATAAAAAAAGACATGAACTTTGTACATAGGGATGAGAAAGAGATGTTTGTAAGTATATATACTAAGTAACACATAGAATAAATATCATGAGTCTTTCTTTTAGCTTAAATATATTATTAAACATGTTTACTTAATTGTAGCACGCAATACAAGAGAGATAATCCCAATAGTTAAAGGATTTCCAGAGTAGCATGGCCAAAAACGACATCTTCTCTCATGTAATGGGAGAAGACGATCATGAACGTGTAAGGATTATGGGGTTAGGAGTCACTCCCTCCACATTGTGGGGCCCTCAGCCTGACTGTCATGAGTATACTGAGTGAGCCTCCCATGCAGAATAAGAGGCCATCATAGCACATTAGGAGATCATCGTGTTACATCAGGAGGCCGCCATGAAGGTCGTTGTGACACGTCAGGACATGGTGCAACTTCGGGCGACCTTCGATGCATTTCTACAATACATGGGTCAGTAGTTATGTAGGCTTATGGACATGGATAGTATATTACATGATACACAAGTATGGACTTCTTATTTCACATTTACAAAAAAAAATAAAATAATAAAAAAAAAAAGAGTATTTTCTGATATTAATAATCAAAATAACATTTTTTAAAAAAAAAATTACACTTGCAAACACTCTTCTGGGACTTGATGCCAGCGATGCTCTTTTGCTTTAAGTCTCATGCATCTCCAAGGCTAAACAGTTTTTTTTTTTTTTGTTAACGAACTACAGTGACCTTATCTTATCACGATGATAGGTTTTATTTATAGTAGTTCATCATCATATAACTTGGAATCCAATTGATTCATTTTATCTTCTTATTTGGATGAATGAAAAGAGGAATGATAAACAAGTAATCTACAAGTTCCATGAGGAAACTGACATTTTTGTTGTATGATGCGACTAATAAATTTTTAACGGCATGGTTGAGGTCTTCCGTTAGTGACTTAGGTTGACATTTGTTGGTCAGTTTAATCCACTTAAATATGATCTCCATATGTAGTTAGAAATTTATAAGGTTAGTTGTATATGAAGATGTCTATTTTCTCATGGAGCTCGTCAAGGCTACTTGCTTCTCCTTTTTCTTCTCATTTATCTAAATATTAAGAAAAATAAATTAATTATAATTCAAGTTATATATATGATGATGAACTGCATTGGTCGAAATCTATCACGATGATAAGTATGCAAGCACAACTCTCTAGTTGGTTACGAAGAGTCCGGTAAAAAAATAATGTAAAAAAGCTTAAAGATAATTTTTTTTTTAATGAACTATAGTGACCTAATCTTATCATGATGATAGGTGTAGTGCATATAACTTGGAATCCAATTGATTTAGTTTATCTTCTTATTTGAATAAATGAAAAGATGAAGGAAAAAACAAGTAATCTACATGAGTTCTATAAGAAAATAGACGTCTTTAGTGTACAACGCAACTAATAAATTTTTCAGTGCATAGTTCAGGTCTTCTATTAGTGGACTTAGACTCATTTTCTTTGGTTAGATTATCCCACTATCAGACAATCTGTACCATGTAGTTAAAACTTTATTAAGTGAGTTGTGCATGAAGATGTCCATTTCTCACGAAGCTCGTGCGTTACTTGCTTCTCCTTCTTCTTCTCATTCATTTAAATATAAAGAAAAATAAACTAATTATAATTCAAGTATATATATATATATATATATATATATATATATATATATATATATATATATATATATATATATATATATATATATATGACGATGAAATATAGTGATCAAAATCTATCACGATGATAAATATGTAGGAAGCTCTATTATTGGTTGCGGAGAGTCTGGTTAAAAAATAATTAAAAAACTTAAAGCTAATATATATTCTTTAGAAAGATTTATTTATTTTCTTTCTATGTTATGATAGTTTTCTTGATTGGGCATATTTTTTGAATTATAATTGTGGTCAACCATCATTGTATATCATTATCTTTTTTAATGCTTTATAAGTTTAATCAATGTTCAATGTATATATTTTATAGGAACATGTGAGTATATTATCATCTTATGTATAGTTTTATAAATTGTATTTTCTTTTTCAAATAGTTTATTGCATAAACGTAAACTTACGAATTTTATTTAATAATTTTCTAATCTTTATTTGTAATTTTGTAGTAAACATTATGGATATTAATAAGAAGGCTCCTAAATTCCGCTTGATACATTATGTCTATAATCAGGCAATATGTATGGTTATTAATTTTTTTTTTTTTTTTTTTTTAAATCCCTGCTAATTCTAGGTGATAATTTTACAAATTTTCGCAAAAGGTAGGATTATTTAAGTCCGAGTAGAATAAGTATATTTCAATTTTTTCTTACTTTTAACGGTTAAAGGTAATGCAGAATTGCAAATGGTTTTGTTGATGTGACGAGTACGATCTGGACATGAAGATGCATGAAGAGAGATACGAATTTGAATAATTAAAGAAACAACTGGAAGAGAAAAAGAAGAACATGTTAAGAAAAGAACTCGAGATTATAAAAAAAGAGTTAGAAGTTACTAAAAAAGAAATGAATTTACTTTTGGATGACAGTAGAATTGGAACAATGACTACATTCTTTGTCAATTGAAATAAATGTTGACGGGAATGAAAAAAAAAAAAAAGATGATATGTAAAAATATATTATATGTTTATGTTTTAAAAACTTTTTTTCACAAAAATACAACAACGGTTGCTGTATTTTTTTAAATATGGTTTTATAGCGACGGAAACATCCATCGTTAAACAATGACGGATAAAGATATATAGTGGTGGATATATCCACCGATATAAAAGTATTCTGCGATAGACGAATGAATTTGCAAATATAAAAGTATTTTATTGTTAATGGTTGATACTGGCAGATACATCTGCCTGAAAAATAGTGATGCGATATAACTATTTTAGCCGCATATAAATAATTGCCATTATATATGATCTTTAGTGGTGGATATAGATACCGTAATAAGCATCACATCCACCGCCTATTAGCATATATAGAGGTGAGTATTGTTATGGGAGAAAATGAGCTAGTCAGAAGCATGAGGTCGGCTCGGATGTCCATAACGGGTTGTATGGTTGACTAGTGCTAGTCATGACCAAGGAGCTCCTCAACGGCCAGAAAATCATACTTGTGTTTCGACTATCCGACGCCGAGCTCCCCCACAACCCCATTCGTGCCTAAGATGATGGTTGAACCTCCTGAAAAAGCCTCCGAGGCATGACCCCGTGTTAGACCGAGCACGCCCTACTCAGAAGACCTGCGATAGAGCCCCTTCATTGAATGATAAGATGAAGAAAATGGTCATCCCCAATTCCATCTTCTCTCTTACCAAGGGAGCTAGGTCTCTACGCTCAAATATGACACTCGAGATCAGGTTGGCAGGTCAGCAACTTGCTCAATGTTAAGGGAAAGCTCGGCCACGGCTCATTAGAGAGTCCATGTCGGCGAACAACTCCTCTGGACGACTATGTAGGCCACCTCGGATGCTCGACCTCGGCCTTTTACAACATGTTTTTCCTGATTCCGACCACTCAGATCTTATCAAAGAGATCTGTTCGAGATCTTAGTCGAAGATCTCGGAAGACATCCACGACACGCTCGGGATACAATTCCCTCTAAAATACGCGCTTACTAAATATGGAGAATCCCATCTATGCCACCGCTCCTTTCAGCTATAAAGAAGAGCATCTCCAATGGTGAAAGGTACGCACAACCTATTGCAAAAACCTATTGTTCTACTACACCTAGCTTGCCTATCTAACTTTAACATCGGAGGGTCTAGAGTCTCCATCTTCATCTTCTCTTGCAGGTATCAAGTGGTCTAAGAAGGTCATTTAGAAAACTGCATCTATATGTATATCTACCGGTACATAGTATCATGTGGCAAATGGGTTCGTTACAATAAATTTAACATCCTGTTGGGGGCCTTGCACAAAACCTTAAGATCTAGCCTCCCGAAACAAACTAGAATTATGGAATAATAATGCAATGAACTAAATCAAAACATAAACCACACCACACCAGGGATTTTTACGCGAAAAACCCTCAAAGAGGTAAAAACCATGGGACCTCGTCCAGATCAACAATCCACTATAAAGCAGAATGTTACAACTGATCACAAGCACACACCACTTGGATCAAACCTTCTTCATTCACGCAGGAGTGGATAAACAATAAGAGAAACAAAGAAGACGGAGAGATCTCACTGATTACGAGGACGTGGAAGCACTGAAATATGGTAGATCACCTCTACGAGCATAGCCTCCCTTCCACAAGCTTCCTCTCTCTCTCTCTCTCTCTCACACACACACCTTTGATAACCCTAAGCCCTTTAGCAAACCCTTGCAAGGCTTTAGGAAACCCTAGAATACCCTAAAATATACCCCAATCCCGCATACACCCCTTTATATAAGAATAAAAGAGGTAAAATCCAAATAGAAACAAAATCTGCAGAATCTGCGTTTCCGCAATCGCATCTGCATAACTCTTCGATGATATCGAAGGTCTCTCGATGACAACTTCGATATCATCGACGGTCCTTCGATGATATCGAAACAGAACCAAAACTGTCCAGCGACCAGGAGTGAAAATTCTGACAATTATCGATGTCATCGAAGGTCTCTCGATGACAACCTTGATATCATCGAAGGTCTCTCGATGATATCGGAACCGGACAAAAACTGTCCAGTGACCAGCGGTGAAAAATCCTGCAATTATCGATGATATCGAAACTGGTTCGATTTCATCGATTCCAGCAATGAGGAGAAAAATCCCCATCAAATCTCCCCCCTTTTAACTCAGGAGGAATTCACCTTCTTCAACCCAGCCCGGTTTCTACAAACCTCAAACTTGCCCTTGAGAAAAGCCTTGGTCATCATGTATGACCCATTGTCGTCCGTGTAGACCTTCTCAAGCTGTAACACCTTCTGTTCCAAAGTATCCCTGATCTAGTGATACCGAATCTCTATGTGCTTTGACTTGAATGCTGACTTGGATTCTTACTCAAGTGTATAACACTTTGGCTATCGCAATAGACCACATGCTACTCCTGCTTCAGGCTAAGTTCCTGTAGGAACCTCTTCATCCAAAGCATCTCTTTACATGCCTCTTTGACTGCAATATACTCGGCCTTTGTCGTCGACAATGCTACGACCTTCTGCAGCTTGCTCTGTTAAGAAACCGCTCCTCCTGCAAACGTGAACATGAACCCTGATGTAGACTTTCTAGAGTCTATGTCACATGTCATATCTGCATCTGTGTAGCCCTCTAACACAGTTTTCGTCACCATAGCATAGGCTCAACTTGGATGAACCTCTTAGATACCGCGGTATCCATTTCACTGCTGCCCAATGTTCTTTGCCAGGATTGACAAGATACTGGCTGACAGCACCAACTGCATATGTTATGTCTGGGCGTATATACACCATAGCATACATCAAACTTCTTACTGCTGACGCGTAGGGTATCTTCTGCATCTCTTCCACCTCTGTCTTCGTCTTGGGACACTGCCTGTCGCTCAATCTGAAGTGACCATCCAGTGGAGTACTGACCGGCTTCGCTGCATTCATATTGAACCGCTCTAAGACTCTCTTAATATACCGCTCTTGTGACAGCCAAAGCTTCATGCTGCTTCTGTCATGGGTTATCTCCATTCCTAGGATCTGTTTATCTGGACCCAAGTCTTTCATCGCAAAAGACTTGCCCAACTCCTATTTCAGCATATCGATCTTCTTAATGTCTTTTCCCATGATGAGCATATCATTAACGTATAATAGCAGAACTAAGAAATCACCATCTAAGAACTTGCGCGTGAACACACAGTGGTTTGACTCCGTTCTGTCATACCCATGTTGTAACATGAACGAGTCGAACTTCTTGTACCATTGTCGTGGAGCTTGTTTCAGCCCATACAAGCTCTTCCTCAGCCTACACACCATTGTTCCTTGCCCTTGACTTCGAACCCCTCTGGTTGGTGCATGTAGATCTCTTCTTCCAGGTCACCATGGAGAAAAACAGTTTTAACATCTAACTGTTCTATCTCCAGATCCATGCTAGCCGCCAACCCAAGCAACACCCGTATGGATGTCATCTTCACCACTAGTGAGAATATCTCCTCGAAGTCTATGCCTTTCCTCTGACCAAACCCTTTCACCACAAGTCTGGCCTTGAACCTAGTCTGTGAATTCTTCTGCTCAACTTTCTTTCTAAACACTCACTTGTTGCTCAAAGATTTCTTGCCCTTAGGCAGTTTCACCATACATAGGTGTGGTTCTTATGCAAGGTTCTATCTCCTCTTGCATAGCTTTCAACCACTCTCCTTTATGCTCATCGGCTAGGGCCTCAGAATAATCTTCTGGCTCTCCCCCATCAATGAGCATAATGTACTCATGCGGCGAGTACCTCTTGGACGACTGTCTGTTCCTAGATGACCTCCTCGCCTGTGGCTCAACAGGTAGATTAAGTGGGGGCTGCTCCCCTGGTCCATCTTCTGAAGGAACTCCCTCGTCCTCTGCACCTTGCTGTACTCCCCCGTCATCAGGCACCACAGGAGGAGTAATCGGATCTGTCCTCTAGCTCACCTAAACTAGGCTGGTTCTTCTCTGACTTACCAATGTCTTCGATACACTGATCTTCAAAGAATACCACATCTTTGCTCCTGACGAGTTTCTTCTTGGTCGGATCCCACAATCTGTAACCGAACTTTTCATCACCGTACCTTAAGAACACACATTGCCTGATCTTCATATCGAGCTTGGACCTCTCGTCCTTTGGTACGTGAATGGATGCCCTGCATCCAAACACCCTGAGATGACTGTACGATGGATCCTGTCCAGTCCACACCTTCTCAGGTACTTCTCCATTCAACGGGGCTGATGGAGACCTGTTGATCAAATACACTGCCATGTATATTGCTTCTCCCCAGAACGTCTTGGGCAACTTCGCATGGGATAACATGCTTCTAATTCTCTCTACAATGGTGCAATTCATTCACTCAGCTACACCATTATGTTGGGGGGTCTTGGGAACCGTTTGTTCATGCCGTATACCCAGGGACTTGCAATACTCATGAAAGTCGCCAATGTATTCACCACTATTGTCAGTGCGGATGCACTTTAATGATCTACCTGTCTCTCTCTCGACCATAGCATGAAACAATTTAAACACACCAAAGACCTCATCCTTATATTTTAAAGCATAAACCCAAACCCTCCTAGATGCATCATCTATAAAAGTGACAAAATACAATGCCCCACCCAAGGTTTTTGTTCTCATAGGACCACAAACATCAGAATAAACCAAATCTAATGCAAGCACTTTATTAACATGAGAAACAGATTTAACGAATGAAACTCTATGTTGTTTACCCGATAAATAATCAATACAGATTTTGAGAGGTGTACCTGTCACGTCTGGAAGGAGTTGCTTCCTCGCTAGTAGCTGAAGCCCTTTTTCACTCATGTGGCCTAAACGCATGAGCCACATGTCGATAGCTGAATCTTCCACTGTGTTCAACCCACCCTTGTACACACTGATACTTTCCTTGTAAAGGGTACAACACTTCTTTCTTCTAGTTATGATCAACGAACCCTTGACGAGCTTTCAACGCCCACCAACAAACCGACTTTCATAGCTATTATCATCCAACCTTTCCATCGACATCAAGTTGAGGTGAAGGTCTGAGATATGTCTCACATCCCTGAGAACCAATGTGCAGCCCACATCGGTCTTCACACAAATATCACCAACTCCCACGATCTTCGATACACCAGAATTTTCCATCTTCACAGTCCTAAAGTCAGCTAACTTGTAGCTTGTGAAGAAGTCTCTGCGTGGAGTCATATGAAACGAAGATCCTGAGTCAATCACCCAGTCGGTGTCCTGACTCGTAGCCGCGAGACATATATCATGATCTGCTGAAAGAATAACTATAACGTCGCCATCTAAAGTGACCGCAGTGGAATCTGATTCATCTTCCTTCTCCTTTCCTTTTCCTTTCTTGTCGTTCTTCTTACCACGACATTCATGCTTGTAGTGGCCCTTCTTGCCACAATTTCAGCATTCAACATCCTTTTTGTTACTCGACTGGCATCTTGATTTATCTCGGGTCTTCCCGCCCTTCCTGTTCTTTCTTTTTCCCTGTTCCTGTCTTACAAGGGCCTCTTGCTGAGTAGACCCTGAGACTTCCTCCTTGTCTCTTCATTGAAGAGACAACTGGTTACCTGTTCCATGGATATCTTTCCGTCTGGCGCGGAGTTACTTAGAGACACCACTAATGTCTCCCAACTGTCAGGCAATGAACTAAGTAATAAAAAAGCTTGCAATTCATCATCCAGGACCATCTTCATAGCGGAGAGTTGGTTCACTATATTGTTGACCTCATTCATGTGCTCGGCCACAGAACCACCATCTTTGAACTTGAGATTCACAAGTCGCCTTATCAGAAAAATCTTATTACCGACTGTCTTCCTTGTATACAGCCCTTCTAATTTCAGCCATAGGCTAGCGGCTGAGGTCTTTATAGGCACATGGTGGAATATGGAATTGTCCAACCATTGTCTAATAAACCCCACCGCCTTTCGGTCCATCTTTTTCCAATCATCATCAGACATATCCTTGGATTTTGCTAATATGCCTAAAATTGGAGAATATATGTCCTTGCAATAAAGTGTTGAGGGTCAAATATTGTATATTAGACCCTATTTATTACCTTGATTTACGAACATGATACCAATTAATGCCCCATTTTAATCGTGTTTGTGCTGCAAGGTGAATTTACGAGCAAGGACTGAAAAGAATGCTAAAAGCATGGATTTAACGCTCTAGCATCACCAAGGCATTGGCCGGGACTCCATGGGTCCAAGATCGAGGATTTACACACCAAAGATCAGCGAAATTCCAGCGCTCACTTCAAACAAGCTTGAAAAATGTCCAGAATGCAAGATCACAGGGTTCCCACCATTTGATCGGCTCGAAACTTCATACAAGGCTTGAAGATCATAAATTAACCATACACGTGAAAATTCAGGCCTCAAATCCCTGTGAAAGTGATCCAACAGTTAGATCTGCCCACCAAATCTCTGATTTGGGGCCCACCTAGTATCTGGATATGCTTCAACTCTGTTTTCAACGCCGTAAATGAGATGAGAAAAGGGATGAGCGGAGAGGATATCTTATAAACATCTCAGTGGACCCACATGTGTGCTGCATGAGCACCAAACTGGGTCAACCGGCCGTGCATCAATATACTCAAGTCGGTTAGCGCATGCTGACCGACCTGTTTCCTTTAAATTTCAAATTGAAACAGTGTCCGCAGGGTGCGGACGCTGATTCACGTTGTGGGCCCCACCCATCATCCAAACGTATGATCTGGACTGTCCATTGAGACCAGAGGGGGGTATGACCATCACCTAGGTGGATTTTGTACCCCATGAAAACATTGCACGTATATGAGGACTCAAACGGAGAATGGACGGTAGGGTAAAAAGATATCGTGGGCCACACAAAAATCAATACAATCTCACCATTCCAAGACGAATTTTTGAGTACAATTCATTGGACGAAGTGGATTTTGCAAAATGAAAACGAAGTGGGCCCCATCATCGGCACTGCGCAAGGCTTGCGCATGCTCTGTTTACAGAGCGTCCGAGACCCGGACGCTGCGGGCCATTTATCGATCATGGTCAGAATCAGTCTAATGATCCTGGCCGTTCAAAATAATCCTAAGAAGGAACCGAACGCTCCCAAGGAGTCTGAATGGAGTGGATTGTTTGTCAAATAGTTGTTTTGTCTCAGAGAGTTGTCGCAACGGAAGATTGTAGTTGTTGCTGCGTAAAGATCTCGCATGCAGCTGTCCAGCTATCCATACACCTCTCCACTGACCTCCCTGCCTATATAGGGAAAAGAAAGAGAGAGAGAAAGGCATCTAGATCTGGGTGTGGAGCAGCCGTGGAGGCCTAATTCAAGAGAAAGAGTATTTTAGAGCTTTTTTTATTTTGTTTTGGTTTCTGTTTTTCTTATTATCCAGTCCAATCATGTTGAGCTAAACTTCTTAACTAGGGCTAAGAGGTGAAGGATTGGGACGTTTGCTTGGCTTTGATTCATGTTTTGTTGAATTCTTATGAATTTTAGTTATTTATGAAGGCATATTTTTAGTTTTTAATGGTTTGTTGTGACTCAAATTACAATGGATCTGCGATAGCTTTAAGTATGTTTTTCCTATTATTGAGATTGTGAAATTAGTATGACCTGTTGTTCATCATTGTCCCATGGGCATGGTCGGGTGATGGAATTCTTCCTAACTTTCACAATTCTCCTGTGATTGATTGTGGGTTTGGTAAATTGCTGTTGTTTGCCATTGTCTCCTGGGCATGGTTAGGTGATGGGATCACTTCCAAATTTACGCCAATCATATTTGTTGATGATTAGATTCATGAGACATTCAGAGATCTGACAAATCTCTTCTCACCAACTGGATAGGATATAGCTCTAATTCCAGTTGTGTCCTTGAATCAATACAAGGTAACTTCTCAATTGCTACAAGTGGATCCTTAGCACCCTAGTTCCCACCTTTATTTTTATTAGTTTTTAATTAATCTATTCACCATTATTCTTTTAAAATCTCTCTACTTTAGATTTCATCTTAGTCTAGTTCTAGTTCTACTTAATTTCAAATTACATACAGGTTACAATCCCTTGGGATTCGACCTCGGTCTTATCGAGTTTATTACTACATCACAACCCTGCACTTGGGGAGTGAACATAAAGCAAGTCCTCCATCTTAGCCTTCCATATGGTCTAGTTAAAACCATTGAGGCTGATCATCCTTGATGAGCCACCTTCCATAATTCCAAACCGATCATACCCGTTCAATGAACTTAGCTTTGATACCACTTTGTTGGGGGCCTTGCACAAAACCTTAGGATCTAGCCTCCCGAAACAAATCAGAATTATGGAATAATAATGCAATGAACTAAATCAAAACATAAACCACACCACACCAAGGATTTTTACATGAAAAACCCTCAAAGAGGTAAAAACCACGGGACCTCGTCTAGATCAACAATCCACTATAAAGCAGAATGTTACAACCGATCACAAGCACACACCGCTTGGGTCAAACCTTCTTCACTCACGCAGGAGTGGATAAACAAGAAGAGAAACAAAGAAGACGGAGAGATCTCACCGATTACGAGGACGTGGAAGCGCTAAGATATGGTAGATCACCTCTACGAGCATAGCCTCCCTTTCACAAGCTTCCTCTCTCTCTTTCTCTTTCTATCACACCTTTGATAACCCTAAGCCCTTTAGCAAACCCTTGCAAGGCTTTAGGAAACCGTAGAATATCTTAGAATACACCCCAATCCCGCATACACCCTTTTATATAAAAATAGAAAGAGGTAGAATCCAAATAGGAAACAAAATTCGCAGAATCTACGTTTCCGCAATCGCATCTGCGTAACTCTTCAATAATATCGAAGGTCTTTTGATGACAGCTTCGATATCCTCGACGGTCCTTCGATGATATCGAAACAGGACCAAAACTGTCCAGCGACCAGGGGTGAAAATTCCGACAATTATTGATGTCATCGAAGGTCTCTCGATGACAGCTTCGATATCATCGAAGGTCTCTCGATGATATCGGAATAGGACAAAAACTGTCCAGTGACTAGCGGTGAAAAATCCTGCAATTATCGATGATATTGAAACTGTTTCAATTTCATCGATTCCAGCAATGAGGAGAAAAATCTCCATCACATCCACCATCTAATAGTTGTATATAGAGGTGGAAATATCCGTCACAATAACTATTGTAGTTGCGGATATGGTATCCACCGTATAATCTATACCGAGGACTGGAACAACGACTTCACCACTGATCCACCACAAAATATTTTAACGGCGGACTATACTAACCGAAAATTTTGTCACTATAAGTCACTTTTGTTGTAGTGCTTGATGGCCTAAATCTATGAAATAAATAATATTTATAATTACAACTTCAAAGTAACGAGTTAAAATGTAACTACAGTGTAATTCAAAGTCCTAACCATAACTCTCAATCGTACCATGCATATACAACCAGACAACTGAGCCTTCCGAACAGTGTGAATCTAACCCTTCAACTTGTGGTCATCAAAATAAATGGCTTATAAAGGGAGAAAAACATCATTGTTCACATTCACCCAAAAGGGCAATATTTGATGGCTAGGATCTTCCTATGCAGGAAATTTGCATAGGCTCGTAAACAATGGGAGAATATATCTATGGTTGTAGCATATTCTCAAGTCCAGAATTGGATAGCATAGTTGGAGGAGCATAACTAAGACATTTGTGTAGATAAGAATATTATACTGTGCCCAGGAAATAATATATGTACTAATTCTCAGTTTGCACAGTTGTGGGCCGTGGACCATAGGTTAGTCATTCAATCCGCTGGTAATATGGATTTCCAACTAAAAACCCCCTCGATCTGGAGATCTTAGCCGTCAAATCTTTGACATTCTTTCAGTTCGATATGGACAGTTGCTTATGCTTTATCAGTTTGATATCGATTAGGAAGTGTTTATTTAAGAAATGGAAAGTTAGAAAGTTTCCATATGGGAGATATTTTCTATGTCCTTGTAATCATCAGTGAGGCCCATAGTCAACGGTTTGGATCCCTTGATTAAGAAGCCCACCAGTACAAACAGAAAAATCGAGCATACTGTAGACATTCTCAGTAGTGATTGGGCCGCTCGGGGAATCGGATTGCGTACTGAGTTACTCAGTACGCTCTTAATCGTACTGAGTAAACTTTGTTGGGCCCACGGTGAATGATTGTAGTTTATCCACGCCGTCCTTCCGTTTTTCCATATCATTTTAGGGGTTGAGACCAAAATTTAAATATATCAAAAGCTCAAGTGGATAATACCACAGAAAAAGTGGAAGTATTGATTTCTGCCATTGAAACATTCCTAAGGCCCACAGTAGTGTTTATTTGTCATCCAACCAGTTAATAAGATCATACAGACATGGATGAAGGTAAATAACAAATACAAGCTTGATTTAAAACTTTGATGGCCCCCAAGAACTTTTCAAAAGTAGTTAAATTCACACTATTTCATGTGGTGTGTTTCACTTGAGTTTTTGATATCATCCATTTTTGGGGTGAACCTCTAAAATTATCTAGTAAAATGAATGGACGGAATGGATGAAATGTATGAATGACAGTAGGCCCCACAAGGTTTACTCGGTACGCAATCTCTATCGGGTTTACTCAGTACGCAATCCGAAGCGGATTGCGTACCGAGTAACTCAGTAGGCTAAGCGTACCGAGTAAACTTTATGAGCCCACCGTGATTTATGTATTTTATCCGGTCTGTCCATCCATTTAAACCAAAAGATATATAAGGCTAAAATGGACCACACCACACGAAACAGTGTGAATTGAAATTATACCGTTGAAAAATTCTTGGGGGTTACGGAAGTTTTGGATCAATATTATATTTGTTTTTTCCTTCATCCATGTTTGTTTGATCTTATTAACCCTTTCGATGACAAATAAACATCACTGTGGGGCATAGAAAGGTTTCAACTGTGGAAATCATTATTTCCGTTGTTTTTTGTGGTATGGTCCACTTGAGATTTGTATAAGCTTTAATTTTAGGCTCAACACCTAAAATGAGATAGAAAAACGGATGAAAGGTGTGGATAAACCACATAAATTCACAGGGGGTCCAAATGAGTTTACTCAGTACGATAATCCGACTTCGCTCGGCATATTCACGGGAATAACCGAATAAATGTTGAAGTATCAAAGTATCAACCCGCATCTAATACCCATGCAAGCGGATAGACTTCTATGTTAGTTTTGCACCATTTTAAAAAAGGTTGTGAATCTTCAACCGTACACATGGCCTAGTTATACAGAAAATCCGACCGTCCAAATCTTTAACCCAACTATAGATGGAGCTTAGCCAAAAATTTGCACTATGAAGATAATAATACCTTTCTGATTTTTGCCAGTTGAATTTGGACCACTTATTATTTTACTGTTAACCATTAGATGGTTAAGATTTCTTGAACAGTGCTACTTGATTGATGGGGCACACGTGAAGTCCCATTGGCATCCAAACCATCCATCTGGATCTAACAACCATGGCTTGCCCAAATATCACGCTGACTAAGCCTAATGACCATCAATTAGTGGTATAAATAGAAATGGTTGAGAACAGTAGTCAAGGGTTCTTATACGATTGCAACACACTAAAAAATTGAGTAGAATGGTAAACCATCCGATCTGGTTGGTTTTTCCATCATAATCATTCCATGAGAATGCGAGTAGATTGACCGATTCTTTGGACGCTGGTTGGCCACTTCCAGCTATCAATTATTTGGTATGATATTTTGGAGTTTACCTCTTATTGGATACGTTACTTTCAATCCACCTCTGATAATACCTTCATTTTCTGGTGACCCTTGCATTACCAATGACCTTTGTGGTTGCTGAATTTGATTATACTTCTGTTGGAGATAAGCCCACACAATGCAGAGTTGAAAAATTATTACATTGAGTGTGTACTTTACCTGAAAACTTGAATTGGGTTCATCTTTGAGAGCAACACGGCTAAATTTAATCCTGTCACATCATATCACTAGGTAATAGATTATCTGAATGGGCTACCTTAGTAGTGGCACGTGGCCCAATTAAATCCCACCAGACTTGGTAATCCAGTCACCTGTGATAATACCTTCATTTTCTGGTGACCCTGGCATTACCAATGACCTTTGTGGTTGCTGAATTTGATTATACTTCTGTTGGAGATAAGCCCACACAATGCAGAGTTGAAAAATTATTACATTGAGTGTGTACTTTACCTGAAAACTTGAATTGGGTTAATCTTTGAGAGCAACACGGCTAAATTTAATCCTGTCACATCATATCACTAGGTAATAGATTATCTGAATGGGCTACCTTAGTAGTGGCACGTGGCCCAATTAAATCCCACCAGACTTGGTAATCTAGTCACCTCTAATAATACCTTCATTTTCTGGTGACCCTGGCATTACCAATGACCTTTGTGGTTGCTGAATTTGATTATACTTCTGTTGGAGATAAGCCCACACAATGCAGAGTTGAAAAATTATTACATTGAGTGTGTACTTTACCTGAAAACTTGAATTGGGTTCATCTTTGAGAGCAACACGGATAAATTTAATCCTGTCACATCATATCACTAGGTAATAGATTATCTGAATGGGCTACCTTAGTAGTGGCACGTGGCCCAATTAAATCCCACCAGACTTGGTAATCCAGTCACCTGTGATAATACCTTCATTTTCTGGTGACCCTGGCATTACCAATGACCTTTGTGGTTGTTGAATTTGATTATACTTCTGTTGGAGATAAGCCCACACAATGCAGAGTTGAAAAATTATTACATTGAGTGTGTACTTTACCTGAAAACTTGAATTGGGTTCATCTTTGAGAGCAACACGGCTAAATTTAATCCTGTCACATCATATCACTAGGTAATAGATTATCTGAATGGGCTACCTTAGTAGTGGCACGTGGCCCAATTAAATCCCACCAGACTTGGTAATCCAGTCACCTTTGATAATACCTTCATTTTCTGGTGACCCTGGCATTACCAATGACCTTTGTGGTTGCTGAATTTGATTATACTTCTGTTGGAGATAAGCCCACACAATGCAGAGTTGAAAAATTATTACATTGAGTGTGTACTTTACCTGAAAACTTGAATTGGGTTCATCTTTGAGAGCAACACGGCTAAATTTAATCCTGTCACATCATATCACTAGGTAATAGATTATCTGAATGGGCTACCTTAATAGTGGCACGTGGCCCAATTAAATCCCACCAGACTTGGTAATCTAGTCACCTCTGATAATACCTTCATTTTCTGGTGACCCTGGCATTACCAATGACCTTTGTGGTTGTTGAATTTGATTATACTTCTGTTGGAGATAAGCCCACACAATGCAGAGTTGAAAAATTATTACATTGAGTGTGTACTTTACCTGAAAACTTGAATTGGGTTCATCTTTGAGAGCAACACGGCTAAATTTAATCCTGTCACATCATATCACTAGGTAATAGATTATCTGAATGGGCTACCTTAGTAGTGGCACGTGGCCCAATTAAATCCCACCAGACTTGGTAATGCAGTCCCTCGGCTAAGCCTCTGCGGTGTATAAGGCAAGTGCAAATTGCCAGTGATTCCCTTGGAACTTAGATGAGCCCACCATGATGTTTGTGAGAAATCCACCAACATGGATTGCATCCTACTGTCTGCAGCTAGAAACGGGTAAGGGCTTTGAGTGGCCACCGTGATGTATGGGTTTTATCCACACCGTGTATCTACTTTTACGTGTCATTTCAGGATCTAAGAACAAAACTGAGGCAAATCCAATAGATAGGTGGGGCACACAATAGGGATTAACTCTTACCGCTGAAAACTTTTTGGGGCGAAAGAAGCTTTGGATCAAGTTAATATTTGTGTTTTCTCTTCATCCTAGTCTATGTAAATTTATGAATAGGTTGATGGCAAATAAACATCACGGTGGGTATTAGGAAAGTTTCAACGGTGAGAATCATCATCACTGCTTCTTCCTGTGGTGTGGTCCACTTGAGTCTTGAATCTGCCTAACTTTTGGTCATGTCTCATATAATGGCATGGAAAAATGGATGGACCGTGTTGATAAAACTCATACATCACGGTGGCCGCTCAAAGCTCCTGCCATTCCCAGATGGAGACAAGATGGGGTAGGATGCAATCTTCGTTTCGGAATCTGCCCAATTCATCTATTTTGCCAGCTCATGTTAGGACATGAAGCCAAAACTTAGGCAGATCCAAAACTGCAGTGGGCCACACTACATAAAAGAATGGGGATTGAACGCCCATCATTGAAACATTTGTAAGGTCATAAAAGTTTTGGATTAGGCTAATATTTTCTGGGTTTTCAGTTCATCCAAATGGGAATGACCTTATGAACGGTTTAGATGGGATATAAACATCACCGTGGACTCAGCATGGTTCAACAATAGGCATTTCCCTCCCCACCTTTTTCTATTCGTGTGGCCCATTTGAGTTTTGAATCTGCCGATCATTTTTGAGCTCATGTCCTGATATGTGCTGGCTAAATAGATTGACCGGGTGGATTTCTCACAAATATTATGGTGGGCCACAACTAGTTTTCAACCTACGGTCCACAATCCACACTAGTATAAGATAACTCATGTACACACTACCGACACGTGTGGTAAAATTGCATATTCCCACAATCCGCACTAATATAATAAGACAGCTCATGTACACACTACAGATGTGGTAACTGTTGAGAAGTGGAGCCACATCTGGGACCGCCCACTACCAGTCGAGGTTGCGCGGATTTCGTGTCGCAAGTCCTTTCACAATTGGGATACAGAAAGGAGTTTCGCGGATTTCGTGTCGCAAGTCCTTTCGCAACTAGGATGTGGAAAGGAGTTTCGCGGATTTCGTGTCGCAAGTCCTTTCGCAACTGGGATGTGAAAGGGAAGTTGCCAAAACTATAAATTGGGGTCCCTAGGGCTATTCTAGGGTTAAGGTGAATATTGGAAAATATTTCTAAGGTGTGGGCAAGGGATTTTCTCTGTACTTCTAAGAGAGAGGTTAGTATATTGCCTTATAATCTTCATTCTTCATAGTGGAAGTTTGCATCCGTGGTTTTTTTTTTTTTACCCTAGATTGGGGTTTTTCCACGTATATCTTGTCTTGTGGTTTGTTTTGGATTACTTTGATCTGTTTCTAGTTTATATTTCTTCCGGTTTATCGTTTGTGGGTGAGGCCTGAGATTGGATCTAGGCTCACTGCGTTGTTGGCGTGCTGCGCAACAACTGGTATCAGAGCTATTGGTTTAGTTCTATTGGGAGCGATGGTGGAAGATGGAAAAACTAGAATTGAGAAGTTTGATGGTTCAAACTTTGCCTTCTGGAAGATGCAGATGGAGGATTATCTGTATCAGAAGGACCTCTACATTCCTCTAGGAGGAAAAGAGAAGAAACCAGAAAAGATGACAGATGATGAATGATTTTTACTGGATAGGAAGACTTTAGGAACGATCTGACTCTCTTTGTTTAAGAGCGTCGCCTTCAATATATCCAAGGTGAAAACTACAAAAGAATTAATGGAAGCCCTAGCCACATGTATGAAAAGCCCTCAGCATCCAACAAGGTTCATCTTATAAAACAACTATTCAACATGAAGATGTCAGATGGTGGGAGCGTGGCTGAACATTTAAACGAGTTCAATACAGTCACGAGCCAGTTGGAATCCGTTGGCATTGTTTTTCGAGGATGAGGTCAGAGCGTTATTGATCTTATCGAGTTTACCAAACAGTTGGGATGGTTTGGTGATTGCTGTGAGCAATTCTTCAGGGTCGACAAAGCTGAAATTTGAAGATGTGGCCGATCTAATTCTCAACGAAGAATCTAGGAGGAAGACATCAGGAGTTTCAGGGGATTCAGGGAATGCTCTAAACGTTGAAGGAAGAGAAAGATCGTTGAACAAAGCAGGCAATAAACACGGGCGTTCTAAGTCGAGGAAGAAGTCCAAGGGACCGAAAGATAAAGACGGGTGTTGGCATTGTGGCAAGAAGGGGCACATGAAACGTGATTGTAGAGCGCTTAAGAAACAAGAAGGAAACTCTCAAGGTGGGAAGGATTCAGTGAATCTATCTGAGGAGAGTGACACAGAGGCGTTGCTCTTGTTTCTTGATGCGAGAAATGAGTCTTGGGTTATAGACTCAGGTGCTTCGTTTCATGCCACTTCATGCAAGGGAGTTTTGCGTAATTATGTGTCAGGTGACTTTGGGAGAGTATACCTGGGTGATGATGAGTCGTGCAGTATTGTTGGAAAGGGAGATGTTCAGATAAGTCAAAAAGACGGAACAACTTTGAAATTGAAGGATGTCAGACATGTACCGAGTTTGAAACGTAACTTGATTTCAGTGGGACAGTTGGCCGATACTGGTTATGTGACGACATTCACCAGTGATTCCTGGAAGATCACAAAAGGTGCCTTGGTGATATCTCGAGGCAAGAAGAAATGTACTTTGTACGTGACTTCAGGATCGTATTGTTCACTCGCAGTCGCATCAACTGGAGTGAATGGGCAGTTATGGCATCAGAGGTTGAGACATATGAGTGAAAAGGGAATGAAAGTGCTATTGTCAAAAGGGAAGCTACTAGGGCTGAAGTCTATTGACTTGAAATTCTACGAGGACTGCGTGTATGGTAAGCAGAAGAGGGTAAGTTTCAAGAAGACAGGACGTGCTTCAAAGATGCATCTGTTGGAGCTTGTACACACTGATGTGTGGGGACCGGCACAGGTATCATCTCTCGGTGGCTCACGTTATTTTGTTTCCTTTATTGATGATGCTAGTAGAAAAATGTAGGTCTATTTCTTAAAGCATAAATCTGATGTATTTGATGTATTTAAGAAGTGAAAAGTCATGGTAGAAAATGAGACAGGTAAAACAGTAAAGTGTCTCAGATCTGATAATGGGGGAGAGTATTGTGATAAGAGGTTTGAGGAGTATTGTGCAGCAAATGGAATCAAACATCAGAAAACAATTCCAGGGACACCACAACAGAATGGTGTGGCTGAGCGCATTAACAGGACCACTCTTGAGCGCGCCAGGAACATGAGGTTACATGCAGGGTTGCCCAAGACTTTTTGGGCGGATGCTATAAATACTGCCGTATATATCATCAATAGAAGTCCCTCAGCACCATTGGATGGTGGGCTACCAGAAGAAACGTTGACTGGAAAAGAAGTGAACCTAGCATATCTTAGAGTGTTCGGTTGCACTTCATACGTTCACATTGATGCGGAGCACAGAAACAAGTTGGATGCGAAGTCCAGGAGGTGCACGTTTATAGGCTACGGGCAGCATGATTTTGGCTACAGGTTTTGGGATGCAGAAAATAGAAAAATCATCAGAAGCAAGGACGTAGTCTTCAATGAAAAAGTGATGCATAAGGACAATGTGCATGAAAATAAGGCTGAGGAGAAAAAATTTGTAGAGTTAGAAGAGTTACCAGACACGGGTGTTATAACGCCACAGGATGATCATTCACAGGAGCATTATGAGGCCGGGCTACAAACACCGGTATTGAGGAGGTCTACTCGGGAGAGGAGACCCACGATCCGATACTCACCCTCCTTATATTATCTACTACTGACAGATAATGGTGAACCAGAGTGTTTTGAAGAGGCATTACAGTCAGATACACGGGTTAAGTGGGAGCAGGCCATGGATGAGGAGATGGACTCTCTTGAGTCTAATCGTACATGGGATCTAGTCACTCTACCAAAGGGTAAGAAAGCTCTTTATAACAAGTGAGTTTACAGACTGAAAGAGGAGCATGATGGTTCGAAACGGTACAAGGCTAGATTGGTTGTGAAAGGGTTTCAACAAAAGGCAGGTATCGATTTCACTGAAATATTTTCACCAGTACTGAAAATGTCTACGATTCATATGGTCTTAAGTATAGTGGCTACAGGGACTTATATCTAGAGCAGCTAGATGTTAAGACAGTCTTTCTTCATGGGGACCTTTAAGAAGAGATATATATGCATCAGCCAATAGGATACGTGGCATCAGGAAAGGAGAACAAGGTGTGCAGACTGAAGAAGAGTTTATATGGCCTGAAGTAGGCCCCGAGGCAGTAGTACAAGAAGTTCGACAGTTTCATGTCGGGAAGCGGTTTTAGGAGATGTCATGCAGACCACTGTTGCTATTTGAAGAAGTTTGATACGTCGTACATCATCCTTTTTGTGTATGTTGATGATATGCTTGTGGCCGGTTCAAGCATGAAGGACATCTCAGATCTCAAAAGACAACTGTCTAGAGAATTTGCCATGAAGGATTTAGGAGCTGCAAAACAAATCCTAGGCATGAGGATAAAGCGTGACAGGGAAAACAAGAAACTGGTGTTGTCACAGACTGTGTACATAGCCAAGGTACTTGATCGATTCAATATGGGAGGTGATATGCCGGTTAACACTCTATTAGCCAACCACTTTAAGCTATCTAAGGAGCAAAGGGCAAAGACACAGGAGGAACGAGATTACATGGCTAAAGTCCCATACGCGTCAGCTATAGGGAGTCTCATGTATGCTATGGTGAGCACAAGACCAGACATTGCTCAAGCAGTGAGAGTTGTTAGCAGGTTCATGAACAATCCCGGGAAGGAACATTGGAAAGCTGTGAAGTGGATTCTTAGATACCTGGTAGGTACTAAGGATGTAGGGCTATGCTATGGTGGATCGAAAATCAAGCTACAAGGCTACGTGGATTCAGATTTGGCAGGAGATATCGACAACAGAAGAAGCACTACAGGTTATGTCTTTACTCTGGGAAGTGCTACAGTCAGTTGGGTCTCTCAGTTACAGAAGATAGCATCTATCAGTACGATAGAAGCAGAATATGTTGCGGCTACAGAAGCATGCAATGAGATGGTGTGGATGCAAGGTTTTATGGAAGAGTTGGGTAAGAAGCAAGCAGATTGCAAGCTGTACAGTGACAGTCAGAGTGCAATACACTTGCTAAGAATTCAGCCTTTCATTCAAGGACCAAGCATATTGCCATCAGATATCACTTCATACGTTCGTTACTGGAAGATGGATCGATTGCTCAGGAGAAGATTCATACAAGTGAGAATCCTGCGGATATGCTGACCAAGGCGGTCACAAGGGAGAAGCTAATGCTCTGTTCAGCTTTGATTGGTCTTCAAGCTTAAAGATGGAGAGGTGGTGTACTCTGGATGAAGAAGACAAATGTTTATGGCGATGTGTCTCCAAGTAGGAGATTGTTGAGAAGTGGAGCCACATCTGGAGTCGCCCACTACCAGTCGAGGTTACGCGGATTTCGTGTCGCAAGTCCTTTAGCAACTGGGATACAAAAAGGAGTTTCACAGATTTTGTGTGGCAAGTCCTTTCGCAACTGGGATGTGGAAATGAGTTTCACGGATTTCGTGTCGCAAGTCCTTTTGCAACTGGGATGTGAAAGGGAAGTTGCTAAAACTATAAATTGGACTCCCTAGGGCTATTTTAGGGTTAAGGTGAATATTGAGAAATATTTCTAAGGTATGGGCAAGAGATTTTATCTGTACTTTCGAGGGAGAGGTTAGTATATTGCCTTGTAATCTTCGTTCTTCATGGTGGAAGTTTGCATCCATGGTTTTTTACCCTAGATTGGAGTTTTTCCACGTATATCTTGTCTTGTGGTTTGTTTTGGATTGCTTTGATCTGTTTCTAGTTTATATTTCTTCCTGTTTATCGTTTGTAGGTGAGGCCTGAGATTGGATCTAGGCTCACTGCGTTGTTGGCGTGCTGTGCAACAGTAACATGGTACATTCGTACAATATCGACATGCCTAGCTCCAAATTTAGGTGGGTCTACTTATTAGCTGGTCCACAATGTACAAAAAATAATGTAGGGCTCAAAAGAAACTTGACAAAAGTTATATGAAGCTTTTGATTATTTGATTGGTCAGAACATCTATATTTTTAGACCCATTTGGTGGATGATAAAAAAATTTTAAAAATAACAGAAAAACAGGAATTGGGAAAGCTAAAAAAAAAAAAAAAAAAAAAAAAAAACACCATCTGGTGCCATGATAATCAATCAAATGCGGTGATGCATGATATTAGGAAATATATATTCATTTTTATTAATTTTCCTTTTTGTCATCTCTCAGAGATGACTATAGTTGGAGTAGAATAGCGGTACAGAACGTGGAAGGACAGCGGATGATCAAGAGCTCTGGATCGGACACTTTAATACCATGATAATTTTATTTTTTTTTAAATAATGGAAACCGGAATTAAAATGCTGGATAATTGCTTGTATTATTTTTATTGAGTATAACTCTGTATTTATACGGTGGAATTGCCTCAAAAAGAAGATTACATTTAAATACAATCTAATCAAAGGAAAATCAATAAAAATACATATATCCTTCCCAACAGTGGACAGTTCCAATATTGCACCAGTTGGCCGTAATGGCACATGTGGTAGTGTGTGGATGACACTCTCTTCAATTGGTGGGCCCATCAATCTCAGACCAAAATTTTATTATTAATGTTTAAGGGAGATGACACGGCAAAAGTTGCAGTGTGCATGGCGTGTTGGTCAGGTCCACCCATATAATCGCATGGGACAATCTTATTAATTCCTTGTGTTCCATATATCGTTGACTGCTTTTGCTTTCCATCAATTTAAATGGCCCGAGATTAGATGGATGGAATTGTCCCATAATAGTGATTTTTAACAAATTAACCATCCATGGCGCGGTCTATATGCGGAAGAGATGGCTCCCGGCCATATTACAGGCTCCAACGTATGACCTTCCATTTTTGGTAATGTCCGTTGTGATCATTTGGGTAAGTTGATGGCACAGGGAAGGACATGATGAGATCGATCATCATTTTCCTCATGGGATAGCTACAAATTCACAAGCTCTCCGGACTTCTCACAGAGCTTTCTCAAATCTAGGGGGGATAAACATAAGAATAAGTTTTAATAAATTCAAAATAACTTGATTGGTGATAAAAATTAAAATAAATAAAATTACAATTCTTTAAATAGAAATCTGAAATGTAGGACAAAGTTTTAGACTTAGAATCCAAGTCAAACACCCTAAAAATGTGGCTTACTATAAATAGTAATTAAACTTACTATTTATAGACGAAATCTATTACTATGAGACTTTATGGTTTTTGGCCAAAAGTAACAAATCCAAATTTCCCAGCCACGTTATTCTTCTAACTTTTCTAAGCCATTTTCTTGTTAGACATGGTTTCTACAACTCAAAGGATTAAAAGTTATACCCAAACTAAAACTTACTATTAATAGTAAAAACGAAACTCAATGGGACTTTTGACCATCCATCTAATAGAATCTCACAAGCCAGGTTGGTTCAATTAAGTAGGTTCTCCTACCCCGAAATCATATGTAATATGTCAAAAAACTCATCCCAGTTTGTGAGTTATGACTGGTCTAAAGTCCAGATGGTCCAAATCATCTCCGACTCTGATTGGGGGTTCTCTATTCCATCTTTTCCATAAAAGTATCTTTGACCCGATCTATATCAGTTGAGAAGGACCCAATTTAATGGCAAAAGTCCCCACATATTTTATTTGTAAAAGGTTGGGATGTAATATTCATTTCAATAAGATATATCATAACTTTAGTCTTTGTATTTGTGGTCAAGCCTCACTCTTAACTTGTTTTGATTTTCAAATTACAACCTAAATATATAAGAAAACATCCATCATCACTTACATTTGTAACTACAACTCTTACCCAAGATAGAAGTTAACAAGATAGAAGTTAACAAGGGGTGTTTTGGCAAGGAGGTTGAAAAACATTTTGGGAGTAAAAATTGTGGGGCCATTCATATGATGTATATGTCATATCAATGCCGTTCATCAATTTTGTCTGGCTCGTTTTAGGGCATGAGCCCAAAAATGAGGCAGATCCAAAGTTCAATTGAACCACACCAGGGTAAACAGTGGGAATTGAACACCTACCATTGATACCTTCCTAGGGAAAAAGAAGTCTTGTATCAAGCTGAATTATATATTTTCCTTTTATCCGTAGATGCATAACCTTATGAATAGGTTGGATGACAAATAAACATCATCATAGGCCCCTATGATGGTTTTAACTTTCATCAGTTGAGGTTTATTAGGATCACTATTTCATATGGTGTGGTCTACTTGAGCTTTGAATTTACCTTATTTTTGAACTCATGTCCTAAAATAAACTCACGGATTGAATAAACAGCATGGATATGATATATTTGGTGGGCCCCATAATTTTTCAATATACGGAATCACGTGAAATTCAAATTGCATTCACATGGTTTTCCAGGCAGCAATTTCAAGTTCAACCAAACATTAATCAAGTTCAACCAAACAAAGGTGAGAAATAATGATGACCCATTTGCAGTCATTTACAACGGTAATTATGAAAATTAAGCGGCCCCTAATAAAAGTGCATTTAGTGCTGAAAACAAAAACTTTGAAATTGAAATAAGTGTTGGATCATTCGATCTTTTCTTTAATTTTGTATATGGACAGTCTCCTTAACTGTTGATTGAAATGGCCGTTGGAGGATTTGATATTTTCTTTTCTTTTGAAATGGACATTTTCCTTACCTTTTGAATAATCAAAATATTTAAATATTTAAATACGGCATCGCCAAGTGAGGGATATTATATAAACCTTTTGCGGTCATTGAAAATGACCCTACCCAATGGCTAAAGCCCCTGCATCTCACTGCAACATGTATGGATGCATTCTAGAAAGGGGGTTATTCAAGTAACAGTGCATGACACTTGATGTGTAGGCACGCGAAAATTGTACATATGGCATACATTAAATCAAGTTAAAACAACCACAATGACAAAAGTCAGTCCCAAAATCAGATTGTTGAACCTAACCTCTTAGTTCATGGCCACATGTTTGATGAAATAGGGCCATTCTTATATTTTATTTTTAACCGTCCAATAATTCCCAACCTATCCAATAGTTAGAAAATCAAATAAGTGTAATTTTTGGTTCATGATACATCTAAATTGAGAAACTATGTGCAATTTCAGAGAAATTTCTAAGTATTTATGTGTCATCTGTGCATGCTCCAAGTGTATAAATGTTTTTCTCTTCTTGCAAACCTCGATCCAACTTGACTTTGGATTGGGATGGGTCAAGTTGTGAAGGTCTTTGGAGAGGGTTCAAGTTGGAAAACGCCAACCAGGTTTGAAATCTGGTTGTGCTCGGTTGGAGCAAATTCAGGTCGGAAATGATCATATTGATGGGATTTTTTGTCCCGTGCTCGACCGGTCGTGAGCCTTGCTCGACTGGTCAAGGGTTGGTGCACGACCAGTCGTGGAGTCGAGTCGTGGCTCGACTCAAAGTCCGGCGACTGTAGACTATTTTTTCTGGGGGTACTCGACCAGTCGTAGGAGGTCCTCGACCGGTCGTGGGTGGCGCTCGACCGGTTGTGGAGTCGGTACAACCAGTCGAGGTTACGCAGATTCGTTCTGCGATTTTGTGCGAATTTCGTTTCGCAAGTCCTTTCGCAACTGGGATGCGGAAAGGAGTTTCTTGAAACTATAAAAAAGGGGACCCTAGGGTTTTTTTAGGGTAAGATGAGATGTGAGAAAAAGCACAAGAGAGTTTCCTAAAGGGTTTAGGGATATCAAAGGTGAGAGAGAGAGAGAAAGAGAGAGAGAAAGCTTGTAGAAGGGAGGTTATGCTCGTGGAGGTGATATACGGTGCAATTTATATCTCAGTGCTCCTACGTCCTCGTAATCGGTGAGATCTCTCTAGTTTTCTTTATTATTTCATTGTTCATCCACTTCTGTGTGAGTGACAAAGGTTGTAACGTTCTACTTTATAGTGGATTGTTGATCTGGACGAGGTCCCGTGGTTTTTACCTCTTTGAGGGTTTTCCACGTAAAAATCTCTTGTGTGGTGTGTGATTTATGCTTTGATTTATTTCATTGCTTTATTATTTCATAATTCTGGTTTGTTTCGGGAGGCTAGATCCTAAGGTTTTATGCAAGGCCCCCAACACATATGTATTTGGGTTGGATTGAATCCATTATAGAAGGATATGGGTTGGCCACCTCAGTTTGTAATTTCTGTTAGGTTAGGTTGCAGGTTGAGTCCTCTTGAGGTCGGGTTAGGCTTGGGTTGACTGTCAACCCAACCACACCTGGCGAGTAGCTGCACCTTACCTCCTGCTATTTTTTATTTTATTTTTATCTATTTATTATCATTTTTTGGGTACTGTTAGTATAGTTTTTCGTAGACAGAGTAACGGCACACACCCACACCGCATGGGCACTCAAATCATTGTCGAAACACAGCCGGTCTAGCACTAGTCATGGACTCGGACCAAAAAACAGTATATGCACAGTATAGAGAAAAAAATAAAATAAAATCTAAAAGAGTGCCACGCTTGATACTCTGGCACTGAACAATCATACACGTATCTTAAGATAATCATAAACTGAAAATTACACAGTATCAGCACCTAACTCTTTAATTTTGAAGCTTCAATGGACGGCTAGAAAGAAATATGAACAACGGTCCTGATTCAACAAAGTGTCCATTAAATAAAGGTAAATTATTTTTCCCAGACTGATTTTTGGACTGGTTCTTAGCTCATAATTTAGACAGCTCACTTCGAGTTCATTTATGCCACTTGTATAATGTTTGATTGCCTGCGTATCAACCGTCTGCAAGAGTATCATATAACTGGGAGTTAGTTATATTGCCGACCAGAGCACAGCCAGCTAAAAATATGGAGAATATCCGGTATGGATTTGGTTGAGAACAAGTGAAATCGATACAAACCATGCAAATGCATAGGTTTGGAGATGTCCTTTCTATCAGAAAAGAAAGCCTCGAACCGTACAATCGTGTAACGTTTGTGGCTTGATTAGTCCATTATCACTGCATGTAAATTGCACCATGGTCCACCAATTTGGACACTCCAGTGGTGCGTGGGCCATTGACATGGGCCCGTGGTCACAACCATCATGGGCCAGACTAGCTTGTACCATAGATCAAAAACACCCACAGCTACACTCGAGTCTATGTCTAGTTGGTTTGGGTTGACCCGATTGTATCATAAGTAATGGTCCACCGATCACTCCTAACCTATTACGTGAATGCCATCCAATCCTTCCAATAGGTTGGTCCCACCATAAGAATCACCTACTGCAAAAGATCAACCAACTGCTCATCAGATGGCCCACACCATTGATAAATGGTAAAATACAAATTTGGTCCACTTAATGAGTAGATTTGGATGAACGGATTGGATGTTATCTGCTAGGTGGTCCATCCAACTGGTTGGACTTGAGATCTTCTCATTAGACTAAATCCATTTTTAGGTCTCATAAGCTTGAAAATGGTATATATAGATATTTTAAATCATTGGTGAAGAATGTTTTCAAAAATCAAATCCATCCAATGCTGCCATATCAGCTTCAGACAGATGAATCCCATGACCAAGAAAGTGTTTTCTTAACCTATCGCTCCATGTTGATCCATAAAGGGTTTTGATCCAGATAGGATTGCCGAAAAAGGGCACTTGAAAAATCACTCTATATGCAGCCTTTAACGTGACATATCTTAATCAAGCTAATAAACTTCAATGGGATGGTTTTTTCGGGCACTGAGATTGGAAAATGCTCTGTTAGAGGGAGGATACTGAAATTAGCTCCTGTTATGAAGAGGTTGAGGCTGAAACTGGCTCTGTAAGAGGTTGAGACCGGAAGAACTCTCGTTAAAGGGAGGATACTGGAAATGTCTCTCATTATGGGAAGGTTGAGATTGGAATTGGTTGAAGGTTGAGACTGGCACTAGCTCCCATTGGGAGAAAATGCTAGAAATGAGTACAAGTAAAATTAAAAACTGGGATAGAAGCAGGAGGCAGAGCTAGAACCAGAGAAAGATTGTGTTTGCCAGTTGACTGGGCTGTTGGGTGGTTCCACCAACACACTTTTGACAAGGGATGTGGCCATAAGAGTATGTTGGGTGTGTAGATGGTTTCTTGATCGGCCAAATAATTGGGATGAGCGCTTTGCTTCTTCTTCTTCTTCTTCTTCTTCTTCTTCTTCTTCTTTTTTTTTTTTTTTTTTTTTTTTTTTTTTTTTTTTTTTTTTGCCCTATTTTTTTTGGTATTTTCTCTTTATATATTTTCTTATGGAATTTTTTAATATACCTGGAGCATGCAATGTATGAATACAACTGTGACTTCTTAACTTCCATAGCTTCTCTAAATGATATATATCCTAATTCGGGCAAATTGGTCTTGGTGGTGTCTTTCAATGGACATTCTTAATGAACTTTCCTATGGGCTTGAAGAAATTCCTACACGACAAGTATTGCTCACGATATAAATGCTAGTGATGCAAGGGCTCCCAATAGAATGAAATAGACATATAAAGTAAAAAATACAAAAAAAAAATGTTGAAACTTAAAAGGTTAAAATGCAAATTATTTAAATATTAAGCGTTGGAATGTAAATGGACTACCACTGAAGATCCAAAAAAATTCAAAAATCTTGTATTTTACGTGGGCCTGGCTAGTGACAAGCAAGTCCTAGTTGAGTTACCAAATCTATATATGATGTAGAACAGGTTGCAGATTCATTCATGGCTAAGATGGACCGAAGAAAAGAAGACAAGAGGATCGAACAAACTCAGCATAGTTCGACCGGTCGACCATTGTGGTTGATAGGTCAAAGTTCCACCGAAATTTCCATAAATTTGAGAATTTTCACTGGACTTTTTTTGCCTATTTCGACGGGTCGACAAGATTTGATCGACAGGTCGAAATCCAACTCGAAAGGTTGATAGATTGGGTCGACATGTCAAAAATCACAGAATTTTTGGTTTAAATTTCTGGACACTTTTTTGATGTTTTGACTTATCAACGACAGGTCGATGGATGCGGAAAATTTGTGTGATTTTCTAAATTTATTTCCTAGTTTGATTAAGACCCTTTAATTACATTTTTTGGGTTTGTTTAGGGTTATTTAAAGGGTGTTAAACTTGTTTTTATGGATATTTAATCAGTAAACTTCTTAGAAAGCTTCTTATTTCTCACATGGATTCGAGAAAGCTCTTGTGGATTCAAGAGAGCTTTGTGGATTCAATGTATTTATCGATCGAGGAAGACGGTGATCGACCTCATGATTACGTCCTCCCCTATATCGGTTGGTATTAGAGCGATGACTCCCTCGGACCGATGGTGACTTACAACGAAATGGACCAAAATCCGGTGGACGGTGATTTAGGAATTCGTTATCTATCGGAAAGAATAGAAGCTTTCCATCGAGAGAATCAATTGATCATGCAAGGTTTGCAGACAACCCTTGACCGTATTGCAAATGCGCTAATTTTTCCATAAGTCTAAGATGATGCTCAGCTACCTGTGATTACTATACAGTACGACCTTGTTTTTCTTAGAGCGCTTCTAGAGGCAAATCATAGTGCTATTGCAGATGAGTCGAGCTCTAGCGACGAGGACGTTGGTGGCGTCATTGCCCGACGGCCGGTCCATGGAGACGATCGATTAGATTATGCTGAAAGAAACTATCGAGGTAACGCTGAACTTTCCAGTTGTAACACCCTGTACTTTTCAATACTCGAGTGTTATCATGGAAACCTAACCTAATATAAATACAAAATCTAGCTTACTTGAACATTCACCTTAATTCTAGCTTAAATCTAACCGTTGAAAATAATCTTCATCCTTAACTCTAGCCTCTTGTAGATCTATTTCAACCAAGATGGATTAAAAATGGAAACCAAGCTGACTTGGATAATGTAGAGTTAACCTATAAACCCTATTTTTATTAGAATTCTATTACGATAAATGTATATCATAGATCATTTGCCATATATATAGATCAAAATTCGAAATCTAAATAATCCAAATGTTAGGTTATAATCTTAACCATAGATAGTATGTAGAACTGGAATCTAACCATACAATTTCATAATTCATGGTAGGATTCAATTCTAAGGGTGCACACACAGACTTCCTAGTGACATTGGTAGACAATTCGACTCATAAGGTAATGACCTTTCCCCTTGGGCTTTCATCTTTCATGTTAGTTTAAGTGATAATTTTTCTTTTAATTTTAACTAATAATTGATAGTTTTATTTCATGATTACCTGTGTTAGTTATTGGAACACATTCTCATATTATATGCTCAACATTTATCTTATATAAACACTTACATGTTGGACATGAATATCTTTCAATACTTGTGGATTGTTTATGAAGCTTGAATTGCTACATTAATTAGTAGAAAACTCCACTTATATATGTATATCCAAATTTAGGATGTAAACATGGTTGATTGTGATTACAATGGACCCTCAAACTAGTGGCCTATTTTATCTAATGGATTAAATGGAATTTTGTTGCGCACTTACTATCTTGTGGATTATTCGTGCCTATGTGGATTTTGGGGATAATCCTTTTTATCGCTTCCTTTGATAGACTATTTGCATTATGTGACTTTGATGGATTATTTTCGTATAATCTTGTGATGTAAGTTCCACTTGCTAAACTATTATTGGCTATTAGGTGAAGAAGTTACCATTAAAGATCCTAATGTTGGAGTCTGATGAGCCGTAGATGGTGGTATGAGATACTATACCCGAACTGTCGGCTTATATTGGGTGATGAGCCCCCATAGTGACCTTTGAACTTTCTTTAAATGGTTGTTTACAATCGGAATAATAACGGTTGAGTTAATTATGCATTCATGACCTACGGACGATGACAGGTGGTTAATTCGGATGTTATAGCACGTATCCTTTATCGTCATATGTTTCGCTAGCTCCTAGACCACCAACAATCGACCCAACCTGTATGAGCTAGTCACTTTAGCACGCATTTAATATATTTTTGCTAGTGACTAGCCACTTGTATGTGAGTTTCACCCCACTCGTGGGTTTTGCTCAAAAGCTAGCTGGATAAGCATCCCTAGGCTGATGTGCATTCATGCATCCGTGCATTTAAATAAGACTGTATCGTGAACTATTTTGTATATTTTCTTATTTAAACTATATTTGATTAATGCGGTGGTGTGTAATTTTAAGTGAAATTCTCACTGAACTGGCCACTCATGCTTTGAATATATAACCGTACGTCAACAACATTCTCAAATAATTTGCATCCATTTTTTCAATCCAAAGTAAGCGATTTGTGCACACATGTAATAGTTTGAATTATCCCTACCCTTGATCTAAAAAAGATTAAATTAATTTAGAAAAGTCCAGTCACAACAATTCGAGAATCTTGATGAACAGGAAACCAAGATGCTCTATATGGAAATCAGGGAATGTCTACAACACCTAGAAGTAGTCCAATACATTTTGAGTGATTTTGTGTTCATTTATAGAGATCGATGAAAGAACTTTAGAAGTTAAGAAAACTGAAAGATACAAATCAAGACATTGAATTTCAATTCTCTAAAAATATGGGTTGGTGAATCTTGGGACATTTGCGCTTCGTTGATAACTTCCCGTGAGACACAATACTCTTGTATCAAGTTGATTTTTATGTTTCCCCTTTACCCATGACTGGATGACCTTATGAACAGGCAAGATGACAAATAAATATTATGTAAGCCCGCCAAAGGTTTTAGTTTTGAATAGTTAAGGTCCATCACGATCACTATTTCAAGTGGTTTGGTCTACGTGAGCTTTGGATTTGCTCAATTTTTGGATTCATGCCTAAATTAAGCTTGTGGTACAAATCAACGGCATGAATATGACATATTCATCATTTTTTATTGTATAGAAATACATAGAATTTACACAGGATCCATACGGTTTTTGAAGCAGCAATTTAAGTTCAACCAAACATTGGTGAGAAATAATGATAACCCATTTGCAATCATTTGCAGCATAATTAGGAAAATTAAACAGGCCTAAATGAAAGCACATTATATATATATATATATATATATATATAATTGTAATAATTAACCGTTTGGTGATTTGATCTTTTCTTTAATTTTTGTATATGGACAGTCTCCTTAACTTTTAATTGAAAAGCCATTCGATGATTTGATATTTTCTTTTCTTTTGATATGGACATTTTCCTTACCCTTTGAATAATCAAAATTTTTAAATATTTTCATACGGCAACCCCAAGTGAGGGCTATTATATAAACCGTTTGCGGTCATTGAAAATGACCGGACCCAATGGCTAAAGCCCCCTGCATCTTACTGCAACATGTATGGATGCATTCTAGAAAGGGGATTATTCAAGTAACAGTGCATGACACTTGATGTGTAAGCATTCGAAAATTGAACATATGGCATACATTAAATCAAGTTAAACCAACTACAATATGGAATTCACAATGACAAAGTCAGTCCCAAAATCCGATTGTTGAATAAGTCTAACCTCTAGTTCATGGCCACATGTTTGATGAAATAGGGTCATTCGTATCTTCTATTTATAATCGTCCAATAATCACCAACCTATCTAATAGTCAGATAATCAAATAAGTGTAATTTTTGGTTCTTGATACATCTAAATTGGATAAAAATATTAGCCAATTTAATTTAACTTATGCGCCATGCAAGCAAATTCAGAGAAATTTCTAAGTGTTTATATATCATCCGTGGGCACTCTACATGAGTATAAACCTCGTGATAGGGATCCAACCCGAGTTTGGATTGGGTTGGGTTGGCTTGGGTTGTCAAGGTGCTTGAATCGGGTTCAGGTTGGAAAATGTCAACCCGGTTTGAAATCTTGTTGTGCTCAGGTGGAGAAAATTCAGGTCGGAACATGTATTTCGGTCGGCCACCTCAGTGTGGAATTCCTGTTGGGTCGGGTTGCAGGTTGGGTCCTCTTGAAGTTGGGTTGGGCTTGGGTTGATCGTCAACCCAACCCCACTAGCTGAGTTCCACCCTACCTCAACTTTTTTTTTTTTTTTTGGGTACTGCTGGTATAGTTTTCCATAAACAGTAAAGAGAAACAATTAATGATCTAGAACAATGCCATGGTTGATACTCAGGCACTGAGCAATCATACACGTATCTTAAGATAATCATATACCGAAAATTACACTGAATCAGCACCTAACTCTCTAATTTTGAACCTTTTACGGATGGCTAGAATGAAACATGACCAACGGGGCTGATTCAACAAACAACGTCCATTAACTAAACATAAATTCGTTTGACCAGTCTTATTTATACCACTTGTATAATGTTGAGCGCCTGCATATCAACCGTCACGCTCTGCAAGAGTATCATATAATTCTCCATAGTTAAGTGCCGACCAGAACACAGCCAGCCAAAAATATGTAGAATATCCGGTATGGATCGAATTTGGTTGAGAACATGCGGAATCGATACACACCATGCAAATGCATAGGTTTGGAGATGTCCTTTTTATTAGAAAAGAAAGCCTCGAGCCGTACAATCGTGTAACGTTTCTGGCTTGGATTTTCTCCATTATGTACTCATATAAATTGCACCATGATCCACCAATTTGGACACTTCAGTGGTGCCTGGGCCATTGGCATGGGCCTGTGGTCACAACAATCATGGGCCAGCCCAGCTTGTAAATACCATAGTTCAAAAACCACAAAAGCACTACTGGAGTCTATGTCTAGCTGACGTAGAGTGGGTCGTGGACACTTTTGTGGCCAAGATGGACCAGAGAAGGTCCGATCGGAGGCAGAAGTGATTAGGACCGTCAGAACCCTAAAGCAGGCGTATCTCACAAACCGGAATGAGTTATTCTGCATACAATATATGATTTTGGGGTAGGAGAAGATATTTTAGCCAACCAACCCTGCTATTCTGGGTTGTGCACCCCAAATTTGCAAAATTCCGCCAGATTGACAGTTGAAAGACCATTTAATTTCATTTTTTTACTATTTATAGTAAGTTTTAGTTCGAGCATAACTCTTGATCCTTTGATATTTTTGAGTCGTGCCCAACACGAAAAGGGCTTAGAAAAATTAGGAGAACAACACAGTTAGGCCAAATTGGACACTTACTATTTTTGGCTGAAAACCATGAAGTCTAGTAGAAATCACGACCTTACTATTTATAATAAGTCACGTTTTTAGGGAGTTTGAGTTAGAGTTTGATTCCTAAACTTCTTCTTATGTTTGATATCACTATTTAAAGGAGCATCAATTCGATTTTATCATCAATCAATTTATTTTTGAATTTATAATTATTTTCCTATTTTCCCTTGTGGATTCGAGGAATTTTTTGAGGAGTCCAAAGAAGCTCCATGGATTTGGAGTAATTATTCCTTAAGGAAGATGGTGATCGACCTCATCACGTCCATTCCTGCATCCGGTCGGGTTTACTCGAATACTTAATCAAATACTTAATGAAGCACCATGTTGTATATAAGTTATGGTTCGATAACTCCTAACATATTTGGTGAAAGCAACATCCAACACTTCCAATTGCCCACCAGGAGAATAACCTACTGCAAAAGATCAACCAACTACTCATCAGATGGCCCACACCATAGAATATAATACCTCGCCATTGATAGATAGTAAAATACAAGTATGGTCCACTTAATGAGTAGATTTGGATGATTTTTGCATTAGGCAACCTGGACGATGGGTCTAACTTATTGGACAAATTGGATGTTTTCCGCTGGGTGGACCATAACTTATGGCCCATCCAACCGGTTGGACTTGAGATCTTCTCACTAAACTAAATCCATTTTTAGATCGAATAATTAAGCTTGAATGTGGTATAGATATTTTAAATCATTGATGAAGGATATTTTCAAAGTATTAGGTACCATCTGCTGGGTGGACCACACATGCACACAGAAATAGAAGTGTTAGAGGAATGAAACCACAGGTCTGCCATCAAGAGGGATGTTTTCCTAACTAAGAAAAATGGCATATTTGTAGCATATAGCACATGTACTTATAAAGTCAGTTCAGGTTGGACTCGGGCAAAATGACTTGAGCCCAAGCCCAACCCAAAAAATGATTGGGCCATGCATGCAAGTCCCATCCCAGTCCATGAGATAAGCCCGTAGCAGTCCAAGCCCAGCCCAAAGCCGGGTCAGGTTTGATGAGTAGGGCAGGCAATTGGGCCCATATCAAAAGCAGTCTAATCCACTCACTAGGTAGGCTACACTTGCTTGTTGATTCAGATAATTGATTCTCCATTAAAACTATCAGAGACACTCCTGTCAAATATACACATCTAGGGATTGAATAAAACTTACCATTGATGGCCCACATCTAACGTGTTGCGATGGATTATCCTATCTCGGCCCGGCTCGGTCTGACTCACTGAGTCAGAAAACCATGGACCATTTAAATGATACCAATCAATACCCAAGAACATTCATCAACAACAGCTAGGGCCCAGAAGATGGATGGACTAAATCATTCCCTCATGGCCTCAAGTGGACCATATTGGCCATGTGACACATTGAAAACATGGATATTTCCTGTGGAGGAGAAACTTATAAGCAATCACGCCAAGAGATATTAAAGGAGGAGAGTGAGAACGTGACATGGAGGACCACTTTGAAAGCAATGGAAGACTGGAAGCATAGAAAGAATGGGAATTATTTTATCCTCTGGCTCTTCATGAAAATTGATACACAGGCACTACAAGGTATATATTAACTCAAGTTAAATTGACTAAATTGCCGAACTCGTTGTTGCTGAGTACAGTGTAAAACTCAGATATATATTGTTCGAAGAATCTCATCATCTTCTGATTTATAGAAACTTGTATCTTTTGAAATAAAACCATATTAGATATTTTTATTTTTAACTGTTCTTTTTTAATTAATATCTAGATAACCAAAATAAGAGTAATCTTTTGTTCATGACACGCCTAAATGGAAATTTGAGTTTCTTTCATACCATGTATGCAATTTCTCAGTAATTTTTAACTGGTAGCATATGATCAGTCATACTACTTCTGGCTAAAAAACGGAATTGATATCGACGGCTAATCCTGATTTTCCAAAACTAGAAACACGTTCAGATTTATAAGTTACGTTCACGTGGTGTGGTATGAATATCTATCACAAGTGACTTGTGGTCCAGTTCAATTGGTACTTTGGAAAGTAAAATCAACTCATCTGGGTTAGCTGAAACATACATTGAACGTACTATGATGGGACTGCTCCGACCAGCCGACTGCAACCTAATAAATGGACAATAAGGTTTCGTTTGGGAGCTTGTAAATGAAGATACGTGAGAAATAGAATTGGATGTAAATGAATTAAAGGTAAATGGCTTACTCAGATGTGTTTGGATACCTTAAAAAATGTTTATTAGGAATAGTTTAAAACTATTCTGAAATATTTTAGGAATGGTTTAGGACTGTTCCTAAATAGGGCGTCAAGGTTTTAAAGCATTCTTAGGACAATTCCAAAAAAATTAAAATAGTTCTAAACCATTCATTTTGGGAACAATATTTTAAGATTGGTGTTTTTCTTATTTAGGAATATTGGTTTTGAACCATTACTAATTTCATACAAGCACTCCTAAGAAAATAGAAAAATGTTAGAAACGGTATTAAGCCATTCCCATAATACTAGCAGTACGACAGTTTCTTATCCATCAATCGCTATCATTTATGAGCGGTTTATAACTAATCAATAATCCACCTAGAAAATAAAAACTGCAAATATATATATATATATATATATATATATATATATATATATATATATATATATATATATATATATATGTGGGAAAAGGTGTTGGGGATTTATGCTGCGGAATCACACATATCTAGATATAGGATAACAATTCAATAGGAACAAGCAATCATAGAAGAACACAAAGATTTAACGTGAAAAACTCTTGCGGGAAAAAACCACGGCACAAACGACAGAAATCTACTATGAAAAGAAAATTACAAGAGAGAGGACTTACCTGATTCGAACAACCTCGAATCTCACCCTTGCTACACCCTTTGATAATCCCTAGAACCCTTTAGGAAACCTTGGAAAACTTTTAGAAAGCTTTAGAATACCTTAGAATAGCCCTAGGGACCCCTATTTATAGTTTAGGAAACTCCACTTACGCATCTAGTCCGGAAAAGTCCGGAAACCGCCTCAAATTTACGCAGTCCGTGCAGGATTTGCGTAACCTCGACTAGTCGAAGGGGGGCCTCGATTGGTAGAGAAACCCGCTCGACCGGTCGAGCCGACCCTCGACTAGTCGAGCCTGACGGACACCAGAAAAACCCAGCTCGCTGGACTTTGAGTCGAGTGGACCTCAACCGGTCGAGTGGACCCTCGACCGGTCGAGTGGTCCGTTCGACCATTCGAGTAACGGGACTTGAAGACTTTCTGACAACAATTTTCACAAAGTCTTCAATCATCCGCCGTGTAGCTACTTGACCTCTTCTCTTATTTCTGCATTGCATCATAGCTTCAATCAACGCTTCTCATGCACACTCTTTCCTTCTTTTACGCCATCGTCAAGCCCAGAGAAGTTGCATAGAACTCGAACTTCTCTGTAGGAACAACCTTGGTGAGCATGTCCGCGGGATTCACGCTGGTGTGAATCTTTTCCAGTGAGACGCCTCCTTCCTCAAGCACCTACCGGATAAACTGGTGACGAACATCAATGTGTTTAATATGTGAGCGATAAACAGAATTTTTAATCAAATTGATAGCGCTTTAGCTATCACAGTTAACCGGCACGGCCTCCTGCTGAAGTCCTAACTGATTTATCATGCCTTTGAGTCAAACACCTTCTTTAAACGCTTCTGTCACTGCCATATATTCTGCTTCGGTCGTGGAAAGAGCCACCACGGACTGAAGCTTCGACATCCAACTAATTTCTCCACTCGCTAGTATAAACGAGTATCCTGAAGTAGACTTCCTGAAATTTATACTACCTGCATAGTCAGAATCCACATACCCTACCATCTTTGTCCCTGTTTTCTTAAAAGTTAAGATGTAGTCTTTCGTACCTCGAATGTATCGAAGTAGCCATTTCACCGCTTCTCAATCTTGTTTACCGGGGTTTGACATGTATCTGCTCACAACATCGACTGCCTGTGAAATATCCAGTCTCTTACAGACCATGACATACATTAAACTGCCAACCGCATTCGAATAGGGCACATGAGACATAACCTGCTTTTTCTCATTGGATTTAGGACATTGTTTTGAGGAAAGCTTGAAATGAGCCGCGTGTATGGTAAGCAGAAGAGGGTAAGTTTCAAGAAGACAGGACGTGCTTCAAAGACGCATCTATTGGAGCTTGTACACACTGATGTGTGGGGACCGGCACAGGTATCATCTCTCGGTGGCTCACGTTATTTTGTTTCCTTTATTGATGATGCTAGTAGAAAAATGTAGGTCTATTTCTTAAAGCATAAATCTGATGTATTTGATGTATTTAAGAAGTGAAAAGTCGTGGTAGAAAATGAGACAGGTAAAACAGTAAAGTGTCTCAGATCTGATAATGGGGGAGAGTATTGTGATAAGAGGTTTGAGGAGTATTGTGCAGCAAATGGAATCAAACATCAGAAAACGATTCCAGGGACACCATAACAGAATGGTGTGGCTGAGCGCATTAACAGAACCACTCTTGAGCGCGCCAGGAGCATGAGGTTACATGCAGGGTTGCTCAAGACTTTTTGGGCGGATGCTATAAATACTGCCGTATATCTCATCAATAGAAGTCCCTCAGCAGCATTGGATGGTGGGCTACCAGAAGAAACGTTGACTGAAAAAGAAGTGAACCTAGCATATCTTAGAGTGTTTGGTTGCACTTCATACGTTCACATTGATGCGGAGCACAGAAACAAGTTGGTTGCAAAGTCCAGGAGGTGCACGTTTATAGGCTACGGGCAGCATGATTTTGGCTACAGGTTTTGGGATGCAGAAAATAGAAAAATCATCAGAAGCAAGGACGTAGTCTTCAATGAAAAAGTGATGCATAAGGACAATGTGCATGAAAATAAGGCTGAGGAGAAAAAATTTGTAGAGTTAGAAGAATTACCAGACACGGGTGTTACAACGCCACAGGATGATCATTCATAGGAGCATTATGAGGTCGGGTTATAAACACCGGTATTAAGAAGGTCTACTCGGAGAGGAGACCCACGATCCGATACTCACCCTCCTTATATTATCTACTACTGACAGATAATGGTGAACCAGAGTGTTTTGAAGAGGCATTACAGTCAGATACACGGGTTAAGTGGGAGCAGGCCATGGATGAGGAGATGGACTCTCTTGAGTCTAATCGTACATGGGATCTAGTCACTCTACCAAAGGGTAAGAAAGCTCTTTATAACAAGTGAGTTTACAGACTGAAGGAGGAGCATGATGGTTCGAAACGGTACAAGGCCAGATTGGTTGTGAAAGGGTTTCAACAAAAGGCAGGTATCGATTTCACTGAAATATTTTCACCAGTAGTGAAAATGTCTACGATTCATATGGTCTTAAGTATAGTGGCTACAGGGACTTATATCTAGAGTAGCTAGATGTTAAGACAGCCTTTCTTCATGGGGACCTTTAAGAAGAGATATATATACATCAGCCAATAGGATACGTGGCAACAGGAAAGGAGAACAAGGTGTGCAAACTGAAGAAGAGTTTATATGGCCTGAAGTAGGCCCCGAGGCAGTAGTACAAGAAGTTCGACAGTTTCATGTCGGGAAGCGGTTTTAGGAGATGTCATGCAGACCACTGTTGCTATTTAAAGAAGTTTGATACGTCGTATATCATCCTTTTTCTGTACGTTGATGATATGCTTGTGGCCAGTTCAAGCATGAAGGACATCTCAGATCTCAAAAGACAACTGTCTAGAGAATTTGCCATGAAGGATTTAGGAGCTGCAAAACAAATCCTAGGCATGAGGATAAAGCGTGACAGGGAAAACAAGAAACTGGTGTTGTCACAGACAGTGTACATAGCCAAGGTACTTGATCGATTCAATATGGGAGGTGATAAGCCGATTAACACTCTATTAGCCAACCACTTTAAGCTATCTAAGGAGCAAAGGGCAAAGACACAGGAGGAACGAGATTACATGGCTAAAGCCCCATACGCGTCAGCTATAGGGAGTCTCATGTATGCTATGGTGAGCACGAGACCAGACATTGCTCAAGCAGTGAGAGTTGTTAGCAGGTTCATGAACAATCCCGGGAAGGAACATTGGGAAGCTTGAAGTGGATTCTTAGATACCTGGTAGGTACTAAGGATGTAGGGCTATGCTATGGTGGATCGAAAATCAAGCTACAAGGCTACGTGGATTCAGATTTGGCAGGAGATATCGACAACAAAAGAAGCACTACAGGTTATGTCTTTACTCTGGGAAGTGCTGCAGTCAGTTGGGTCTCTCAGTTACAGAAGATAGCATCTATCAGTACGATAGAAGCAGAATATGTTGCGGCTACAGAAGCATGCAATGAGATGGTGTGGATGCAAGGTTTTATGGAAGAGTTGGGTAAGAAGCAAGCAGATTGCAAGCTATACAGTGACAGTCAGAGTGCAATACACTTGGCTAAGAATTCAGCCTTTCATTCAAGGACCAAGCATATTGCCATCAGATATCACTTCATACGTTCGTTACTGGAAGATGGATCGATTGCTCAGGAGAAGATTCATACAAGTGAGAATCCTGCGGATATGCTGACCAAGGCGGTCACAAGGGAGAAGCTAATGCTCTGTTCAGCTTTGATTGGTCTTCAAGCTTGAAGATGGGGAGGTGGTGTACTCCGGATGAAGAAGACAAATGTTTATGGCGATGTGTCTCCAAGTGGGAGATTGTTGAGAAGTGGAGCCACATCTGGAGTCGCCCACTACCAGTCGAGGTTGCGCGGATTTCGTGTCGCAAGTCCTTTCGCAACTGGGATACAGAAAGGAGTTTCACGGATTTTGTGTGGCAAGTCCTTTCGCAACTGGGATGTGGAAATGAGTTTCACGGATTTCGTGTCGCAAGTCCTTTTGCAACTGGGATGTGAAAGGGAAGTTGCTAAAACTATAAATTGGACTCCCTAGGGCTATTTTAGGGTTAAGGTGAATATTGAGAAATATTTCTAAGGTATGGGCAAGAGATTTTATCTGTACTTTCGAGGGAGAGGTTAGTATATTGCCTTGTAATCTTCGTTCTTCATGGTGAAAGTTTGCATCCATGGTTTTTTACCCTAGATTGGAGTTTTTCCACGTATATCTTGTCTTGTGGTTTGTTTTGGATTGCTTTAATCTGTTTCTAGTTTATATTTCTTCCTGTTTATCGTTTGTAGGTAAGGCCTGAGATTGGATCTAGGCTCACTGCGTTGTTGGCGTGCTGCGCAACAGTAACATGGTACATTCGTACAACATCGACATGCCTAGCTCCAAATTTAGGTGGGTCTACTTATTAGCTGGTCCACAATGTACAAAAAATAATGTAGGGCTCAAAAGAAACTTGACAAAAGTTATATGAAGCTTTTGATTATTTGATTGGTCAGAACATCTATATTTTTAGACCCATTTGGTGGATGATAAAAAATTTTTAAAAATAACAGAAAAACAGGAATTGGGAAAGCTAAAAAAAAAAAAAAAAAACCATCTGGTGCCATGATAATCAATCAAATGCGGTGATGCATGATATTAGGAAATATATATTCATTTTTATTAATTTTCCTTTTTGTCATCTCTCAGAGATGACTATAGTCGGAGTAGAATAGCGGTACAGAACGTGGAAGGACAGCGGATGATCAAGAGCTCTGGATCGGACACTTTAATACCATGATAATTTTATTTTTTTTAAATAATGGAAACCGGAATTAAAATGCTGGATAATTGCTTGTATTATTTTTACTGAGTATAACTCTGTATTTATACGGTGGAATTGCCTCAAAAAGAAGATTACATTTAAATACAATCTAATCAAAGGAAAATCAATAAAAATACATATATCCTTCCCAACAGTGGACAGTTCCAATATTGCACCAGTTGGCCGTAATGGCACATGTGGTAGTGTGTGGATGACACTCTCTTCAATTGGTGGGCCCATCAATCTCAGACCAAAATTTTATTATCAATGTTTAAGGGAGATGACACGGCAAAAGTTGCAGTGTGGCGTGTTGGTCAGGTCCACCCATATAATCGCATGGGACAATCTTATTAATTCCTTGTGTTCCATATATCGTTGACTGCTTTTGCTTTCCATCAATTTAAATGGCCCGAGATTAGATGGATGGAATTGTCCCATAATAGTGATTTTTAACAAATTAACCATCCATGGCGCGGTCTATATGCGGAAGAGATGGCTCCCGGCCATATTACAGGCTCCAACGTATGACCTTCCATTTTTGGTAATGTCCTTTGTGATCATTTGGGTAAGTTGATGGCACAGGGAGGGACATGATGAGATCGATCATCATTTTCCTCATGGGATAGCTACAAATTCACAAGCTCTCTGGACTCCTCACAGAGCTTTCTCAAATCTAGGGGGGATAAACATAAGAATAATTTTTAATAAATTTAAAATAACTTGATTGATGATAAAAATTAAAATAAATAAAATTACAATTCTTTAAATAGAAATCTTAAATGTAGGACAAAGTCTTAGACTTAGAACCCAAGTCAAACACCCTAAAAATGTGGCTTACTATAAATAGTAATTAAACTTACTATTTATAGACAAAATCTATTACTATGAGACTTTATGGTTTTTGGCCAAAAGTAACAAGTCTAAATTTCCCAACCACGTTGTTCTTCTAACTTTTCTAAGCCATTTTCTTGTTAGACATGGTTTCTACAACTCAAAGGATTAAAAGTTATACCCAAATTAAAACTTACTATTAATAGTAAAAACGAAACTCAATGGGACTTTTGACCATCCATCTAATAGAATCTCACAAGCCAGGTTGGTTCAATTAAGTAGGTTCTCCTACCCCAAAATCATATGTAATATGTCAAAAAACTCATCCCAGTTTGTGAGTTACGACTGGTCTAAAGTCCAGATGGTCCAAATCATCTCCGACTCCGATTGGGGGTTCTCTATTCCATCTTTTCCATAAAAGTATCTTTGACCCGATCTATATCAGTTGAGAAGGACCCAATTTAATGGCAAAAGTCCCCACATATTTTATTTGTAAAAGGTTGGGATGTAATATTCATTTCAATAAGATATATCATAACTTTAGTCTTTGTATTTGTGGTCAAGCGTCACTCTAACTTGTTTTGATTTTCAAATTACAACCTAAATATATAAGAAAACATCCATCATCACTTACATTTGTAACTACAACTCTTACCCAAGATAGAAGTTAACAAGGGGTGTTTTGGCAAGGAGGTTGAAAAACATTTTGGGAGTAAAAATTGTGGGGCCATTCATATGATGTATATGTCATATCAATGCCGTTCATCAATTTTGTCTGGCTCGTTTTAGGGCATGAGCCCAAAAATGAGGCAGATCCAAAGTTCAATTGAACCACACGTAAACAGTGGGAATTGAACACCTACCATTGATACCTTCCTAGGGAAAAAGAAGTCTTGTATCAAGCTGAATTATATATTTTCCTTTTATCCGTAGATGCATAACCTTATGAATAGGTTGGATGACAAATAAACATCATCATAGGCCCCTATGATGGTTTTAACTTTCATCAGTTGAGGTTTATTAGGATCACTATTTCATATGGTGTGGTCTACTTGAGCTTTGAATTTACCTTATTTTTGAACTCATGTCCTAAAATAAACTCACGGATTGAATAAACAGCATGGATATGATATATTTGGTGGGCCCCATAAATTTTCAATTTACAGAAACACGTGAAATTCAAATTGCATTCACATGGTTTTCCAGGCAGCAATTTCAAGTTCAACCAAACATTAATCAAGTTCAACCAAACAAAGGTGAGAAATAATGATGACCCATTTGCAGTCATTTACAACGTTAACGGTAATTATGAAAATTAAGCGGCCCCTAATGAAAGTGCATTTAGTGCTGAAAACAAAAACTTTAAAATTGAAATAACTATTGGATCATTCGATCTTTTCTTTAATTTTGTATATGGACAGTCTCCGTAACTGCTGATTGAAATGGCCGTTGGAGGATTTGATACTTTCTTTTCTTTTGATATGGACATTTTCCTTACCTTTTGAATAATCAAAATATTTAAATATTTAAATACGGCAACCCCAAGTGAGGGCTATTATATAAACCGTTTGCGGTCATTGAAAATGACCCTACCCAATGGCTAAAGCCCCCTGCATCTCACTGCAACATGTATGGATGCATTCTAGAAAGGGGTTATTCAAGTAACAGTGCATGACACTTGATATGTGGGCATGCGAAAATTGTACAAATAATTGGGATGAGCGCTTTTGCTTCTTCTTCTTCTTCTTCTTCTTCTTTTTTTTTTTTTTTTTTGTTTTTTTGCCCTCTTTTTTGGTATTTTCTCTTTATATATTTTCTTATGGAATTTTTTAATATACCTGGAGCATGCAATGTATGAATACAACTGTGACTTCTTAACTTCCATAGCTTCTCTAAATGATATATATCCTAATTCGGGCAAATTGGTCTTGGTGGTGTCTTTCAATGGACATTCTTAATGACAAGATCAAAGAACTTTCCTATGGGCTTGAAGAAATTCCTACACGACAAGTATTGCTCACGATATAAATGCTAGTGATGCAAGGGCTCCCAATAAAATGAAATAGACATATAAAGTAAAAAATACAAAAAAAAATGTTGAAACTTAAAGGTTAAAATGCAAATTATTTAAATATTAAGCGTTGGAATGTAAATGGACTACCACTGAAGATCCAAAAAAATTCAAAAATCTTGTATTTTACGTGGGCCTGGCTAGTGACAAGCAAGTCCTAGTTGAGTTACCAAATCTATATATGATGTAGAACAGGTTGCAGATTCATTCATGGCTAAGATGGACCGAAGAAAAGAAGACAAGAGGATCGAACAAACTCAGCATAGTTCGACCGGTCAACCATTGTGGTTGATAGGTCGAAGTTCCACCGAAATTTCCATAAATTTGAGAATTTTCACTGGACTTTTTTTGCCTATTTCGACGGGTCGACAAGATTTGATCGACAGGTCGAAATCCAACTCGAAAGGTTGATAGATTGGGTCGACATGTCAAAAATCACAGAATTTTTGGTTTAAATTTCTGGACACTTTTTTGATGTTTTGACTTATCAACGACAGGTCGACGGATGCGGAAAATTTGTGTGATTTTCTAAATTTATTTCCTAGTTTGATTAAGACCCTTTAATTACATTTTTTGGGTTTGTTTAGGGTTATTTAAAGGGTGTTAAACTTGTTTTTATGGATATTTAATCAGTAAACTTCTTAGAAAGCTTCTAATTTCTCACATGGATTCGAGAAAGCTCTTGTGGATTCAAGAGAGCTTTGTGGATTCAATGTATTTATCGATCGAGGAAGACGGTGATCGACCTCATGATTACGTCCGCCCCTATATCGGTTGGTATTAGAGCGATGACTCCCTCGGACCGATGGTGACTTACAACGAAATGGACCAAAATCCGGTGGACGGTGATTTAGGAATTCGTTATCTATCGGAAAGAATAGAAGCTTTCCATTGAGAGAATCAATTGATCATGCAAGGTTTGCAGACAACCCTTGACCGTATTGCAAATGCGCTAATTTTGCCATAAGTCTAAGATGATGCTCAGCTACCTGTGATTACTATACAGTACGACCCTGTTTTTCTTAGAGCGCTTCTAAAGGCAAATCATAGTGCTATTGCAGATGAGTCGAGCTCTAGCGACGAGGACGTTGGTAGCGTCATTGCCCGACGACCGGTCCATGGAGACGATCGATTAGATTATGCTGAAAGAAACTATCGAGGTAACGCTGAACTTTCCAGTTGTAACACCCTGTACTTTTCAATACTCGAGTGTTATCGTGGAAACCTAACCTAATATAAATACAAAATCTAGCTTGAACATTCACCTTAATTCTAGCTTAAATCTAATCGTTGAAAATAATCTTCATCCTTAACTCTAGCCTCTTGTAGATCTATTTCAACCAAGATGGATTGAAAATGGAAACCAAGCTGACTTGGATAATGTAGAGTTAGCCTATAAACCCTATTTTTATTAGAATTCTATTACGATACATGTATATCATAGATCATTTGCCATATATATAGATCAAAATTCGAAATCTAAATAATCCAAATGTTAGGTTATAATCTTAACCATAGATAGCATGTAGAACTGGAATCTAACCATACAATTTCATAATTCATGGTAGGATTCAATTCTAAGGGTGCACACACACACACTTCCTAGTGACATTGGTAGACAATTCGACTCATAAGGTAATGACCTTTCCCCTTAGGCTTTCATCTTTCATGTTAGTTTAAGTGATAATTTTTCTTTTAATTTTAACTAATAATTGATAGTTTTATTTCATGATTACCTGTGTTAGTTATTGGAACACATTCTCATATTATATGCTCAACATTTATCTTATATAAACACTTACATGTTGGACATGAATATCTTTTAATACTTGTGGATTGTTTATGAAGCTTGAATTGCTACATTAATTAGTAGAAAACTCCACTTATATATGTATATCCAAATTTAGGATGTAAACATGGTTGATTGTGATTACAATGGACCCTCAAACTAGTGGCCTATTTTATCTAATGGATTAAATGGATTTTGTTGTGCACTTACTATCTTGTGGATTATCCGTGCCTATGTGGATTTTGGGGATAATCCCTTTTTATCGTTTCCTTTGATAGACTATTTGCATTATGTGACTTTGATGGATTATTTTCGTATAATCTTGTGATGTAAGTTCCACTTGCTAAACTATTATTGGCTATTAGGTGAAGAAGTTACCATTAAAGATCCTAATGTTGGAGTCTGATGAGCCGTAGATGGTGGTATGAGATACTATACCCGAACTGTCGGCTTATATTGGGTGATGAGCCCCCATAGTGACCTTTGAACTTTCTTTAAATGGTTGTTTACAATCGGAATAATAACGGTTGAGTTAATCATGCATTCATGACCTACGGACGATGACAGGTGGTTAATTCGGATGCTATAGCACGTATCCTTTATCGTCATATGTTTCGCTAGCTCCTAGACCACCAACAATCGACCCAACCTGTATGAGCTAGTCACTTTAGCACGCATTTAATATATTTTTGCTAGTGACTAGCCACTTGTATGTGAGTTTCACCCCACTCGTGGGTTTTGCTCAAAAGCTAGCTGGATAAGCATCCCTAGGCTGATGTGCATTCATGCATCCGTGCATTTAAATAAGACTGTATCGTGAACTATTTTGTATATTTTCTTATTTAAACTATATTTGATTAATGCGGTGGCGTGTAATTTTAAGGAAAATTCTCACTGAATTGGCCACTCATGCTTTGAATATATAACCGTACGTCAACAACATTCTCAAATAATTTGCATCCATTTTTTCAATCCAAAGTAAGCGATTTGTGCACACATGTAATAGTTTGAATTATCCCTACCCTTGATCTAAAAAAGATTAAATTAATTTAGAAAAGTCCAGTCACAACAATTCAAGAATCTTGATGAACAGGAAACCAAGATGCTCTATATGGAAATCAGGGAATGTCTACAACACCTAGAAGTAGTCCAATACATTTTGAGTGATTTTGTGTTCATTTATAGAGATTGATGAAAGAACTTTAGAAGTTAAGAAAACTGAAAGATACAAATCAAGACATTGAATTTCAATTCTCTAAAAATATGGGTTGGTGAATTTTGGGACATTTGCCCTTCGTTGATAACTTCCCGTGAGACACAATACTCTTGTATCAAGTTGATTTTTGTGTTTCCCTTTTACCCATGACTAGATGACCTTATGAACAGGCAAGATGACAAATAAATATTATGTAAGCCCGCCAAAGGTTTTAGTTTTGAATAGTTAAGGTCCATCAAGATCACTATTTCAAGTGGTTTGGTCTACGTGAGCTTTGGATTTGCTCTATTTTTGGATTCATGCCTAAAATAAGCTTGTGGTACAAATCAACGGCATGACTATGACATATTCATCATTTTTTTATTGTATAGAAATACATAGAATTTACGCAGGATCCATACGGTTTTGAAGCAGCAATTTAAGTTCAACCAAACAATGGTGAGAAATAATGATAACCCATTTGCAATCGTTTGCAGCATAATTAGGAAAATTAAACAGGCCTAAATGAAAGCACATTTATTATATATATATATATATATATATATATATATATAAAACTTTTAAATTGTAATAACCGTTGGATGATTTGATCTTTTCTTAATTTTTGTATATGGACAGTCTCCTTAACTTTTAATTGAAAAGCCATTGGATGATTTGATATTTTCTTTTCTTTTGATATGGACATTTTCCTTACCTTTTGAATAATCAAAATTTTTAAATATTTTATTACGGCAACCCCAAGTGAGGGCTATTATATAAACCGTCAATGACCCAATGGCTAAAGCCCCCTGCATCTTACTGCAACATGTATGGATGCATTCTAGAAAGGGGATTATTCAAGTAACAGTGCATGACACTTGATGTGTAGGCATGCGAAAATTGAACATTTGGCATACATTAAATCAAGTTAAAACAACTACAATATGGAATTCACAATGACAAAGTCGGTCCCAAAATCAGATTCTTGAATAAGTCTAACCTCTAGTTCATGGCCACATGTTTGATGAAATAGGGTCATTCGTATCTTCTATTTATAATCGTCCAATAATTACCAACCTATCTAATAGTCAGATAATCAAATAAGTGTAATTTTTGGTTCTTGATACATCTAAATTGGATAAAAATATTAGCCAATTGAATTTAACTTATGCGCCATGCAAGCAAATTCAGAGAAATTTCTAAGTGTTTATATATCATCCGTGGGCACTCTACATGAGTATAAACCTCGTGATAAGGATCCAACCCGAGTTTGGATTGGGTTGGGTTGGGTGGGGTTGTCAAGGTGCTTGAATCGGGTTCTGGTTGGAAAATGTCAACCCGGTTTGAAATCTTGTTGTGCTCAGGTGGAGAAAATTCAGGTCGGAACATGTATTTCGGTCGGCCACCTCAGTGTGGAATTCCTGTTGGGTCTGGTTGCAGGTTGGGTTGGGCTTGGGTTGATCGTCAACCCAACCCCACTAGCTGAGTTCCACCCTACCTCAACTTTTTTTTTTTGGGTACTGCTGGTATGGTTTTCCATAAACAGTAAAGAGAAACAATTAATGATCTAGAACAATGCCATGGTTGATACTCAGGCACTGAACAATCATACACGTATCTTAAGATAATCATATACCGAAAATTACACTGAATCAGCACCTAACTCTCTAATTTTGAACCTTTTACGGATGGCTAGAATGAAACATGACCGCTGATTCAACAAACAACGTCCATTAACTAAACATAAATTCGTTTGACCAGTCTTATTTATACCACTTGTATAATGTTGAGCGCCAGCATATCAACCGTCACGCTCTGCAAGAGTATCATATAATTCTCCATAGTTAATTGCCGACCAGAACACAGCCAGCCAAAAATATGTAGAATATCCGGTATGAATCGAATTTGGTTGAGAACATGCGGAATCGATACACACCATGCAAATGCATAGGTTTAGAGATGTCCTTTTTATTAGAAAAGAAAGCCTCGAACCGTACAATCGTGTAACGTTTCTGGCTTGGATTTTCTCCGTTATGTACTGCATATAAATTGCACCATGATCCACCAATTTGGACACTTCAGTGGTACCTGGGCCATTGGCATAGGCCTGTGGTCACAACAATCATGGGCCAGCCCAGCTTGTCTATACCATAGTTCAAAAACCACGATAGTACTGCTGGAGTCTATGTCTAGCTGATATAGAGCAATTCGTAGACACTTTTGTGGTCAAGATGGACCAGAAAAGGTCCGATCGGAGGCAGAAGTGATCAGGACCGTCAGAACCCTAAAGCAGGCGTATCTCACAAACTGGAATGAGTTATTCGGCGTACAATATTATATGATTTTGGGGTAGGAGAAGATACTTTAGCTAACCAACCCTACTATTCTGGATTTGCAAAATTCCGTCAGATTGATAGTCGAAAGTCCATTTTAATTTCATTTTTTACTATTTATAGTAAGTTTTAGTTCGATCATAACTCTTGATCCTTTGATATTTATGAGTCATGCCCAACATGAAAAAGGCTTAGAAAAATTAGGAGAACTATGCTGTTAGGCCAAATTGGACACTTACTATTTTTGGCCGAAAACCATGAAGTCCTAGAAATCACGACCTTACTATTTATAGTAAGTCACGTTTTTAGGGAGTTTGTGTTAGAGTTTGATTAGTAAACTTCTTCATATGTTTGATATCACTATTTAAAGGAGTGTAAATTCATTTTTATCATCAATCAATTTATTTTCAAATTTATTAAGTTTATTATTATTTTCCTATTTTCCCTTGTGGATTCGAGGAATTTTTGTGAGGAGTCCAGAGAAGCTCCATGGATTTGGAGTAATTATTCCCTAAGGAAGATGGTGATCAACCCATCACGTCCATCCCTGCATCCAGTTGGGTTTACTCGAATACTTAATCAAATACTTAATGAAGCAACATGTTGTATGTAAGTTATGGTTCACCCAATGGATAACTCCTAACCTATCTGGTGAATGCAACATCCAACCCTTCCAATTGGTTGTTCCCACCGGGAGAATACCCTACTGCAAAAGATCAACCAACTACTCATCAGATGGCCCACACCATAGAATATAATACCTCGCCATTGATAGATAGTAAAATACAAGTATGGTCCACTTAATGAGTAGATTTGGATGATTTTTGCATTAGGCAATCTGGACGATGGGTCTAACTTATTGGACAAATTGGATGTTTTCTGCTGGGTGGACCATAACTTGTGGCCCATCCAACCGGTTGGACTTGAGATCTTCTCACTAAACTAAATCCATTTTTAGATTGAATAATTAAGCTTGAATGTGGTATAGATATTTTAAATCATTGATGAAGGATATTTTCAAAGTATTAGGTACCATCTGCTGGGTCGACCACACATGCACACAGAAATAGAAGTGTTAGAGGAATGAAACCACAGGTCTGCCATCAAGAGGGATGTTTTCCTAACTAAGAAAAATGGCATATTTGTAGCATATAGCACATGTAATTATAAAGTCAGTTCAGGTTGGACTCGGGCAAAATGACTTGAGCCCAAGCCCAACCCAAAAAATGATTGGGCCATGCATGCAAGTCCCATCCCAGTCCATGAGATAAGCTAGTAGCAGTCCAAGCCCAGCCCAAAGCCGGGTCAGGTTTGATGAGTAGGGCAGGCAATTGGGCCCATATCAAAATCAGTCTAATCCACTCACTAGGTAGGCTACACTTGCTTGTTGATTCAGATAATTGATTCTCCATTAAAACTATCAGAGACACTCCTGTCAAATATACACATCTAGGGATTGAATAAAACTTACCATTGATGGCCCACATCTAACGTGTTGCGATGGATTATCCTATCTCGGCCCGGCTCGGTCTGACTCACTGAGTCAGAAAACCATGGACCATTTAAATGATACCAATCAATACCCAAGAACATTCATCAACAACAGCTAGGGCCCAGAAGATGGATGGACTAAATCATTCCCTCATGGCCTCAAGTGGACCATATTGGCCATGTGACACATTGAAAACATGGATATTTCCTGTGGAGGAGAAACTTATAAGCAATCACGCCAAGAGATATTAAAGGAGGGGACTGAGAACGTGACATGGAGGACCACTTTGAAAGCAATGGAAGACTGGAAGCATAGAAAGAATGGGAATTATTTTATCCTCTGGCTCTTCATGACAATTGATACACAGGCACTACAAGGTATATATTAACTCAAGTTAAATTGACTAAATTGCCGAACTCGTTGTTGCTGAGTAACAGTGTAAAACTCAGATATATATTGTTCGAAGAATCTCATCTTCTGATTTATAGAAACTTGTATCTTTTGAAATAAAACCATATTAGATATTTTTATTTTTAACTGTTCTTTTTTAATTAATATCTAGATAACCAAAATAAGAGTAATCTTTTGTTCATGACACGCCTAAATGGAAATTTGAGTTTCATGCAATTTCTCAGTAATTTTTAACTGGTAGCATATGATCAGTCATACTACTTCTGGCTAAAAAACGGAATTGATATCAACAGCTAATCCTGATTTTCCAAAACTAGAAACACGTGCAGATTTATAAGTTACGTTCACGTGGTATGAATATCTATCACAAGTGACTTGTGGTCCAGTTCAATTGGTACGTTTGGAAAGTAAAATCAACTCATCTGGGTTAGCTGAAACATACATTGAACGTACTATGATGGGACTACTCCGACCAGCCGACAGCAACCTAATAAATGGACAATAAGGTTTCGTTTGGGAGCTTGTAAATGAAGATACGTGAGAAATAGAATTGGATGGGAGCTTGTAAATGAAGATACGTGAGAAATAGAATTGGATGTAAATGAATTAAAGGTAAATGGCTTACTCAGATGTGTTTGGATACCTGAAAAAATGTTTATTAGGAATAGTTTAAAACTATTCTGAAATATTTTAGGAATGGTTTAGGACTGTTCCTAAATAGGGCGTCAAGGTTTTAAAGCATTCTTAGGACAATTCCAAAAAAAATTAAAATAGTTCTAAACCATTCATTGTGGGAACAATATTTTAAGATTGGTGTTTTTCTTATTCAGGAATATTGGTTTTGAACCATTACTAATTTCATACAAAGCACTCCTAAGAAATAGAAAAATGTTAGAAACGGTATTAAGCCATTCCCATAATACTAGCAGTACGACAGTTTCTTATCCATCACTTGCTATCATTTATGAGCGGTTTATAACTAATCAATAATCCACCTAAAAATAAAAACTGCAAATATATATATATATATATATATATAATATATATATATATATATATATATATATATATAGATATATATATATATATATATATATTATATGGGAAAAGGTGTTGGGGATTTATGCTGCGGAATCACACATATCTAGATATAGGATAACAATTCAATAGGAAAA
>JAJHSJ010000014.1:53443907-53537283 GCA_021015155.1 Magnolia officinalis | reverse complement strand
GAAGAAACACGGCGTGGATTAGATACTAAAATAGCTAGAAACGTTATTGAAGTGATGTCACCAAGTTTCATGGGCCCCACCATGATGTATGTTTTATATTCACACCTTCCATCCATTTGGAGAGATCATTTTAGGGCAATATGCAAAGAATGAGTTAAATCCAAAGCTCTAGTGGACCCAACATAGAAAACAGTGGGGATAGTGAGGCCCACCAATGAAAACTTCTAAAGGCCATGAAAGTTTTAGATCAAGCAATATTTGTGTTTTCTCTTATTTCATGTCTTTTTTAACTTTTGAATAGGTTGGATTTCAAATAAACATTATGGTGGGCCTTGGGATAGTTTCAATGTGGGAATCACTCTCCCCACTGTTTTCTGTGGTGGGTCCACTACAGATTTTTATCTGCCTCATTCTTTGACTCATGCCCTGAAACGATATTTCAAAATGGATGGACGGTGTGGATACAACACATACATCATAGTGGGGCTCACAGAACTTGGTGACATAGCTTCAATAGCCGACTCGCTACTCAACTGTGTGTACATCTACTTCCAGATTAAAAGGGGAAGCAGATTGGCTGGTGTACCTCACCCAGCGGTATAGCTGCTGTATTGACGTTAGCAAGTTTTTTTGGTCTAATCATGAGGTATGTGTTATATATATCCAAACCGTCCATCCATTTGGTGAGCTCGTTTTAAGTCTTTGGACGAAAAATAAGATAGATCTAATTATCAATTGGACCACACTGCAAAAAGCAATGTGAGATTGAATGTCTACCATTGAAACCCTTTTTGGGTCACAAAAGTTTTGGATCAGTATGATTTTTTTTCCTCTTCATTCAGGTCTTTTTTACCTTATGAACAGATTGGATAGAAAATAAATGTTATGGTAGGCCCTACAAATTTTTCAACGGTGAAAATCATTATCTCCGCTGCTATTTGTGGTGTGGTCCAGATGATCTTTGGATATGATTCATTTTTTAAATAATGCTCTAAAATGATCTCTAAAAATATATGAACCGTGTAGATATAATAAATACATCAGTGTGGGCCTATGTAACTTTGATCGCCTTTAAACCGTTAGTATAACTCGGAGCTGGAGGAGTGTCAGTGCTCGTCTCACACGACACATACCTACAACAGCTATATGGCTGGTGTGAGGTACACTAGCCAATCCCAATCCGCTTCCATTAGAACGTGGATTGCGTCCTACCACCTCCCAGACGGTAATCCGTCCAGGCAGGGCTCTGTGGGGCCCAACATAATGTAAGTGTTTTACATCCACGCCGATCAACAATTTTCTCAGATCGTTTTAATATATGAACTAAAAAATGAGGCAGGTCCAAGGCTTAAGTGGACCACAAGGTGGGGATTGAACGTCCACCATTAAAAACTTCTTACGAGCTGGAGAAGTTTCAGATCAAGCTGATATTTGTGTTTTCACTTCATCCACATCTACATGACCTTATGAATAGGTTGGATGGTAAAAATTCAATAAAACTTATTTTTCCCTACATAACCATTACAGTGCGTCCTAGGAGTTTGTAACGGTAAAAATTCAATAACAATTGTTTTCCCATGGTGTGGTCCATATGAGATTCAGATATAACTTATTTTTGGTGTAAATCCCTTAAATTAAATTTCAAAATGGATGAACAGCATGGATAGAAAATATACATCATGGTGGGGTCCACATAGCACCAGTTTTGTTTCTCCAGTTTCCCTATAAAATCTCCCGTTGTTTAAAATTTTTACCATCCGACTAATAATGTGTTGCCAGCACTCGACCTTATGAAAGGTATAATACAGTCGAGCGTATAGTACCTTTTCCCTTTATATATATATATATATATATATATATATATATATATATAACATATTTGAAACCTGTAACTATGTTGCACAAAAAAAATATATAATATTTACAATAATAAGTTGAATGGTTCCAAATACATGGCAAAAAAAAAAAAAAAAAACCCTCCATCCAGCCCTCATTCATCTCTTCCTACAACATGATATATCCCTTATCCATTTCTACCTACAACTTGTAAAACAAAATAGAAAAAAGAAATTAATTACATTTCAAATAACCAAAAAAAAAAAAGCTTATCTATTATTGGAAACCACGGAAACACCCAGAGATGAATCAAGCAAAGTATACGCAATCGCATAACTAGGTCCAAATAAGAACAATCCAAATTTTATGTGGAAAAATGCTTACAGGAAAAACCCATGGCATAAAGCGACGAGTAATACACTATGAAAGTAGAAATTACAAGAGATGGTAGCTTACTGATTCAAACAAGCCTTAAATCTCTTTCTACAAACCCTAGCTATGCCATTAAACCTTGGGAACAAATTAGAATGCCCTAATACACCTCTCTCTCTCTCTCTCTCTCTCTCTCTCTCTCTCTCTCTCTCTCTCTCTCTCCCAAATCCCAATTACACTCGATATATAAACTATCACAATCAGAATAGGAAACAAATCATGCAGTTACGCAATTCTGCACACATCTTCAATGAGACCTTCGATGGCATCGACACCCCATCGAGGATATGTCGATGGCATTGAACTCCTTCTACGTCATTGAGTAACAACACTAAAACTTTCCAGCAATCAACATGGATTTTTCAGATGTTTTCGATGAGATCGAGTATCTGTCGATGGCATCGACATCTGCTCAATGGCATCGAGCAGTATGTTGATGGCATCGACAAACCCCTGTTACTGACAGATTTTATGCCTAACAACATCTGTAACAATTGTCAATCTCTTGAATTCATCATCAAACATGAATGGACTGATGTGTATAATTGCATCTATTGCCTGTATGCACACAACCATGTAATTTCAACATTATATGAATTGTAAAGCACCATAACAAAATAATTAAATGAAAAGAGCTAAAAGAAAATGGACCATTTACAAGAGAACCCACTGACTAATTTATAGCATAATCATATAATTTTCTTTCCTGAAGGCAAGTGAGCACTAATAACAAGAAAATATCACAAAAGCTTCACTGAACATTGAACAAGATGTTGGTCTAAAGGATAATAACATGAACCCGAGTTGATGTCTGAGTGTAAGGCCCGTGTCCTAGTACCATGTCGTTCCTTAGACTCCCGCGATCCTCCCGATCGAATCTCAGCGACCTGTAAATAATGTTTGCATGCGACCTTAAGTCACATCCCATAGATCCGAGTCAACTCGACCCGAAACCTATACCATTACGACCGTGCCGTCGTCGCAGTTCCAACGCTATGTCTCGCACACCAATGCGATGCCTAGGTTAGGAGATATGACCCACGAATAATCCTGGCCATACACCGCGCATTGCGGGACCATAGGATTCCAGATAGAAAAAAAATCTCTACAACCGTGATTGGTTGACATCACCCTACCTATCCTAGCCTATCCTACCCTAGGATGACATCATCCCTAGACCACTCATGCCTTACAAGTAATAATGGCTAGCATGCCTCTCCCTCCCCATGCCTTCTTACAAGCCATCATGACAATCCATTGTTACCTCTCTTTACTACCTCTCTCTCTCTCATTTTCTTCTCCATTGCAACCCATAGAGAGAGTGGAACGTCCAAGCTAGGGAAGGAGAGAACCTAACATTCTAGGCCATCTTTCACCCTTGATCTCCCAATCCAACCATTAAAACCTCATCTTCCTCCATTAAAAGTGAATCTTATGAGCTTGGGATTGCTAGGAAGCTTGAAGGAGCAGAGGTGGGTGCTTCTTTAGGGTAAATCTCTCCATTTTCATGCATGGGGCAAGTGGGACCCACCAATCAATGGTGGAGATCCCATCTTGGTCCCTAGGTGTGGCCAATGGCCCACTATGATTGCATGCATGTATCCATGGTGGGGCCATTCTCCATGGACCCCACCGTAATGGTTCCTTATTGCTCAGCATGTAAGGGTCATTTAGACCCTTGATTTTTATGGTGGGGATGGCATCCCCACCTTGATTTACTGATTTGAGGGCCCACCCAATCTTGAGACCCATCTTGATGTATGTATTGTACACCTAGAGGGACTTATAGTGGCGGAGCCCCTCCACCACTCGTTCTCTCTCTCTCTCTCTCTCTCTCTCTCTCTCTCTCTCTCTCTCTCTCTCTCTCTCTCTCTCTCTCCATCTGCTTCTCTTATTGTCCTCTCAACTCTATTCTCGATGGACTGAACAGTACCGCTGTCCAGCAGCACATGGATGTGCCTTATGCACAACCAGACTGTCCAGCAGCAGGGACGTCCCTGCTGCGCAACTTGCTGGACGTCCAGCAGTACCTTGCTGGCCGTTGGGCTTGCATGGGTCGGACGGCCACACAGGCCTGATGTATGGAGAACATAGATATTGCCTTGGTCTGGATGTGTGCGGCCCATCCGGGTGGACCCTACCTTGATGTATGTCTTGTATCTACACCGTCCAGCCATAAGGGAGGTCGTTCAGGTGTGGGCCCAGCAGGTCTGGACGGTCCAGTTGCTGGTACCGTCCAGTAGGCCGGATTAAGGGAGAAAGATAAATATCAGCTTGATTTGGAACTGGTGGGCCACTCTCGTCGACCCCACCTTGCTGTACATGTGAGGAATACACGCCTTCCATCTATTCCCCATATCCAACAGGCCATGGGCCCAAGCAGGAGGCAGATCCCACGCCCAATCAGAGCCAGCAGCTTGACCGTCTAGCAACCTGCTGGACCAATCTTGATGTATGTGTTTTATCCTCTCCATCTACCTGTTTGTGGCCCAATGGCCGGCCCACCTTCTGGGTGACCCACACTCAAGTGGGACCCACCATGTTGCATGATATCCAGGCCATCCACCTGCTGGACGCTGGAGCGCCCAGCAGGGTTGGTCGTCCATAGACTGCAGAGCCACCTTGATGTTTGTTTTATATCTCTATCGTTCCCCTACCTTTGTGGCCCACCTGGATGGGGCCCACCCTCTGATGGGACGTCTACAGGTGGAGCCCACCTTGTGTATGTGTATACCCAGCCGTCCAGCCCCCTTTGGACGTCCAGCAAGGCTGGGGGCCCACCCTGATGTATGTGTTGTATCCACGTTGTTCATCTGGTGGGGCCCACTGTGACGGGTATGGGCCAATAGGAAGTATGTAATTCATCTAGATTGTCCATCTGTTAGACGCCCAGTAGGTCTAGAAAGTTGGGAGGATAGACGTCCAGCAAGGGCCCAATTTGTTGTATGATATTACCCTTTGTAAAGTTGTGAGGTTTATCATGTTGAAAGTGTAATGTATATACACTATACCTCCATTTTTCTGAGATCATGGGCCCCGTCAGAACCTTGTAAGGCCCATTATGATGTATGTGTTGCACGTGCTGCCCATCTATTTTTCTTGATCATATGGGTTGTCCCAAGAGGCCACCATGATGTATGTGATTATATTCATGCTGCTCATCCGTTGTCCAAGTTATATTAGGGCCATGGGCCCCATTGTAAGTTAGATTCTATAGCGGACTGCACTCTAGGAGCAATGGTGTTTAAATGTCCATGTTGTAAACTCCCTAGGACCCATTACTAAGCACATTCCCCGTCTATCCTTATTGGGCTAACCCCAAACTGTTGGGCCTCCATTGATGCTAGTGGGATTATCCAAACCTTGAAGCCCACCTTGTGTGCTTACCGAGCCCCTATAAGAAAGTTCAACTTACTATATGATAGGGTGGGTGAGGAAGCCCTCTTATTGTATGTAGGCTCATCCTCTTGACTCCCTTTGTGTATGTGGCATCAGGTTGATATATCCTCTATTTAGAGCATATCTTGATGTTTGGATTAGATACCCGTCCTTCTGTGGACCCCACCATAAATACAGACCGATTATTGTTTATGTCTGATAATCATGCTTAATATACATCATGATACATGCCCATATGCATCATTTGTATGCCTGTTATGAGGATTAATTGATTATAGCATATGTCGTTGGGCTGAAATGTTTATGGGACTCCCTGAGAGGCAGAGTTCCCCCACATGAGCGCACGGTATGCGTAGGTTTGATGCATGACTGGATGATGTGACTCATGCATCTCGTATTCTGTGTGATATGATCATTGTACGCCCTAACGACATCAGGGCCATAGCCTCCACAGGCATATCGTGGATGGTAGGATTAGATACCAAAATGTTTTGGTTCTAGCACTGGGGCACTTAGGATGCCCTGGGTAAAAATCCTTAAACCTTTATGGTACCAGGAGGTTGCTCTAACGTCAAGACTGAGTGGATACATGAGCGCCCGAGTGCCGAATACCAGTAGGCCACGTCTCCCACTCTGTCTTGGTCGGTTGGAAGGGGGTGTGACCTTACCCGCCCGGGGGAAGGGGGCACAACTAGGTTGATTTTAACCAGCTTGGAAATGAGTCTACTACTGACGAGTCGGGTGAGTATTAGGTAGTACTGTATTGGTAGACTACTGTTGAGGGTCAAATATTGCATATCAGACCCCAATTACTGCCTGGATTTACGAACATGATACCATTTAATGCCCTATTTTAATCGTGTTTGTGATGCAAGGTACATTTGCAAGCGGGGATTGAAAAAGATGCTAACAGCCGAGATTTAATGATCATATTTCACAAAAGTATGGGACGGACCCCAGGGGACCAAGATCGACAGATTTGCACGCCGGGGATCTGAGAAAATCGGGAAACTGAAGCTCAAGTGGCTTGAAAGTCAGGCAGAGCACAAGATCACTGGGTTTCCACCATCTATTCGGCCTAAAACTTCATACAGGGCCTGAGGACCATAAATGAACCGTACATGTTGAATTTCAGCCCCCGGATCGCTATAGAAGTGGCCCAACGGCTAGATCAGCCCATGAATCATCAAACCGGGGCCCACCTGGCACTTGGATCAGCTTCAAATCAAGTCTCAACCCTTTAAATAAGCTGACAAAAGAGATAGACGGATTGGATCTCTCATAACCATTGCAGTGGACCCCATATGAAATGCATGAGCATAGTGTATGTGTACACTAGCCGTGCACGGTTAGAGCCAGAGACGGTCAAACCGTCTCTGACCGAAGTTCAAACGAAAATCTCTGTTTTTTAAACAGAGGTCGCAAGCAGGGTCGTCGGTGGCTGCTTGTGGGCCACCATCCCTGATCAAAGGTCTGATCCAGACCGTCCATTAGCTCCATGTGGCACTTTTCACCCCTGCCTAGGTGGCAAAATTTCGAACAGTTGCGAGGAGTGAAATCTAGCCGTTCGGGCGCAGTTCGGACGGTGTTAAGATCGATCAAGTGGACCACACCAAAACTTATTCAAACTGTCCATATCTGACCGTTTTTGTTACGTGATTCCAATAGACGGATTGGATTTCATCACAAACATCAAAGTGGGGCCCACTGGACTCGTCAGCGCAAGCGCAGGGAGACTGCTTCGCAGCGTCCGCGAAAGCCGGACGTTCCGGGAAGTAGTGGCCCACCACTGATGATCAGATCATTGATCTGGACCATCTGTCATGAAGATGAGCTTGAGAAGGACAAACCCTAGTCGACGGTTTGTGATCATATGTGCAAACGTGCCCGCTACAACAATCAACAGATGACCGTCTGCTGCTGTTAAAACAAGGACTGCTTCCTTGGGCTGCATCAAAGAACGACCAAAACACTTCATCTCTGGTCGAAATTCCGAGGAGAAGACAATGGATGGACTGGATTTCCAACACAGCGTCGATTAGGGGCCCCACCAAGCAACCAGCATCCGAAAAAAACCTTTCTAAACGCAAGGGATCTGCGTTTTTCTGTTGCGTATGTAGCCGCGCAGCCGCTCCTCCTCCAGTAGGTCACTTCCCTGGCTACTATTAAAAAAGGAAAGAGGAGAAGGAGAGAAGGGGATCATTGGGACGTGGGATTCACGGCTGGAAATTGGAGGCAGTGGCTTGGACGTGGAGGCAGACGGAGACAGAGAGGTTTTTCTGCTTTATTTTTCTATTTCTTTTCTTTTCTTTTTCCATTTTTTTCTATGGATTCTAAGGAGAGTAGCCCATTCATGTCTGGCTAACCCCTTAGCTAGGGCTAAGGGGTGAAGCTTGTAGTGGGATGGGAGATTAAATTTATGTTTATAACTTGGTTTTAATTATGAATTTAACTTTGATATTTGTTTTATTAAGAGAATATTTTTTAGCCTTTAATGGTCTGTTGTGACTGAAATTACAATGGTTCTGCAATGGCTTTGAGTATTTCCCTTGCCTTTTAATGTTTATGACGTCAGGAAGCCTTGTTGTTCACCATCGTCTCCTAGGCATGGTTGGATGTCAGTACCCTTCCTAACCTTCATGGCATGATGATTGGTTGGTAATTAGTTTAATTCTGTTGTTTACCATCGTCTCTTGGGCAAGGTGTGGTGATGGAATCCATTCTAATTCATATACCTCTCATCTCTTGAAAACTATATCAATATCAATTCATTTAATTTCCATGATTTGTGATACATGCATAAGATCTCCCTGATCTCTACGAGTGGATCCTCTGAATCCCTAGTTTCCCTTCCTCTGAATTTCTTAAAGTTTTAGAATAATTATTTCACAATTATTTCTCAATTGTTATTTGATTTAGAATTCATCTTAGTCTAGTTCTAGTTCTACTTAGTTTCAGACTACGTACAGGTTTCAGTCCCTGTGGATTCGACCTCGGTCTTACCGAGTTTATTACTACATCACAACCCTATACTTGGGGAGTGAACAACTACTGGCCAGGCGGGTAGTAAGGTCCTCTTCCACTTGCCTAGTTGTGCGCTTCGTGTAGGGCGACAATCTAGTGTATAGTGTACTAGACCCCGGTGATATTCTGGAGGTGAACTGTACTAATATGTGGATCCAGCTGAGGAATGATGTGCTTACGTTGCATCTTACATATGACATTTGGCTACGTAGGCCTTGCATCGCATAGCCTTGGTACGACTAATAACATTCATGAACTTGCTAGCATTTTTCCATTCATGGACTTGCCAGCATTTTCTGCATTAATCTGATATTGTATGCTTGGCACATGTATTGCGCACACACTTACACCACCCTCTAAGCTTCCTGTAAGCTTATGCATGACCGTTGCGTGCAGGTGATGGTAGGACGTAGCCGAGCTAAAGCACGAGCGTGCGAAGATATTTCTGGAGTTGTGATATATACTTGTATTTCCCTTCCGCATTGTACTCAAATGCTTTGATTATAGGGAATATGTGGTTATGCTATTTTGTGACTTGGTTATGCTTCCCTTTACATTTTTTTTTTACTGAAAATCCTCCTTGTAGGATCCTAGGATCAGAATCCGGTATATGGGTGTCGGGAGCCGAGAATGGGGTACTACGGGGGCTGTTGGTGCCTGATTCGGCGATCAGGAATTTTATGAGCCCGGTTTCCGAGTTTGGGGCATGACACTAAGTCTATGGGCAACCAATGCTTGCTTCATGCATTATTTACGAGTTTTTATCTTGTGTCTTGTCCATTGTACTTAGAGGTAGAGCGAAATTTGGAACTAGGATAGGAATAACAGACCCTGACATAAGAGGTATCGAAGCCTCCTTTGTTGGAAACCCAAACAAATGAACAAATGGTGGGTGAGGCAGAGATAAAGGAAGTCCTTGTCCTAGGATTCTGAACATCTGAAGGTCAGTTATGGGCATCCCAAGCAAATTTGGGGTTCTTGGAATAGATGAGCACGGGAACTCTAGTCCATGCTCATTCCCAATCCTACACCCATGGGTAGGAAATGTGGCATGGGTGGTGGGCGCATGTATTGCATTCCTGTAGGTAACATAAATGGAGGCATACATAGCCCACTTCCCATTGACATAACTTGCATGAGGAATGGAAACACAAGTGTGTGACATTCATATCAACACTATTATTTTGAAAAACTACATTTTTTAAACAGATACCATCAATCAAGTAACTTAAAATGACACATCAACAGGGCTCAATTCGATAAGTGTCATTGAGTAAGTCCATGTACACTCCTTCCTTATGTAGGATTGAGTATAAGATTTTGATTGCTAAAATCGATTAGTTTCTTGATTTAAAACCACCGGTGGTGAAATTTAGTACACGTATGGGTTAAGTGCATCTATCGAGAGTGGAGTAGGGAAAACAAACCACTATACATGTTTGTGTTTGGGATTGTCTTTGAGCACTTCGGTTTTAGTCTAAGGACCTACGTTTACTCCCGTCGGATGCTCCCACAGAGACTAATACATTCACACCCGTGTCTGATGGATTCGGCCCTACATGAGAGCCTACGTCATACACAAAAACCTATCTATTTTGGATTATAAACTCTTATCATCAATCCTACACAAGGAAAGAGAGTATAGACTCATACATAATACTTGTCGAATTGAGTCTCTTTGACACGTCGTTCTTAAGTCACTTCTTCAAAGCTCTCCCATTTTTTAATCAACTCCTTAAATGCTCTCCCGATCATTGATGCCGATGCTTTAGCTCCAAGATTAAATACATTGCACACGATGCTCCATCGAGGTAAATAAGGTGATGGAAGGTTTGGTGAATCACCTACAACTTATGGGAATGTTGTAATTCTAAGGGAAATCACTTAGATGTGTGTCATAGAAAATTTAGATAATAATTTTACTATATGTTCAAGTCTAATCTCTAGAACAAAGTAAAAATCAAGTTTTTCTTCTTCATTGAGGTTGGAATCCTCTTTCAATTAATGAATCATAAGGAAGATGACTTATATCTCATAAATTTAGAGGTTAGGAATATAGGGTATGAGTAGGGAATTTTATAAGCTTCTATTGCACCTAAAATCTATCAAAATGCCCATAAACTATATGCTATATAAAGGAGTCAAGTTCTAACGATCATCAAATAGACAAAAAATGGTACCGTCGATTGATCGAAACCTACCAAATTAGCCTAGAGAACTTGCTGGACATATTTGGCTCTAAATTGGCTGGTTTTAGATAGTTTGTTTTCCAATCACTCGAGACCTCTATAACCTATCTAAGCATGTTCAATTCTGATGTAGAGTGGGTCGCGGACAGTTTCATGGCCAAGATGGATTAGAAAAGGCCCGGTTGACGACAGAAGTGATCCGAACTGTCGGACCTTAGATCGGGCGTATCTCACAATCCGGAATGAGTTATCGAGCGTAAACTATATGATTTTGGGGTAGAACGAGCTACTTCACGCCGGGTTGTGTAAGCCGGATTTGCAAAATACCCCTGGATCGACAGTCGTTTCCCTGTTGTAATTTCATTTTTACTATAAATAGTAAGTTTTAGTTTGATTATAACTCTTCATCCGTCGGGCTTTAGGAGTTGCGTCCAACGTGAAAAGAGCTTAGAATAATTAGGAGAACGGTTTGGTGAAGCCAAATAGGACACTATTTTTGGCCGAAAACCTTGCGCACTAGTAGACATCACGACCGTCTATAAATAGTAAGTTTACTATTTATAGTAAGTCGCGAATTCTAGGAGTTTTAGTTGTAGTTTGCTTCTGATTTCTCTCCCATTGCTTGGTATCCCTATTTAAAGGGTTGTGAACTCATTTATTGGGATTCATTAAATCAATTTTGAATTTATTAGAGTTTATTCTTATTTTTTGCTTTCTTTCCTCGTGGATTCGAGAAGTCTCTGTGAGGAGTCCAGAGAAGCTCTGTGGATTCGGAGTAGTTATCCTCTTGAGGAAGAAGGTGATCGACCTCATCACGTTCATCCCTGCGTCAAATTCGGGCTCCTTTGTTTACTCGTGCGACTTTCCAAGAAAGCTCAAAAAGTCATTTCACCCCCAAATCCTCTCTCAGAAAGAAGATTTCATTTATATGCTCATTTACTCCAATTTCATTTCATTTTTATACATTTACTCTCATCCAAATATACTTTCAAAGTAGGTTATATTACGCAGATAGAAGTATTAATGCCTCTCATTTCTTTACTTCTCTTGTATAGGGTGTAGCCTTTTTTATTTTATTTTTATTTATTTGCTTTCGTACCGTGGGCTCTCTCTCTCTCTCTCTCTCTCTCTCTCTCTCTCTCTCTCTCTCTCTCTCTCTCTTTTCTTTTTCTTTTTTTCTTTCTTTCTTTCTTTCGTTTGTATTCCCTGGGTTACTAGCATTTCGGAAAGATTTTTTTTTTTTTTCTTCTTCTTCTTTCAAAATTAAAATTACAATAATAACTTTGATAAATTTATTTGTTAGGGCGGTCATAGCTCAATAATGGCTGCAAGGCTTCACTTTCATCAGCTCACCATACCCATACCATCAATTCCTTGGAAAACAAATGACCGTTAAAAAAAAAAAGAAAAAAAAAAAGCCATCCTACGTGTTGATTTGATCATCAGAGTTTGTAAGTTTTTTAAGGTAGCCAAAGGAAGATGTAATGGACGGTCCACATTATTTGATCATATGTCTACACATCCCAATTGAACTCGACTCTTCGATAATTGCAATCATTTCCCTTTGGGGTCAAAGAAAATATTTCCCCAAAGAAGGATTATGTGGTCAAAGGAAAGATCTTCCTAATCAGTTTGGGCCTGTTTGGGCAAATGGATTAGGGTGTATTAAAGGGTATTAGGTGGGATAGGATTGTCAAATCACACCGACCCTACCCCCCTGCGTGTTTAGGCAGCGTCGACTGTAGGAACTCGATCATCCTCCGTTGTATTCGCTGGAACTGGTCATTGGATTGGCGTCTACACCCAAGCGACAACTGGTCGGTGCTCTGTGGGCCCCACCATGATATACGTGTTTCATCCATTCCGTTCATCCATTTTTACAGATCAATTTAGTGCTTGATGCAAAAAACGATAGGGATATACATCTTAGGTGGGCTACACCAGAGGACAAAATTAATAAATGGATATTCACAATTAAAATCCTCCTAAGGCCCACTGTACTATTTATTTGACATCCAATCTGTTTATTTGGTCATAAAGACCCAGATGAAGGGAAACAATAAATATCAGCGATATCCAAAACTTTTATGGCCCCCAAAACGTTTTTATGGTCAAAATTCATTCAACACTGTTTCCTATAATGTGGTCCACTTGAGAGTGAGATATGCTTTATTTTTTATACCATATTATAAATTGATATATAAAAATAGATGGCCGGCATGGATGACACATACATCATGATGGGCCCCACAGGACACCGACCACCTGCCATTCTTTGGGACATCCATTTGCCCAATACCACAGCACCCAAACAAGACCGTAGCTGATCATGAAATTGACGTCTACACCCAAATCACCCGACAAATAAGTGACAACATTAAATGTGTCATAGTAGCCAATTCCATACACCTCAATGCACCTAAAAACACTTGCCCAATCAGGGCCAAAGACTTCCGCGATATGTATTGCATGAACTGGGAAGGAATCTTCGTTTTAATTTCCATACTTTTATGTGGACGCAGATTTCCTGCAAAGGCGTTGGTGGGGGGTAGGTGGGGCCCACCGTGATGTTTGTGGGAAATCCACCCCGTCCATCCGTTTTTCCAGGCGATGTTAGCCAAATATGTTGCAAATCCAAAGGTCGAGTGGACCTCACTATAAGAAAATGTGGGTAGGTAAATGTTTACCATTGAAATTTCCCTGGGTCGACCGTGATGTTTATATGCCATCCATACCGTTCGTAAGGTCATTTCTACTTGGATGAACTGAAAACATAAAAATTTACATCGATCCAAAACTTGTGGCCCCACGAATGTTTCGACAGTGGATGTTAAATCCTCTGTCTTGCGGCTCACTTGAGTATTGTATTTGCATTAATTTTCGGCCCATGTCCTTAAACTAATCTATAAAAATGGATGGACGGGATGGATTTATCACAGACTATGCAGGGCCCCACCTAGTTTCCCGTCGCCGGAAGTTCCGGCCAAGGGCATTCGAAGCCCATACGCGTGCCTTTTCTATGACCGTCGGGAGCGAATTAGGTGCGGCTCCTGCGGTCTCATCCAAGACGGTGCCGCCCTTACTGTGGGGCCCACCTTAATCTACGTATTCTGGATCCACACAGTCCATATGTTTTTCTATACCATTTTAAAGACATGAGACCAAAATGAAGCAAATCCAATTCTAAGGTGGACCGTGCTATAGGAAACATTGGTGATTGGACGCCATACCATTAAAAACTTTCCAGGGCCGACTATAATGTTTATTTACCATCAAACCTGTTGATAAGGCCACATAAACCTGGATGAAGGGAACAAAATAGATATCATCTTGATCCAAAACTTATCTAGCCCAGTAATGGTTAATCATCACTGTTTCCTGTAGCATGGCTTACATGAGAATTGGATCTGTTTAATTTTTGTTCTAATGTCTAAAATGATCCGGTAAAACATATGGACGGTGTGGATATCGAATACATACATTAAGGTGGGCCCCATAGAAAGGGATGCACCGTCTTGTTGTGAGGCCAGGGCCACACCAAATCCGCTCCACCTCACATCAATGGAAGCGGATTGGCTGATGTACCACACACCAGATATATCGCTGGTAGAGGTACGTGCCGTGCGAAGACAAGCGCTGACAAGCGCTGTCGCTCCTCGAGCTTCCAGTTTTACAAACGTTTCAAAGGAGATCAAAGTTACGATGTATTAATTATATCCACACCGTTCATCCATTTTTCTAGATCATTTTAGGTACCATCCAAAAATAAATCATATCCAAAGATCCACTTGACCACACCACAAATAGAAGCCGAGATAATGCTTTTCCCGTTTAAATTTTTGCAGGGTACACTATTTATTTTCCATCCAATCCGTTCGTAACGTCACATAGAGGGAAAAAAAATAAAATAAAATTGATATTGATCCAAAACTTCAGTGAACCCCAAAAGGGTTCAATGGAAAATGTTTAATCTCCAACTGCTTTTTTCAATGTGGTCACTTGATCGTTATATACGTTTTATTTTTCGTCTCAAGCCTTGCGAGTAGCTCGAAAAATGTATTGCCGGTTTAGATATAACACATACCTCATGATGGGATCCACAGAACTTACTGACGTCAATACACATAACACAGTTATATAACTGACGTGGGGTTACACCAGCCAATCCGCTTCCGTTGCCAGAGGGTTTCTTTTCTGACACTTGAGGATCTAGGGCCAGAGATTTTCATGTCCCATCCTGAATTCCTCGAAAACAACTCTAAGAAATCCACGCCACTTTTCATTTCTCAAAAGAAAAATAACAAACAAACAAACAAACATCACACCAGAGTTACTCTCATCTACATTTGAAGCTAGTACGCGGTGGGCGGCCCGAATGCCTTTTCATAAAGTTCGAGATGGCCCCGATTAGTAGCTCTGTTTGGGTACCCGTATACGGATCCGAGTCAACGGCTATCTTGTTCAAGTAAAAGCTGTGGCCCACCCCAGGACTAATCAGCACCTCCACATCCTTTCCTGCCTTTATCATGGCCTCTATGTATTCCATCTCTGTATCTCTGATCATATCATTCCCGGCCACCGCCACCAGGAACGGTGGCAAATTCAGCCGGCTAAGTGGTGGCGCCGCCGGCCCCATCGGGCACGTGATTGGATGGTCCTTAGTACTGCCAAGTGGCAATGCCAGAGCCAGGAACTTGTCCACCATGTCAAGTGTCAGGAACGGGCTGGGTGGGAGCTCTAGCTCGGACTTACTTCGTGTGGCCCGAATAAAGCCCGGGTGGATAGGCACTCCCCCGGCTAGCCGTAACGGCTCCCACTCCTCAGACCCGGCTCGTGCCGCCACCTCATGCACCAGGTTCCCGCCTGATGAGTCGCCCATGAGGAAAACCCGGCTGAAGTCTGCAGCTTCAAGCCACGGTTCATGCAGCTCGGCCCGACCGAGGGACCGGAGCCAAAGGAGCGCGGCGTAGCAATCGTCGATCGCAGCGGGGAGCCGGTGATCAGGTGCCAGGCGCAATTCAACGGATACGCAAATGGCTCGAGCTGACTTGACGAGCCGGGCATAGAATTGGTAGTACATGTACCAATCAGCTCGGCTCACGCAGAAGCCGCCGCCGTGGAAGTGGAGTATGATAGGGAGCTTTGGATCGTCGAGTGGCTGCTTTTCGGGGACGTAAATCCGGACCGATAGATTGGAATCTGGGTCGATGATCACGTCGTGGGTCGCGACACCATCGACAAATTCCTTTGATGGTGGGACAGGGGTTACTAGGAACTCTACTTCAGGTGGCCCAGCCCATGAACGGTCGATCGAACCGTCGTCATAGACCCGAAGCCATCCAGACACTTCATCGACGACCTTCTTATCGAATCCCATTTCGGGTTTTCGGGTCCTCTTTCAAGTTCAATTCCAAGAAGAGAGGTTGAGAATGCATTTGCAGTGGACGTTCCTTGCTCCTTATATAGGCCGGGAATGCAAAGGGAGGAAGCTTCCCAGCTGTTGTTGGGTAAAAAAGTAGGAATACCTTTTGATAATGATGGGCGCAAATTGTTCAAAGGTTTTTCTTTTTATAATAATGTGGGACCTACTTCGCAGGTACGAAAGGTCCGACGCGGTTTGGCTAGTGACGCTCCCTCCCACCCACTAGACAGGTGGCTAGTGGTCGGTGATGTGTGGGGCTTATTATGATCTATGTGTTTTATCCACACCGTCTATTCATTTTTTCACATCATTTTAATACTATATACCATAAATGAGATCGATCAAAGTCTCAGGTGGACCACACCATGGGAAAACAGTAGTGATTGAATGTCTACTGTTAAAAACCTCCTAGGGTCTACTGTAATGTTTATTCGATATATAGCCTGTAGATTAGGTCATACAGAAGACTCTATAGACCTGGATGAAGACAAAGAAATAAATATCAGCTTCATCTAAAAGTTTTGTAGCCTCGAGAAGTTTTTAACTGTGAGAGTTCAATCAATAGTGTGGCCCACCTGAGATTTTTATCTACATCCGTTTTGGGTTTATACCATAAACTTATCTTTAAAAATGGATGAACAGCATGGATGCGACGCATACATCATTTTGGAGCCCATTGAGCACGAACCACTAGCCATTGGCTACTGGTAGGATGAGTAGCCAATTCGTTTACGGAAAGACCGGAGCCATTTCCTTCGAAAGCCTTTCAGAGGAAGTTAGGCCCAAAGATGTTGGTAAGAAATTCACCCAGTCCATCCAATTTATGAGCCCATTTTAAAACTTGAGACCAAAAGTCAGCAAGATCAAGGTCCAAGACTCAAGTGGGCCGCACTAAAGGAAAAGGTGGGTAGGAAAATTTCTACAGTTGAAACCTCCCTGGGTCGAAAGTGATATTTACATGCCATTCATACTGTTAACACTATTAATAGCGTCATTCTTAGTGGGATGAACTGAAAATAAAAATATCGAAAGTGATGTTTACATTCCATGCATACTGTTAATACTGTTGATAGCATCATTCTTACTGGGATGAACTGAAAACAAAAATATTAGCCTGATTCAAAACTTCCGTGGCCCTATGAATATTTCAACTGTGGACGTTCAATCCTCACATTTTAGGTTCACTTGAGTATTGGATAGGCTCATTTTTGGCGTTATGTACTAAAATGAGCTCACAAAATGGATGAATGGGGTGAATTTCTCTTAAAAATCACTATTGATGTCAAAATCTGGATCACCCTCCATCGAGCCCTGCGCACTTGGAGAGAACCTTGGTCCTGCACAGAACAGTAAACAAAGGAGACCCTAGCTTAAGCGGGGGACCCTCCGATGACAAAGTCAAGCTAGGAAAACTGAGTCTAAACAGTGTTGAGTAGAGTGGGGGTGCGAGATGTTTTGTACCTGTAAAAGTAGAAATGATCTATATTTATACCTGAGGGTCGCACTGAATGTGTCCGATAATCTCGGCACGGTCATTGCCACTACGCGAGGGCTACGCGCGCGCAGTTGTCGACGGTTACCCGGAGATCGTGCGCTAAGCATTACTCCAGTCGTGCGTTATGGGGTTACTCATTAATACTATTGTTGTCCGAGCTCCGGTCCAAGCCGACCTCATGGTTCGGATTATACCCGAAGGTCCGAGCCAGTGAACAAGTCGATTACTTTACAAAATATGAAGTATCGGCTCGGAGATAAGACTACTGGGCACGTGATAGCCGAGCTGTCGTGAGAACTCCACCTGGAAGTGAGTCGGCTCGGACACATCATTGTAGCTTTGAGGTTCTCGCCCCAGGACGTGTGACTTCCGAGTTTGTGTCATGGCTCTATCAGAACCCTCGAGTCGGATATTCTCCTCACTTCAGATGCTTGTAAGACCGAGGCTTTGCTCATTTGTGCTAAAGTTGATCTCAACGCACCTCGGTTCGGATTTACCCATGACAATCACGTTCGCCCCACTTAGATTTTAAGTGCCGAAATTCCGACCAAAGACTTTCATGGGAAGTCCGTGTCCGAAAAGATCAAGCCCATTCTCATACGCTCGTGAACATGATATGTACTAAAAATTTGTATTTGTAAGCTGATAAGGTAGAGCACTCTTGTATGAAGAGAATGGAGGGAGCCGATTAGGTGAGACCCCAGATCCACCAAGGTGGGTGGGACCCATGACTCTGGGGCCCACTGTGATGTATATGACTACATCCACGCTGTCCATCGATATTGAAAGCTCATTTTAGGGCACGATCCAAAAAATGCGCAGTTCCAAATCTCAGATGGATCATAGTACAGGAAACAGTGGTGATTGACCATTAAAAACTTCTTTGTGGGCCACAAAGCAAAGCTAAGATGATATTTGTGTGCTCTCTTCATATAGATGTTTGTGACCTTACAAATAGATTAGATGGCAAATAAACATCTCATGGAATCCATAAAGTTTTTAATCGTGGGGATTTAAAATCACGACTGTTTCTTATGGTGTGGTCCACCTGAGATTTGAGTCAGCTTCATCTTGGAATCATGCCCTGAAATGAGCTTTCAAAGTAGTTGGACGGTGTGGATTTAAGTCACAACATAGCCAGGGTCTCACCTAATCCACTCCTTTGGGAGTCACCCCTCCAGTACCTCACCTAATCCACTCCCTCGGTAGTGACCCCTCTCGTACCGAGGTTAGTACTGGTGGGCCAAATATGGCTAGATTCAAATCTTAGGTGGACCACACAATAGAAAATAATGGTGATTGGATGCCAACTGTTATTGTTCAAATCTAGTTGATCTTGCAACACCTCCGAAGGATATCGACACTTCAATGGGAAGAGAAATGACACTAGGGTTGTAGCCGATGACCCTCCGATGCCTAAGACAGGTAGATAAACTCAAAATTGGTGTAGTTAGAGTCGGGATTATTGTGCATATAGGTAGGGTGATGTATTTATAGGTTTGTCAGATAACTTTGCATATCTGAGTAGATCTATGAGATACGCTAGAGAGGCCCGTATTTGAGTTGAAATCTATTCTCGAGTATTTCTTCAATTATGCTTCGATTGACGTGACTTTCAGCAGCATCTTGCTCGGTAGTCTTGCTCGTATACGGCACGAGATTCTCTCAAGATATTTTCATCCCAAGAACAAGATCGGCATCCAAGGTTGGAGTCGGTGTCTATGGTCGAGATCGGTATCCGAGGTCGAGGTGATCGGGGTCGGCATCCGAGGTCGAGGTCTGTTGATATACCCTTATCTTAGAGTGCAGTTGACTGATTCGGTTAGGTCATTGAGTTTCCTAGCTCAGGTCAACTTCCCTCGCTGTAAGCGCTTTGGTAGTTCACGTAGTATGCTCTGATAGTTTTTTACCATGTGCCTCATATGTCAGGTCAGGTCGATTTTTTCCATAACAATTGCCTCCTACTTCTGAGTTCTATGTTCGTGAGCTCAGAAGTAATAAGATTTAAACTGATGTGTGAGAGGGAGATTTGAAATTTTAACTATGGGTGGTCATTGATCCATTCATGTTCATCGATTTTATTGCATAGTGATGAAGGCGAGAATTGAAAGGGACAATGTATGTTGCAATAATCAATGAGGATATTATGACAGTACCTCTGTATGATAAGTCGTGCATAGAGTGGCGAGCGTCGTTTCACCTTTTGGGCAACTCACAAGCGGACACATGTCCCCACATGTCCCTACTCCATTAATGCGGCCTCTGAATGAACCATGTTTCTCCACGTGGAGGAGATCGTGTGTCTAGGCATACTTTCGTGTCCTCATGAGTAGTGCTAGCATTAAAGGCTCTACTTCCTGTTGTGCCTCATTCTTATAAATATGGGTTTCTCCCTCATTCTCTCACTTACTGGTTTTGTAATGTCCGAGTTGTGCCGACCTGCTTTCTCATTTCTCTATCTTAGTTCTTATTCGTTCACTGTGTGGATCGTACAGTCACTTAACTTTTTCCGGTATGTGTTTTTCTACACCGCTCATTTCTTTTCCTGTTCCAATTTCCCCCTATTGTCATGTCTTCTGAAGGTTTTAGGGGCGCCTCTATATTGGGGGCTTTCCATGGTGAATCCGTCCATGACAATACAGATTCCAGATTAGCAACGTCTTCAAGTGGGCCCTCACTAGCGATGGCAGCTCGAGATGAGGAGGTCCTTCTACCCCAGGCGGAGGCGGCTTCTTCATCTTCTTAGGGCCATCTTTTTTAAGATCGCAAATATTTATCTCAGGTCTGCCACATGGTCTGTTGCTTCAGCACTCTTGACAACCATGTCGTCGACATAAACTTCCATTATGTTGCCGATCTGTTTAGCAAACATCTTCTTGACAAGGCGTTGGTAGGTTGCTCCGATATTCTTTAGTCCAAAAGGCATGACTCTATAACTAGAGTCATTTATCAGTGATGAAAGCTATTTTTTGTTTGTCGTATTTATGCATAGTAATTTGATTATATCCTAGGTAGGCATACATGAAGCTGAGGAGCGCATGTTTGGTAGTGCTGTCTACCAACTGGTCAATCCTCGGGAGGGAAAAACTGTCTTTCGGGCGTGCCTTGTTCAGGTCGATATAATTGACATACACTCACCATTTTCCACTAGCCTTTTTCACTAGCATAACATTTGCCAACCAGTTGAGGTAGTAGATCTCCTTGATGAACTCGGCCTCAAGGAGTTTGTTGACTTCTTCGCCTATAGTCGTATACCTTTCAAGGTTGAACACTCATCGCTTCTGCCTCACTGTCTTATAGTCGGGGTCCACATTTAGTCAATTGACCATACCTTCTGGGTCTATGCCGGGCATGTCCTGGTGGGACCGACATGCTATCTTAATAGGTCGACTATCTCTGCTCGATGTCCTGGCTCGAGCAACTATCCGACCTGGATAGTGCAGGTTGGATCAGACTTAGAGAGTCGTATTGACACGAGGTCTTTTACTGGCAATCCTCTGTCAGTAGTCTCTTCCCGTGGGTCCAAGGAGGGTATATGCATTGCTTGCTGTCATTGCACTTTCGCTTGGAGTGTTGTCAAGTAGCATTGTCGAGCCTCATGTTGATCACCCTTGACCTAGCCAGCCCCGTGGTTGGTCAGAAATTTCATGGCGAGGTGGTAAGTAAACACTATAACTCTTATGGCGTTTAAGGACGGCCTGCCCAAAATCATATTGTAGACTAATGGGTAGTCTACCACGAGGAAATCGACCATGGTGGTGGTCTAGTTAGAACTTTCACCAGCAGTTACAGGAAGTAGAATGCTCCCTTCAGAGCTCACCTTTTCTCCTACAAAGCCGAGCAGGGGTGTCTAGATTGGTCATAATTTGGATCTTCTGATCTCCATCTTGTCGAATGCGGTGGCGAATAGAATGTCGGCAAAGCTACCTGTGTCAACCAGTATGCGAAGCACCTAGTGGTTGGCCACGATCATGGTAACCACCAAGGCATCGTCATGCGGGTGGTGGAGCCCTTGGTCATCCTCTTCTGTGAAGGTCAGACTACATGAGCTCAGCCTAGGTTCCTTCGTAGATCTGCTAGTGAGGTAGACATGACGCTCTTTCTCATTGTTTATCACACTTCGAGCATGCGCTCGACGTGCCTAGTTCAAGTCTCCACCACCAGTTGGTCCTCCGAATATGGTACATATTTCACTTGTTACTTTATTGTTGTTTTTCTCATTGTGTCACTTTGATTGCCTGGTCAGTTGATCTTTCTTTTCTTTGTCAACGAATCTCGTAGATGCCCCTTTCGAATAAGGGATTCGATCTCTTCTTTCAGGTCAAAGCACTCTGTTGTGTTATGACCGTGATTTCGTTGGAAATAATAATACTTCATATTGACTCTCTTTTCGGCATCGACCTTCATCTTACTCGGCCATCTCAGGATTTTTTTATCCTGTACTTTCATAAGTACTTGCTCAGGTGTGGTGTTCAAGAGAGTGCACGTGTGGAAGCGACTCTCTTGACGTCAACTGGGTCGCTGGCCCCTGCTCTGGTCATCTTCCTTTTTTCTCTTGGCGTTGGCAACGGAAGGCTCCCTTTCTTCCTTTCGCTTTCTGTCTCTTACCAAACTATTTCCTGCATGGGTAGCCATCCATGAACTATAGAGCTCCTCCGCATACTGATAATTTTTTTACCTCAGTTGAGCAAGTCAACAAGAGTAGTCGGGGGATTCTTACCGATCGAGAATAGGAATTTTCCCTGTTTGAGGCCGACCACCATGGCGGTGAGAGTTATCTGGTCGGAGTAGTCATCTACTTAGACTGCTTCAGCATTGAAATGCATGATGTAGCCCCTTAAGAGCTCATTTTCTCTTGCATTATCGTAAGGAGGTGAGTCATAAGCTTCCTCCTATCTTTTTCACCAATGAGCTGCGTAATGAAGGCCTTATCGAGCTGGGCGAACAAGTTATTAATGGACTTTAGCTTCAGGTGTCTGTACCATTTATGTGCAAGTCCTAACAAATTCAGGGAGAACACCCTATGCATCACGAATCTAGAATCACCATGGAGTTTCATCCATGCACAGAAGGATTCTAGATGCTCAGCAGGGTCCTTTACCCTAAGTAGGGGGCTATTTGGGGCATTCGGAACCTGTATGGTAGCTGAGATTTTATAAAGTCTTCGGTGAACAAAGGCTCGGTTTCCTCGAGTAAAGCGTCCACGAAGGCGGGGGCCTTGGCTCGGCATGCCTGTTGGATGTCCTCGAGATGATCTCTGATTTCCTTTAGCTCCGCCTCCCACAGGACATCATTTTTTGCTGTGACTTCAGGAGTTTTTCATCGAACTTTCCTTCTCCTTAGCAAGGTATGTTGTAGATTAGACTCGGCAAGCTCGGTTGTTCCCAAGGTTTGTGAGGGGTCGACACACATGCTTCGCGTTGTCTAATCTTTTGCTACATATGAGTCGGGAGGAGTAAGCAGAGGACGGAATTGCTCGATAGTCGCCCCCAGTTCTATGTCATGGTCGTTGAGGAGAGGGTGTAATGCCTTGAAATTTTGCAACCTGAGTATATACTCATGCCTGAGAATTTCTGGTGTTAATAAAGTAATAATTAGATGCTTTAAATTGCACGTTTTTTTTTCATTTAGATCACATCTAATTACCTTCACGAAGGTACACATTCACAAGAACAATTATTTGTGCTTGTTATTTCATCAAGACATAAAATTCAGCTAACTATCTAATGCCCTCTCAAATAGGAGCTTATTACATTATTCAAAGTGTGCAACAGAAAATAAATAAAACTAAACATAAAATTATCTCCTCCTTTATTCAGAATAATCTTTCGTGGGGAGATCGTCATCTGTATGGTTGGAGATGGTCAATGCCTACTCATAGTGATGGTTGTCAATGCTTACTCATAGTGATGGTTATCCTTTAAAATTAACAATAATTCAAGAGATTCATAAGAATAATGTGAGGGTTCTCAAACGTCTTGTACTCCACCACTACAAGTGGTATTAATATGCGCAACCAATATATATGAATGCATGCCTAGCAAAATGTGTGCGGTCCATCATACATAGTGATAATTATAATGTGAAATATAATTCATACAAAACTCGGCTCGCCCTGCATTCTCACACTATGGAGATTCGTCGGCATGTCCAACATTACCATGGATTTATGTGAACACCTCAAGATCGCACAACACACGGATCAGATGATTTACATGACACAATATGTTTATGGAACGACTATTTGCGACATCCAATCCCGGAAGTGATGTAACATGCATGTCGGTTTACTTATATTGATTTGTGCACTAATACCCAAAATCCATGGAACTACGTGTCAACCAAGCAGGTTACTTCATAGAGTGCATTATGTCTACGATAAAATATATAAATCACTAGATGTGAGACATACAACACATCACTTACGTCAACGGGGAAATAAATTAAACCATTAGAGTTTTATTATTCCAAGACACATACCCAAGCTATAAAGGGAGGTAATACAAGGCTAACCTAATAAAAGGGAAAAGTAACATTAAACTATCTCAATAAAAGAGAAGAGTAGCAAATAGGTTAACACAACAAGAATAAGGGGAGGGGAGCAAATGCCAATAGAGTGGAAACACGCGTCGCTTTCAAAATTGATAAAGGGCAAGGCTTGTATCCATTACCACATATGAATTCATAAAAATCACGCATAATTAAAATCATATCTTAACCATAATTTCCAAAAGGATAAATAATTCATAACGATCCATCAATCAATTGCGTGAAAAATCATAATAATATGTAAGTATATAAAAACAAGATAAATCATATCAACTCAAATTAGTGTAAGATTAAAGGAATCTCTCATCTTAGCCTTAGATTTAAACTCTAAGTAGATCTCGATGTAAGAAAGCTTCTACATGAATTACTACATCGCTTGAATAAGAGGGAGACACTACACGTATGGAGAAGGAAGAGAATGATGGAAATTTAGGCTTCACTCTCTCTCTCTCTCTCTCTCTCTCTCTCTCTCTCTCTCCTTGGACATTGGGAGGTGGTGTCTGAGTCTAGAAGGGATACACACCCCTTTTATAAAGAGTGGGAGTGTGAGAGGGGGTGTGTTTTAGATCCCACTTAGATTGGGTTTCTCCAATTTATTTATTTTTTTGGCGATCTTTCTTTAAATCTAATTCATCCAGTGTGTCGAATAGAGCTGGGGTGTATGATTTTCTTGGTGATCTGAAATTTTGATTGGCTTACTTGAAAATTCTCCTAATGGGTGTCAAAGCGAACTTGATCTCAATTAACGAACCACACTTAATGATCAGGGCCCAATTTTAGGAGAAATGTGCGGTCAGGATAGGTAAACGGTTGAACAAAAGTTGGTGGTTGATCAATGGTGAAAAAGGTAAATTTCACCTTTTGCACCAAAAGGAATGAATTGGAGTCAACGCGATCATCATTCAACGGTATAGGATCATAGATCGAAGTCTAAATTTTGTATGATATTATAGTCATATGAAGCCAAAGTGTGGTCCAAATTTAGGTTGCGATTGATGGTGTAATGTGGGTTAATCGGAAGCTTTAGATTTAGGAAGAGTTGGTAAGCCTAAAACGGCTTACTTCATGCCTAAGGAAAAGACTACCAAGGTGGAGTCATCACATTTTATACTTAGTCCATATAATGAGCAATCAAAGTTGTTTGTATGGAAGAAAATATCCTACTACAACTAACCACGAGCTTTCATCACTCGGTAGACACCAAAATCAACGGTTAAGGGGTTAATTTGTTAATTGGGCCACTTTTACATTGATCTAAGGGTTAAAATTCGACGTGTATGGTTAATTTATGATAAATAGGTATGGTATAAAATTTTACATAAAACGGATAATGAGAGCTATGTGATCTAGAATTTAAGGGTACAGGTTAATAGCATTAAGTATTTCGATTTTGTCATATCTTATTTCTCCAACTTTCACCGTTCGTAGCGTTCGACTATAACATCCAAATGCATTAAAATTTGATAGACATTCTTTATTTTTCATTCTCTTTCCATCGCCCCATTTCAGGTCTTGATTGCTTACAGATGACCAATATTTAATGGGCTATACCGCCCCGAGGTCTAAATCAATGCTTTCATATATCTAATAGAGAAGTTAGCCGGTAATTGTGGCATATACCTTACGATCTTCGAACTGAGCAGCTCATTTTGATATTCAGGCGGCCCGTTTGGCAGATCCAAATATGATGGACAGTCAGATGATATGTTAAGAATAGAAAAACTTGATGGTTAGTACTCTGATCATTTATGTAAGTGGTTGTATGGCCGGTTCTGTAAACGAATAAACACAAGTAGGTTTTTGGAGTGATCAAAAGGTAAAACATGTAAACCGTTAGCTTCAAGTGACTTGTTCACATATGTAAGTTCCTCAAATTGTAGTCTTGATAGTGGGTTAAGCATATTCATAGGTAGTGAACAAGATAAACGGATCAACATCTCTATTCGATAGATGTACAAGCGGATGTAGAGATCAGGTAACTAGTTTACCATGATTGGGTGATCCAAATTCAAAGTGGACGGTTAGATATATTTACCTAGCGATGAATAGTTGATTGAACAGTTGGTTATGATGAACAAGTGAGAATACTTGGATATATGATGATCTTATCCTAAAAATCAATAGTCGGATAACTTGATCTATGGATGAAGATTATTCTCAACGGTCAAATTCATGTTAAAGAATAAATATAAGGTTATGATAGGCTAAATTGGTGACATACACATGTATATACTAAATTAAATTTCATAGTAATACTTGAGAACTTTCAATAGTCAAGTATTGAAAAGTTCGGGGTGTTATAAAGGGTGTTGTCTTTCAAGTATTCGCATGATGCAGTCAATGTTGCCGGTCAAAGCCTCGACTTGATTTTCCAAAGAGACAAGCCAACTTCCCCTGTTCTGGGATCTTTGCGCGATCGCCAAGGAAAGGGGGTCAGGTTGGGATCTTGACTGCGGAACCGGAGGGTTTTCAGGTTGTTCTTTTGGTATCGGCTTGGTGATGGTGCCTAAGGCCCTTCTTTTCCCTTTAGCCATCAAAATGGGAGAAGTGGAAAGGCGATTAGACTCGTTGGTGTAGGGGGAACTTTTTAATTGCTTTGTTGTCGTTTCCACAGATGGTGTCAAACTGTTATCGCTCAAATTTAGTCAATCCCGTAGCACCTTCAAAGGGTACCTACAATTCAATGGGAAGAGGAATGACACTGGGGGCACCGGTTGTAGCCAGGGATTATCCGATGCTTAAGTCAGTATATAAACTCAAAGTTGGTGTGACTAGAGTCGGGATCATTGTGCATACCCTTTCCTTTAGGCAGAGTGATGTATTTATAGATTTTATAGGCAGCTTTGCGTATTTGAGTAGATCTGTAAGATACATTAGAGGGACACATATTAGAGTCAGAATCTTTTCTCGAGTATTTCTCTGATTATGCGTCGATTAACGTGATCTTCAGTTAGGATCTTGCTAGCTAGTCTTACTCGTATACGATACGAGATTCTCTTCGGATATTTTCATCCCAAACTCGAGATCGGTATCCAAGGTCGAAGTTGATGTTGGTGTCTATGGTCGAGGTCGGTATCTGAGGTCAAGGTGATCGGGATCGGCATCCGTGGTCGAAGTCTATCAATGAACCCTTATCTTAGAGCGGAGTTGATTGATTCAACTTGGTCATTGAGTTTCCTTGCTGCTTAACTTCCCTCCTTTTAAGTATTCCAGTTGTTTACATAGTTTGCTTTAATGATTTTTTATCGTGTGCCCCATACGTCAAGTCAGCTCGATTTTTCCCATAGCACCCACTATTAAAAACTTTATAGAGCCTACTATAATATTTATTTGCCATCAAATTCCTGTTTATTAGGCCACATAGACATGGATCTATATGCTTGATCAATACTTTTATATCCCCAATAAGCTTTTAACGGTGGCAGTTCAATCACCACTGTTTCCTGTGGTGTGTCCACATGAGAGTGTTTTTTTATGCGCACACACCTCATACCCACACACACCACAGTGGTATTCCAACGCATGACCTCAGTGTTAAAACTCGTGTAAGCCTACCACTGAGCCATGAATACGAATCACGGTGATGACCACATAAACCGCCCAGCACCAACCTCCGTACTGGATGTGAGTCGCTACCGAATCTCAGCCTCCCTTGGTGGGCCTTTTTTCACATGTTGGAACGCACAAAACTTACCGTGAGTTCCAGATTTGTGGGCCGATCGAGCGTGATGTTTATGTGGAAATCCAAAACGTGCATCTAGCCATGTCGGGCCTTAATTCCAAAATCCAGCATGATACACGACTCAGGTGGGCAAGTCGAGTGTGACACTTCCATAGAAACTTCTAGATAGATTATAGTCCCCATGTTTTCTATACAGTATCCAAACCATTCATCAGGCGAACCACAACAGGATCAAAGGATACACCAAAAGGATGGCCATTATAAAATTCAGGTGGGTCAGATCATGTGAATATGTGGGTGTTATGAATGATTGTATATGGTTTGGATTTTGATGCGTTAAAAAGCATGCTTACTACCGTGCGCTCGAGCTGCGTGGGTCCAACGTGATGCGTATGTGATGAACAAACCCCTGCTACGAGGGAAATGACAAACCTCGTTGTCGGCTATTTCTCATATCAGATATTTTTTAAGAGATTTTCAATTTTTGATATTTCTTAAAATTATCTGAAACTGAAATTATTTAAAAATATTTATTATAAATTCTTTTTAACTGACAATTTACCGCGACAATGCCCGGGCGACCAGAAAATTCGAGGGATGTGGACCGTGCAGTAAGTAACTCTCTGTGGGGCCATCATAATGCAGTTTTTATCCATGCAGTTCGTCCGTTTTTCCAGCATGGGTCAGTATGAGCTCAAAATTGAAGCATATCCAATGCTCAAGTGGACCACACCACAGGAAATAGTAGCAATTGAACGCCCACATTCAAAACGTTTTAAGGCCATGGAAGTTTTGGATCAAGCTGATATTTTTGTTTTCCTTTCATCTATATGTATGTGCGGCCTCATGAACAAGTTGGACAAAAAACATCATTGGAAGCCCTAGGAAGGTTTCAACAGTAGATGTCACTATATCCGCGGTAAATGTCAGTAGCGCATTATATTCCTAGGTGTGGTCCGCTTGAACTTTGGATATATATGCTTCCATTTTGGGCGCATGCCCTGAATAGCTGGAAAAACGGATGGATGGTGTGGATGATGACACATACATTACAGTCTAGCCTAATTTTTCTTTAAGAAGTAGTGAAAGTCTGGAACTGTGAGGTGTCTCGCATACTAGTATAACATCTCATCCGTCCAACAAAAGCACCCCACCATGATGATCACATGAATAAAAATCTGGCTGATCGAATCATCAGATGAGCTACATGAATTTGAATTTCTTTGAGTGGTGTATACTATTTTTTAATGGTTTTGCCCACCTTTTAAATTCTCAAAATTTGTCTTTCAAATAATCATGGTGGGTGCATTTGTTTAACGGGTTGGATGTCAGACACATACCATGTGGGCTTTATAATTTCAATTCTCCACTTTTTTTTAGAAATAAAAAAAATAATAATAAACTAAAGAAGTCAAGTAGTCTCTCTTCTTAAAAAGCATAGTGGGGGAATTTTGGCTCATCAAGGCACTATTTAGTAACTTCTCAATTCCCAAGGAAATTTTTAGCAAAATCCCAATCATTAAATAAATTTAAATTTTAAATATATATTTTTTTATGATAAATTTCGTAACGTTTTTATTATTTTTTTTATTCTTTGACCCATTGGAAAGTTTTTTTTTAAAATTTTTTTAAGGGTTAAGGGTTTCCTAGGGTTTATTCTTTCACACTTTCAAAGATTTGAGCTCTAGCGTTCTTAGGGTTCGGGATGTGGGTTACAGGGTTTTAGGGTGTTGGGGTCACAAGTTATACATAGTTCAGATCTTATTGTAATTAACCATCATGTGTGGGTTGGGTATTCAAATCACCTTTAACCATGTTAAATCATGGCCATATTAGGACTCATTTATTTCTCTATAAAAGGGGTGTGCCCCTAAGGTTTAAAAAAAGTATCTTCCACCCCTTCATTTTGATACCTCTTTCCTCTTCTTCTCTATGGGCATACAAAGGAAATGTAGTTGTGATAATGGCGACGGTGCAAATCTAGTATTGGTAGGCTTGAGTGGCCACCTTCCTTTGAGTCTTAATGACCTTAATTTTTCTAGAATGAGTGCCATTGTAATTAGTTGTTTTAATCAATTTTAATTGATTCCTGTAACATTAGATTTATAAATGGCCTATTAAGACTATTTCCGTATATGAGACATGTCTCCCGATCCGGGCAGACCCTAATCATATGTCAAAGCATGGCCTTATCTAATAAGGACTTCTTCATGTCCCCACATATGTGGATAACTCATGTGCAACGAAAACCCAAAGCCCTAAGTAGTGCAATGTAATGAAGAAGGCTCATTCTCCTTCTCAAAAACTCCTTGTATTCTTCTCCCCTTCTTCTTTAACTCTATTTCTCTTGCTTATATTATTCTCCTCTCCTTTGTAAGATTAGAAATAAGCATGGTAGCAAGTGGGTTCATAAGATTGTGTGTGTGAATATGACGTAGAGCGGGTCACGGACAATTTCATGGCCAAGATGGATCAGAAAAGGCCCGGTCGACGATAGAAGTGATCCAGACCGTCAGACTTTAGATCGGGCGTATCTCGCAATCCGGAATGAGTTACCAGATGTAAAATATATGATTTGGGGTAGAACGAGCTACTTTAGCCATCCAACACTGCTATGTTGGGTTGCACAAGCCATATTTTGCGAAATAACACCGGATCGACGGTCGTTTTCTCGTTTTAATTCTATTTTACTATAAATAGTAAGTTTTAGTTTCATTATAACTCTTCATCCGTTGGGCTTTAGGAGTTGCGCCTAACGTGAAAAGAGCTTAGAAAAATTAGGAGAACAGCTTGGTGAGGCCAAATAGGATACTTACTATTTTTGGCCGAAAACCTTGCGCACTAGTAGACATCACGACCATCTATAAATAGTAAGTTGCGAATTCTAGGAGTTTTAGTTGTAGTTTGCTTCTGATTTCTCTTCCATTGCTTGGTATCTCTATTTAAAGGGTTGTGAACTCGTTTATTTCATTCATCAATCAATTTCAAATTTTATAGAATTTATTTTCTATTTTACTTGCTTTATTTCTCGTGGATTCGAGAAGTCTCCATGAGGAGTCCAGAGAAATTCCATGGATTCGGAATATTTATCTCTTGAGGAAGACGGTGCTAAACCTCACGTCCTTCCCTACGTCAATTGGTATCAGAGCAAGGTTTTTCCTCAGATCGATGGCTTCTAATGATAGGTCAGACAATAATCACATGGACGGTACTCCATAGAATCAGCTTTTAACGGCTTTCGAAGTAGCGCAATGAGAGAATCAGCAAGCCATGCGAGGGCTGTAGACTTCCATCGATCGCATGGTAAATCGCTTGGGGGATTGCATAGCGGAGGCCTTAGGGTAGCTCTGTGTTCCTAATAGTAATCCACCACCACCAATTGTTGAGACTCGTAATCACCTTGATCGCAGGATAATACCAGCAGTGCATCCAAGGGTCATTCTTGAGGAAGGGGGATCCAGCGAAGAGGAGATTGACAACATAATCTTCCAACACCCCAGATAAGGCAACAATCGAGTAAATCGAATAGATCGAAAATTTAAGATGTGGGTTAATATTCCTAGCTTCAATGGCCAACTACACATTGAGGATTTCCTCGATTGGATTTCTGAAGTTGAGCGGTTTTTCGATTATATGGATATCCCTGAAGCAAAAAAGGTCAAGCTTGTGGCCTACAAGTTAAAAGGCAGAGCTTCAACTTGGTGAGAACAACAGCAACTCGCATGAATTAGGCAGACGAAAGCGTCAATCCGCACATGGCAGCGAATGAAGCAACTACAACGTGCCTGATTCCTCCCTAGCAATTACGATCAGGTATTATTCCAACAATACCAACATTATCGACAGGGTAGTCGGTCGGTGAGAGAATACGCAGAAAAATTTTACCGTTTGGCAGCATGTAACGATTTGGTCGAGACTAAATCACAGCATGTCGCCCAATTCAACGGAGGATTGCGTATAGCGATACAGGATAGGGTCCAAATGTAATCTCTATGGATGATGAATGATGCAATCAAGTTGAATACTTAGGAGGAAGTATAACTTGAACGTCCTAACATACCGACCTATCTTATCGTAAGGGTCGCCGCAACATATCTGTCATAGGGAGCTCCACAACCCAAGTGGAAGGAGCTCATAGGAGCACGCACTCAACCTCCTACACCCGTGAATTGGGATCAAGGAAGCGAACAAACTAAGCCCCAAAGGGGTGTATCGACTGCCACTGGCCTAAGCAAGATCCCGAACTCCTATGCTCAGCCAAGGGGAGACCATTGCTTTTGTTACGGCCAGCCGGATCACCTGTCAAATACTTATCCCCAGTGACAAGTGGCAAACCTCACCATCAATGATGGTAGTGCTGAAAACACCAACGAGAATCTAAGTATTGAGGAACTAGATTATGCCATGGAAGATGAGGCAGATGAGTCAGGTTGGGTTCAGCAGGATCATGGCGAATCACTCATCGTGAGCCAATTATTGTACGTGTTAAGGAAAGAAGTACACCCACAACGGCATAACATCTTCCGAACTAGGTTATGGTGAATCAAAAAGTCTATGATGTGATCATCAACAGCGGGAGCAGCGAGAATATCGTATCCAGGGTAATGGTTGAAAAATTACAATTGAAAATGGGGCGTCATCCCTTCCCATATGCAATCAGTTGAATCAAGAAGGTCAGGAAACAAAGGTAACTGAATAGTGCACCATATCCTTTTCAATTGGCAAACATTATAAGGATGAAATAGTATACGATGTGCTTGACATGTAAGCATGTCACATACTACTCGGTCGACCCTGGCAATCTGACCGTGATGTCACTCATAAAGGGTGAGATAACATATATATCTTCCTCAAGGACCACCGAAAAACCATATTGGCCCCCATGGATCCAGAGGGATCACTTGTATCTTCTAAAGTGGAGGATCATTTTCTCTTAACCATATGAGACTTTGTGGAGGAATCCAAATAAACAAGACAGACCTATGCACTAATTGTGAAAGGGAAAGAAGTCGATCCCACCAACATCCCTAATGAACTAAAACCCTTACTACATGAGTTTAAGGAAATTTGGCCTAACGACCTTCTCGATGGATTACCTCCATACGAGATATTAAACACCATATTGACCTTATCCTTGGGTCCAACTTATCAAATCGTCCTCACTATCGGATGAGTCCGAAATTTTACAAGGGCAAGTGGAGGAACTGATCCGTAAGGGCCTCATTCGAGAAAGCATAAGGCCATGCGTCGTACCTGCTCTATTAACTCTTAAGAAAGATGGGAGTTGGCGCATGTGTGTCAACAACCGGGTCATCAACAAAATCACCATAAAATACAAGTTTCCTGTACCACGGCTAGACGATATGTTGGCCATGCTTGAGAGCACGAAATTATTCTCAAAATTAGATCTGAGGAGTAGCTACCATTAGATTCGAATACGGCTGGGTGATGAGTGGAAGATGACCTTTAAGACGAATGAAGGATTGTAAAATTGGATGGTCATGTCCTTCAGTCTTTCGAACGCTTCTAATACATTAATAAGGTTGATGAACCAAGTTCTGAAACCTTTCATTGGGCAGTTCGTGGTGGTCTATTTCGATAATATTTTAATATATAGTCAAGATGAGACCACCCATATGGAACACCTCAAGAAGGTCCTTCAAGTGCTCAGTGAAAATAAACTGTATCTTAATCTTAAAAAGTACAACTTCATGACTGATAGCCTGTTGTTTCTGGGCTTTATCGTAACATCCACGGGCATTCGGGTGGATGAGGAAAAGGTAAAGGCAATAAGACAATGGCCGATCCCCACAAATATTCACGAAGTGCGAAGCTTTCATGAGCTGACAATATTCCATCGTCGGTTTGTGAAAAATTTCAGTACCATTGTGTTACCAATCACAGATCACATGAAGAAATGACAGTTTCGGTGGACTAACAACGCCAATAGGAGCTTTGCTAAAATTAAGCATAGGTTGTCCACGACCCCGATTCTTGCACTTTCTAATTTCGACAAACTATTTAAAGTCGAATGTGATGCCTCATATATTGGAATTGGGAGAGTTTTGTCTTAAGAGGTTAGACCGGTAAGCTTCTACAATGAGAAACTTAGTGATGCAAGCAAGCTATGGTTTACATATGAGATCGAATTGTACGCAGTGGTCCAAGCACTGCGACACTGGCAACATTATTTGATTCAAAGGGAATTTATATTGTACACAGACCATCAAGCTCTCAAATTTATTAATAGCCAAGCTAACGTTAATCGTGTGCATGCTAGGTGGATCTCATTTTTGTAGGAATTTAAGTTCATGCTGAAACATAAGTCTAGGCAACATAATAAAGTAGTAGATGCAATGAGTCACCGTGTAACTTTGTTAATCATTATGAGCAATGAGGTTGTCTGGTTCGAGTGCCTCACGGACATATATGCTGACAATGACGACTTCAATGACGCATGGGTTAGATGTCAAGAAGGTCATCCCGGTGACCTAAATATACAAGACGGTTTCCTTTTCAAGGGAAATCGACTGTGCATTCCCAAAACTTCGTTAAGGCAACAGATCATCCAAGAACTACATGAAGGTGGCCTTAGTGGACACCTTGGGCGAGACAAGACGCGGGCTCTTGTAGAAGAGTGATATTACTAGCCACAATTGGTACATGATGTGGGGAAAATAATTCAACGTTGTTTTGTTCGTTAGACCTCCAAGGGGCAATCTCAAAATACGAGTCTCTACACCCCATTACCTGTGCCTGACGGCCCTTGAGAGGACTTATCTATAGATTTCGTGCTTGGTCTCTGACGAACACAGCGCGGCATGGATTCGGTGTTCGTAGTGGTAGATCATTTCTCCAAGATGGTGCACTTTATCCCATGTAAGAAGATTCTCGATGCAACACACGTGGCGAATTTATTCTTCAGAGAGGTTGTGCGGCTACACAGGGTTCTCAAGGCTATTACTTCTGACCGTGACACAAAGTTCATTAGCCACTTTTGACAGACTTTGTGCACTCGATTTGATACACAACTTCAGTTCAGTAGTGCCTACCACCCACAGATTGACGATCAGACCGAGGTTATGAATCGCACGTTAGGAAACCTCCTTCGATATATCTCAGGAGAAAAACCAAAATAGTGAGATTTTGCCTTGTCTCAATCGGAATTTACATTTAATAACATGGTAAACCACTCGACAGAGAAATCCCCGTTTCAGATTATTTACGAATGAGTGTCTCGTCACACACTTAACTTGGTCCATCTGCCCAAACTCCCAAGCATGAGTATTGTAACAGAACACATGGTAGATAGGATCATGGGCATTCATGCGGAGGTGCAGACCAAGCTACATGCCTTGAATGAGAAGTATAAGGAGCAAGCGGACAAGCATCGACGATAAAAAGCGTTCGAGGTGGGTGACCTCGTTATAGTCCATCTATGCAAAGAAAGATTTTCGACTAAGACGCACAACAAGTTGAAGAATAAAAAATTGGAACGATACCAATCATCTGAAAGATCAATGACAACATTTATATTGTTGATCTTCCAGCTGACATAACGATCTCAAGAACTTTCAACGTCACGGACCTGACCGAGTATCATGAACCAGAGCAGGAAGAGTTCTTTTGAAGTGTAGGAGACTGATGTAGAGTGGGTTGCGGACAATTTCAGGGCCAAGATGGATCAGAAAAGGCTCGGTTGATGACAAAAGTGATCTAGACCATCAGACCTTAGAACAGGCGTATCTCATAATCCGAAATGAGTTACCGGATGTAAAATATATGATTTTGGGGTAGAACAAGCTACTTTAGCCACCTAACCCCGCTATTCCGGGTTGCGCAAGCCGGGTTTTTTTTCATAACACCAGATTGACGGTCGTTTTCTCGTTTTAATTCCGTTTTACTATAAATAGTAAGTTTTAGTTTCATTATAACTCTTCATCCATTGGGCTTTAGGAGTAATGCCCAACGTGAAAAGAGCTTAGAAAAATTAGGAGAATAGCTTGGTGAGGCCAAATAGGATACTTACTATTTTTGGGCAAAAACATTGTGCACTAATAGACATCACGACCATCTATAAATAGTAAGTTTATTATTTATAGTAAGTTGCGAATTCTAGGAGTTTTAGTTGTAGTTTGCTTTTGATTTTTATTTTACTTGCTTTCTCTCTCGTGGATTCGAGAAGTCTCTGTGAGGAGTCCAAAGTAATTCCGTGGATTCGGAACATTTATCCCTTGAGGAAGACGGTGCTCGACCCCACGTCCTTCTTTGTGTTAGAATTCCTCTCTCTCTCTCTCTCTCTCTCTCTCTCTCTCTCTCTCTCACACACACACACACACACACATTGTTAAAGCCTTAGGCCAAGTGATTACATCTTGAGAATAACACACTGGGAGTCTGGGAGCATGTTGCACTAGTACATGTTGTTGGGAGGCACAAACTATCTTAAAACAAAAGAATGAGTCTCAATCTCAATCTAGTAAGAAATCAAATTCATTTTTAGCTGGGTCATTATATTTGCAAACATTTTAACAGATGAGTTGTTCTTATTTGTTTATTTATTGATTTATTATTGTTTAGATATTTCTCATAACATTATTCTAATCAATATTAACATAATCTAAGAGAATTCATAATTGTTCATCCAATGATAACTTTACATAGAGGATTGTTGGCCTTCTTACTTCAACATTTTCTTCTTCTTCGAGGGAGAGAAGATAGTGTGATAGGTTGTGAGATAAAAATTAAATTAGCTAGATAGTAAGAATATGGATAGATTTACCAATCTGATGGTGGTTACATGTAGTCTGGAGTTTTGTGGGATCATGTGATTGAGACCATTGCCAGTTGTTATCCATTGTATCATAGCATGTGTGAGGAGCAAGATGAAGTGGAGGACAATTTTTACATCATTTGAGGATTGGACTCATCTACAACACTTTTTAGGTAACACATAAAGCCCCCAAACTTTATGAGGTCCACCATGTTGTATATCTAAAATTTGTAAACTTAATTTATAGAATTTATAGGACTAATCAGTGCATCGAATATGGAGATCTTGTAACTGAAATTTAAATCTTACCTCCTTGAGAAGCCATTGCAGAATGAGGCTGTAAGAGTACTCTTCCATACCTTATACCCTTAGGGAAACAATTAAATGGGAGAGACAAAAATTTTCAGTGTGTGTAGGTTTGGAGGCCTAGCCTTTTTTAAATAATTTTGTAAACTTAATTTGTGGAATTTAAAGAGCTAATCAGTGCATCGAATATGGAGATCTTATAATTGAAATTTAAATCTTAACTCCTTGAGAAGTCGTTGCAAAATGAGGCTGCAAGAGTACTCTTCCGCACCTTATACCCTTAAGGAAACAATTAAATGGGAGAAAGAAATTTTCCAACATGTATAGGTTTGGGGACCAAACCTTTTTTAAATAATTGCAGGAAAGATGATTTTGAAACCCATTAAAACTCCTCCTCAAAAGGCTCCACATGATTTTAAGATTCCAAGTCCATTAAGACATTGTGTGTGTGGCATAGTCCAAGCACACAACCCTTTACATGAATTTGAGTTTGATCATAACTCTAGTAGGGCCAACTAGTATGCTCAATCACAATATCAAATCCTTAGGTAGATCTAAACCATTGATAAATTAGGCCCACTTAATAAAACTCTTACATTCTCCCACTTTGGCTACAATGATTAATGTTTGAGATTTATTTGAAAAATATTTTTGTAAAACATTTTTTTATGATTTTAAAAAACATCTGAATGGTTAACCAAATTTCCTATTAGATAACATGGGCAACACTTTTATGATCTGGTCTATAAAGACTAATAACATTGGATTGTGGTAGTCATCACAACATTTAATCTTTGCGAAGTGAGACGAAGCATAGTCACGAATTCCACTAGCCTTAACGGCATAGATCAAAGACATGGAAGTGTGATATGAAAATTACACACATTGTGTGATCATATGTGCCTATCTTCAAGAGGTCTTCAAGCTTTTAAATGTCTCAAATGAGAAAAGACTTTAGTTTTGCTTACTCAAAACAAAATTACACATACTTAAGGAGAAGTAGAAACAAATTCAATATCAGAATCATTAAAACTTTATAAATGAGATCTTTATATATTTTTACACAATAATGAATTATACTAAGCTCCCACTAACTGAATACAACTGTGGGATCAACAGCTCTCATAAATATCACATGCTCCTAAAAATAGCATGATAGGGAGCCATTTAGTGAGTGGATTTGATGTCATCTATTTAATGTCGATGAGCTCCACAGATACTAGATAATTCTAAACTTTTTCTTCACAACAAGATAATTAATAATTATTGCATATTTATCATCTTATAAGCATTATTTTATCATGCATTTAAGTGTTTAATCGATCTAACTAGATATGTTTTTTACTTGTGGGGGTGATTTTGAAGTCTAAGTGGAATTTGTGCTTAAAGTGAAAATTTTAAGCACAAAAAGAAATGAAGCTTAAAGACAATGAAGAAATGGAGAATTGAAGATAAAAGTTGAAGATTTTAAGTGCCAAAAGTCTGAGGAAAATAAGTACAAAAGTGGAGAATGAAAGATCAAGTGTGTTGAGAAGAACTGAAGAAGATTATCAGTCTTCGATCCCATCGATAAAATTTGATAGGACTCAATTCCTCGATCTTCATATTGAAAAAATTCAGATCTTCTAAAATGCTTCCTGGATTATTCTTTGAATCCCATCAAAGACACTTCGATCCCATTGAGAAAATTAGGGAATTTGAAAGTTCGTTGTTGAATAGTTTCTTAAAGATTTTCGATGCCATCGACAACACCTTCAATCATATCGATAGACGATGGATAAGTCTTGATCCTATCGAACTCCTATATAAAAAAGGCGGTAACTGCGTAAGTTTTGTGAAATTTCTAAATCAATGTGAAAGTGAGAAAGTGCATGCCCCCTATCTATTTAAAGAGTAGTTTTAGACATTCTTAGGGATCTTCAAGGGTTTGAGAGAGAGAGAGAGAGAGAGAGAGAGAGAGAGAGAGAGAGAAGGCTCGAGTGGAATGCTGACAATGCCCTCCCCTTCAAATTTCTTTCGAGTTCTAGTAGTTAGTTTTTTTTTTCCTTTCATTTTAGATATAGCTATATCTAGTTAATCTCTTAGCTATGGTTAAAGGGTGAAGCTTGTAGTTAATTATTATATTTTAATTCATTTTGATTCATACTATAAATTTAATGATGATTATTTAATTGAATTTGGTTTGAATTCTACTTTAAAGCATTGAGTTGTATATTTTTGAATTCATTGTGAAGTTAGGTTACATCGGACGCTTTGATTTAACAATTGTTTAGCTTGATTAGAGAATGAATCAATCTGTAAAATTCATTGATCTATTGTAGACTTTGGAAACAATAGATGATTGAATTCCTTACGATTGATGACAAGTGTTTCATGAGACAATCGTTCAATTGAAATCATACCTTGTTAGATATTGGTAATTAATTTAACTATTTGATCTTCTAATTAGAACGGATTGAAATTCGATTTTAATTGAGTTATAGAAGATGAATCGATGATCTATACAATGTAATTGCTAAAAGTGAATCCTTAGATCCTTAGTTCTTTTTAATTATTATTTTTACCCTCTGTTATTCGTTAGATTCTCTTGAATCTTATACATTTACTTTATACTAGTTGTAGTTATGTTCTCATATTCCCTGTGGATCGACCTAAGTCTCACCGAGAATATATTACATGACAGCCTTACACTTAGGTTGTGTAACCCATGGGTTATAACAAGTTTTTAATGTCGTTGCCAAGGAGTGACATTGAACAAATTAGGATTTTTTTAAGGTTTAATTTTCATAGTAGGTTAGATTTTTTTTTTTTCTAAAATTTTCTAACATAACTAGGGTTTTGCTTTTAGGGTTTCTTATTTTAGAATTTTTTTTAGGGTTTTATTTCCATGAAGTTACTAAGATCATTTATTTTCTATTTTGCAAAATTTTCTAACCCCGTTCTTCATCTTATATACTATCCTTCTAACTTTCTTGTAATTGCTTTTTAGATTTTATTTTTTTCAGAGGTAGAGGTAGAAATTAGGGTTTTGTCATCTTCCTACACGAGTGGACATGAATTAGCTCTAAAAAACTTCTAAGAGATGGGATATTAGTTGAAGAGTTGTTAGATTAAACACTAAGGCTTCCAAGCCATTAGTGGATCCAATCATATAGACTATAAATCATATTCCTATGAAGCAACTAGTATATAAATAAGATAGCTTAGATGTGTGTATGGGATGTGTTAACTATCAAATCCTAACATTCATAGAAGCATAACTAAATAAGTGCTCAAATAACAATACTAAACACAAACATGTATAGTGGTTTGGTTTCTCTACTCCACTCTCGGTGAACGCACTCAACCCATTAGTATACCGGATTTCACTATCAAAGGTTTTAAATCAGGTCCACATATAACTTTTATAGCCCTACACAAGTACCTACCTAGCGTACACTTCTATAGGATGCTCTTAGAAGAGAGTTGAGTTGGTTTTCTATCGAATAACCAACAACCTCAGTCTTTGTCCAAAGACCTACGTTTCCTCCCATTGGAGGCTCCCACAGATAGTAACATATACAGACCCATATCCGGTAAATTCATCCATACACAAAAGACTAAGTCCTACACAAGAACCTATCGAGTTTGGGACACAAACTCTTACTCTCAATCTTACACGAGGAAAAATATTATGGACTCACTAATTAACACTTGTCGAATTGAGCCCCATTGATGCACCGATCTTGAGTCGCTTATTCAAAGCTCTCTCATGATTGAATATACTCCTCAATTGATCTTCTGATAATGATGTTAATGCGTTGCCAATGCTTCAACTTAAAGATCAAATACCTTGTATATGATGTTCTAATACAGTGATCAAGGTGATGAGAGGTTGGGTAAATCTCATACAACTAATGGAAGGTTATAATTCCTAGGTAATTCACTGAGATAGGTCTTCTAAATGATTTAGACAAAGGGTATATCAAATGGTTAGGTCTTATCTCTAGAAAATGGTGGAGTTCAAGATCATCTTTAACATGAAGGTTGGAATCCTCATTAGAGTGTTAATCTCAAGGAAAATGACTTAGAAATGGTTTAAAAGCTTAAGATGAAAGATATGAACATGGAATAACTTGAGCTTTTATTGCATTAAAACTCATCAAAATGATGAAGAACCGAATGCCCTTTTATAAGAAATTAATTTACAATGGCTATAAAATAGATGGTTAATGGATTTTTTGATGAGATCGAAGGGCCTTTCGATGGGATTGAAGAACCTTCGAAGGGATAGAACAGTGTGTCGATCACATTGAGAAAATCCAAGAATTTCTTTGATGGTTGTTGGACTTATTCTTTGATCTGATTGAGTGAAACTTCAATTGATTGAGTCTCATCGACAGCCTATTAATGAGATGGAAGATTACTCGAAAATTGTTATTTTGGGCATACAATTTCATGACAGCTTTACATATCTTTTAGCCTTACTTATCATATTCTAATTAAGTTTTTAAGGCAAAGAGATGATCAATAAGGTTTACCTATAGGGTTAATTAAGATCATGTAGTGGTTCAAGGGTTAGTTTAGTTCTAGGGTTAAGGTCACCAAGGCATCTCATTTATATGTTCTTTGCTCGTTGATGCTCATGTCCACTTCCGTCTTCGGTATTCAGCTTCTAAAAACTCGAACAACTTCCATCTTCGGTATTTAGCTTCGAAAGGCTCAATTGACTTCTTGACATAATGACTCATGTAATTGACAAATAAGATGCACAAATAGGTGTACTAACAATCTCCTCCTTTGTCAATTATACGACAAAAACCTAATCTAGACAATATTATGGTCCATACCAATGACATACCAAAATAACACAAAATATTATATGTTAAAGATTGTACTGATTTACAACTTAAAATACATGACTCGAGACATGCAACACTAGCAATGCTCCCCGATAATTTCTCCCCTCATCTTCATCAATCCTTGCATATTGCATAAAATAAATAAATCTTACAAAATAGAATTTATTACTTTTAGTGAACTTGATCTTTCTCCCCCCTTTTGTCAGTATTTAACAAAAAGTTAGTTACATAGATATACCAATAATAACATAATATAGAACAACTCGATAAATCATATATTTAGCAATTATAAGGCACATACTAATAGTGGAATAAATGGTGTATATAAACATTAAAACATGGAGCATGTTTATTATAGTCATTCAAAAGATATACCAATTAAATTATGAATGACCAATGATAGTCTACCAATAAATATATGATACTTAAAATTAAATAACATGAAATCATTATAAATAAATAAATGAGACTAAAATTCTCAAATTTTACTATTTTGCACAAGACAGATTATAATCCTCAGATTTTCCTATGGTGCTCATTAATCAGGCTTAATTCTTTTATTTAACTATAGAGTACGGTATTTAGGTTGAAATCTTCTGATTTTCAATTCAATCCAAATGGGCCTTTTAAGGTCATTTATTGGAGGCAATATGGTTTTCCAAGTCTCTATGGAGTGATACCGTGGTTTAAGTTGTTAAGACACGTAAGTGATTAAGGTCTTTAACATTATATGAGTCTTCGTAAGCAGATTCAGACTCCTCCGTATGATCATATGTTGTCACCATAGCATTGCCTTTAGATCTAACTTTGTTAAGGCAATCAGTGGAAATATATCCATAATCCTCACAATTGTAACATTGGACCTACTTAGGTTTTTAACAGATTTACCTTTACAATTCTCAACAATTTTATCCTTTTTGTCACAACTCTTCCCTCTACTTAAATTGAAGAATTTCTTAAATTTTCTTTTGAAATCCTCATCTTCTTCATCACTATCACTTTCAAATCTAACAATCTTAAGCCTATGTGATATTTTAAGGATTGGTAGTTTCTTCATTTTAGAGAGAGTCTTAAAGTGCAGTTCATAAGTTTGTAAGAAACTTAAGAGTTCTTCTACTTTTATCTCATTTTGTTTCTACACTCTTCTATAAAGGTTATCTTGTGAGTAAAACTATTCGGTAGGGATCTAAGTATTTTCTTACATATACGCCCTTTCAAAATCTTCTCTCATAAATCTCACATGGAGTTATAAATTTCGTTTAATTTTGAATAAAACTCCATAAAGCATTCAAAATCTTTTATTTTCAAAATTTTAAATTGGATCGTTAAGAGTTGGAAGTTCGATCTTTTTATTGTGTTAGTTCCCTACTTTAACTAATATGGGTCATTATGGTCATTTAGACACTTTTACAATTCGGTTTACTAAATTTCTTTACTTTGCACTGTCATTGGTTAAAAGATCAAGTCCCACGAAAACAATAAATTTTTCATTGTAGGATTTGTTTATCTTATGTAGGGATTGATAAAGATAGGGGGAGCAATTATAGGGGGGAATATTACTATTGTTACATATCTCGAGTCTTATATTTAAATTTATAAATTATTGCATTGCCAATGTTATATTTTTTTTATGTTTTAGTATGTCATTGGTATGGACCATGACATTGTTTAGGTTAGGTTTTTGTCACGTAATTAACAAAAGAGGATAATGTTAGTGCATCTTTTTGTGTACTTTGTTTATCAATCACGTGAGTCATTATGTCAAGGAGTCGATTGAGCCCTTAAAAGCCAAAGACTGAAGACACAAATGGACATGAGCATCAACGAGTAAAGAACATATAAATGAGGTACCTTGGTGACCTTAACCCTTACTTAAAATAACCCTTGAACCTGTAGATGATTTTAACCCTATAGGTAAACCTTATTAATCATCCCTTAGCCGTAAAAGTTTAATTGGAATATGATAAGTAAGGGTAGGAGAGGTGCAAAGTTGTTGTAAAATCATATGCCCAAAACAATAGTTTTCGAGTAGTCTTTGATCACATCGACAAGCTGTCGATGAGACTAAATCCAATCAAAGGTACACTCGATCAAATTGAAGAATATATCTAACAACCATCAAAGAAAATTTTGAATTGTCTCGATGGGATCAACACATTGTTCGATCTCATCGAAAAAGCCGTTAACTAGCCATTTTATAGTCGCTGTAAATTGGTTTATTCCAAAATGGTATTTAGTTCTTGGTCATTTTGATGGGTCTTTGATACAATAAGAGCCTATGTGATATCATGTTCATATCTCTCATCCTAAGCCTCTAAACTAATAAGTTTTAAGTCATCTTCCTTAAAATTAACACTTTAATGAGGATTCCAACTTCAACATTAAAGATAAGCTTAAACTCCATAATTTTCTATAGATTAGATCCAACCATATTTGTATATCATTTGTCTAAATCCTATAGAAGACTTATCTAGGTGAATTCCCAAGGAATTACTACCTTCCATTAGTTGTAGGAGATTCACCCAACCTCACATCACCTTGGTCATTGCATCAGAGAAACGCATGCAAGATGTTTAATCTTGAAACTGAAGCATTGGCAACACATCAGCATCATGATCGGGGGTGCAATTGAAGAGCGGATTCAAGCATGGGAGAAATTTTAAGAAGCAACTCAAGATTGACGCATCAAAAGGGCTCAATTTAATAAGTTAGTGTCAATTAGTGAGTCCATACTCTATTTCCTTGTGTAGGATTGAGTGCAAGAGTTTGTGACCAAACTCGATAGGTTCTTGTGTAGGACCTACGTTCATGTAAGAACTAGGTTCTTGTTGTAAGACCCGTATCCTAGTCCGTACTGTTCCAAAGGCTTTTGTGATCCTTCCGGTCGAATTCCGGCAATCCTTGACCTGTATCCGACATTTGCGTACGATCCTAAGCCGAGACCAGTATGCTAAAGTCGGCTCAACCCGAGACTTGTATCTTAGCGACCGCACCGTCACCGCGGTTCCAACGTTGTGACTCGCGCACCGACCCGATACCCAGGCTAGAAGATGTAGGCCGGCGATCATTTTGAAGAAAATGCCACGCGTACGAATTCCGAGAGAATCTCTACAACATGTCCCATCAATCAAGTTCACATCACACATTAAGTCAAGTACAATAACCCATACCCTACCCTTACCTCTCTCTTACACAAGCTACCTAAAGTCAACTCTCCCTCTCTCTCCACCCATCTTTTCTTACACTATCATCCATCACCCATCACCCATCACTCCATCACCTTTTCACCCATCACTTTCCTCTTTCTCTCTCTCATTCACTCTCTTCACTACCCAAGCAACAACATCCCACTCCAAACTCTCTCTCTCACAAAGCCAAGTGTGGCCCACCTTCCTACACTCTCATCTCTCATCTCAACCATCCATCCATCATCTACCTCCATCAAACTCGAAGGCAAGGAGCTAAGGGCTAGGGGAGCAAGAAGGAGGCCTAGAGGTGGGTGATCCACCGTTGATTTCAATTTTAGGGCCACTTGTTGTGGGACCCACAATGATGTAAGCAATGTAGTGAGGGGCCCATAGTGGCGGGGTCCCTCTATTTATTTCACCAGCTTTCTTTCTTCTCTCTCTCTCTCTCTCTCTCTCTCTCTCTCTCTCTCTCTCTCTCTCTCTCTCTCTCTCTCCTTCTCTTTGTATGATTCTTGTGGCCACCATGGTGTAAGACGATCTTAACCTTCCGATCGTGAGGCCCACCTTGCAATGGGTCAATTGGACGACCAATATGAAGGAAAACACAAATATTCTGTTGATCCAAAAGGTGGGCCACATTCTTGTGGGACCCACCTTGATGTGTGGGCCACAAACATGTGGGGCCCACCATGATGTCTGTGTTTATCCACGCCGTCCAGCGTCCCTGGACGTTGGACGTGAGGCAGTGAGGGAGTGGCTAACATGGAGTGTTGTGTACTGACATGGGAGTGTACTGACAAGCTAACAAAAATAAATATAAATATAATATAAAATAATGTATTTGACTTTTTGGAGTGGGCCGCTCATGCAGGCCCCACCTTGATGTATGGGACTGATCCACGCCGTCCATTCCATTCTCCAGCTCATTTTAGGCGTTAAGCTGAAAAATGAAGTTGATCCCATTTTCTGGCGAGCAATGCCATACGAAATAGTGGTGTTTACCGTTGAAACTCACCTTGATCCTTTTTACTCGCCGAATCATACCGCATATCGGACTCATTTGGTCGGTCTTGAGTTGTAGAGTGCAATGGGCGGGACGGATTTCCCTGATGAGGGCCCTACCCAGGAAATTCCCTAGAAAAATACTTTTTCTTAAAAAAATAATAATAAAATAAGCAGCAACAACGTCTGCTGCTACCGCTGACAGAGGACGCACAAGCAGCGTCCTGCGCTACCAGGCGAGAACGGCCAGGGAGCCGTAGGCCTCATGCGTAGGCCCCATCATGATGGGTGTCGTACATCGACACCGTTCATTAGGTGAGCCCCACCCCAAAAATTAGCCTCATCTGAGGCTCAGGTGGCCCACACCACTGGAAACAGTAGGATTGAACATCTGCCCTTGAAGCTTTTTTTTTGGGTTTGCAAAAGTTTTGGATCAGATATGAAATTTTTGCTCCTCTTCATCCGGGTCCACATGATCTTATGAACAATTTGAATGGCAAATACATATCATGGTGGGCCCCACCCCCATGTATACGTTGGATGGAAAATACATATCACGGTGGGCCTAGGTCCACGTGACCTTATGAATAGATTGGATGCAAATAAATAGTATAGTGGGCCCCTAGGTCCACGTGACCTTATAAACAGGTAGGGTGCAAATAAATATTATGGTGGGCCCCCAAGCCTGCATGACCCTATCAACAGATTGGGTGGAAAATAAACATTTCGGTGGGCCCCAGGTTGGGTGGGAAATAAACATTATGGTGGGTCCTACTTGGGACCCACTTATGTATGAACCGTGTCCACACCTTTCATTAGTGTGGACCTCTACCATGAAGTATGTGATTTATCTATGCCTTCCATTCCTATGGGACCTACCATGATACATATGTTTCATCCAAACCGTCTAACCATTTTGGAGGTTATTCTAAGGCCATGTGATAAGGCCCATCTTGGTGTGCTTGTGGGCCGTCCGTTGAGGCCCACCTTGATTTGTATAAGGCCCATATTATGAGGCTCATTGTGACGTATGCAAGGCTCATGTGATTAGGCCCAGCTTGATGTATTTGTGGCCTGCCCACTAAGGCCCACTTGAGATATATGAGTCCATGGTTTGAGGCCCATTTGACGTATTGGAGGCCCATGGGTCGAGACCCAATGAGATGTACATAAGGCCCATTATAATGTGTTTCCACCGTGGTCCTTGAGATGATCTCGATGGCGGGCCATGCCTTGGAAGCAATGATGGTTTAATGTCCACATTGTAAGGATGATGTTGGTTAAATGACCGCATTGTCACTCTTCCTAGGGCCCATTGATAGGCCCATACCTATAATGCGTAAGCCATCTAGGCCCATCTTTATTTTGAGCAGAGCCCATCACCATATAACATGCTCAGTATAGATCCATAATTCATGATCATACGCATCATATGTATGCCTGATATGAGGAGTGACTAATCATACCATATGCCCTCGGGCAGATTGTTTATGAGTTCCCTAATAGGCAGAGTTGCCCTACATGAGCGCATGGTACACACTGGACTGTTGCATAACTGGTAGTGTGATTCATGCACTTGCATTGGTGTGATTGTGGTTACTGTATGCTCTAGCGACATCAGGGCCATAGCCTCCACAGATACATCGTGGATGGTCGGATTGGATACCGAAAATACTATTTCTAGCATCGGGGCACCATAGATGTCCCTGGGTGAAAATCCCTAAACCCGATGGTACCAGAGGATAACTCCAACGTCGAGACCGAGTGGATATATGAGCGCACGAGGGCCGAATACCAGGAGGCCTCATCTCCCACTGTGTCGTGGTCGGTTGGAAAGGGGTGTGGCCATACTCGCCCGAGAGTAGGGGGCAATACTAGGCTGAGTTTGACTAGCTCGCAGGTGGGTTCGCTATCGACGTGCCAAATAGGTATTGGCAGATTATTGGCCAAGCGAATAGTGAGGTTTCTTACGCTCACTTGGACTATGCGGCTGGGAAAGCGGCAGTGCCATTTGGAGTGTACTAAATCCCGGTGATTATCCTGAATGAGAATTGTACTGATATATGATAAGGATTGGCATGCTTGAGTTGCATCTTGCATCGCATGGTTTTGACATGACCGATAACATTCATATCTTGCACCGCATAGTCTTGGTACGGCTGACTGCATTCATGTACTCATCAGCATGTTTTCGCATTACTCTGACCTTACATTCTGAGCACACTCATATTGTGCACACACTTACACCATCCTCTAAGCTTTTTATAAGCTTATGCACGATTGATGCGTTCAGGTGACGCCAGGACGCAGCAGTAGCATAGTAGCAGCAGGAGCGTACTGTCGAGCTTTTGGAGTTTCAGTTATTAGTACTATCTTGTATTTCCCTTCATATGCATTGTACTCAAAATTTTTTGATCATAGTGGATTTTGTAATGGTCTTCTTGTGGTTATTGTTCGTGGGTTATGCTTATGGTTATGCTCATTACAAATCAAATTGATGATTAGAAATCCTCCTTGTAGCATCCCAAGATCAGAACCTGGTGTATGGGTGCCAGGAGCCGAGAATGGGGTACTACGGAGGCTATCGACGCCGGATTCGGCGATCGAAAATTTTGTGAGCCCGGTTTCCGAGTTCGGGGCGTGACACTTATATAGGATTGAATTCAGACGAAATAGGTATATATGTGTTAGTGTCTATGAGAGTCTCGCCTCTAGTGGGAGTAAACATAGGTCCTTGGATTAGGACCGAAGTTGTTAGTTAGCCGATAGAAAATCAAATCAAGTCTCATGTGGAAGCCTCCAACATGAGTATATACTGTAAACCTTGTGTAAGCATATAAAGGTTAAAGGTGAACCTAATTTAAAACTTTCGATAGTAAAATCCGGTACCCTAATGGGTTGAGTGCATCTATAAGAAGTGGAGTAGGAAAATTAAATCATTATACATTCTTGTGTTTAGGATTTTTATTTGAGCACTTATTTAACTATGCTTATATGAATGTTAAGATTTGATAGTTAGCCCATCCTAAACACACATGTACACTATCATGTTTATAGATTATTTGCTTCATAGGAATATGATTTATAATCTATGTGATAGGACCCATTAATGGCTTAGAAGCCTTATAGTTAATTGTCTTAGTTTAATTTGCACATATAGTTAGCACTCCCACATACACATGATATGATCATGTTTATAGATTAGTTACTTCATAGAAATATGATTTGTAGTCTAAGTGATTGGACCCACTAATGGCTTAGAAGCCTAAGTATTAAATTGTTTTACTTAGCTTGAATGACATATTAGTTAAAGTAGGCGATTGAATTTAAAATGCATAATTTTTATTTGGTCTTAATTATCCCCCTAGGACTGGCCTTCATTCTATAGCTCTGTCAAGCTTCCGCGCATAGCCATGGTATTCTACACGATATGTAATTTCAATTGGTATTAGAGTGAGTAGCTCTTGAATGGCTTAACCGCATTGAGTTGATCCAATGAGCTTAAGAATGATGTATACATAAGAGGTGTGTGTCGTCACACGACCACCATATTTTGACGGGTCTAACTATAATTATTTGAAGGTTAAGATGATGGTCTTTTTAAGATCCCTTGACCTTATGGTTTGGGCAATTGTCGAATTAGGATAGCATATGCCTATAGAACAAGTCATGGTTGATGGTAGAATTATTAACACTCTTAAAGATCAATCCAAATGAAGTATTGATGAAAGAACGAGGTATACCTATGATGTAAAAGCTCTCAATTATATATACTATGAGGTTTTCTGCAATGAATTTAAACGTATTTGCATATATAGATGGGGGCCCACTGTCTCGCGCAATTTTAACGATATTTAAAAATAAATCAATTAGGGAAACCTCTACCACTAATATCTGACCTCAAATCGATCATGATCACGCCTCTTAATGATTATTCAAACCCCTCCCACACAACCTTGACTCTTGTTCCCTTCTAATCGTGGTTATGGAGGGGTCGAATTTGCCATCAAGCTCTCTCATCCCCTTAATTCTGATTGATGTATGAACAAAGGTTCAATTCGCGTGGTGTTTATCCTCTCTTAATTTGGGTCCAAATCGCATCCAAATTTTCTTAGATATCGGTATGATCTTTAGACATTAGAAATCTTCATGATTATCGCAAACCCTCCAAATGTCTTTGGTAAGATCTCCCATTTTAGGACTATGAGAGACGACCTTACTGGTGTATTATAACTAGATTTGTGATAGGATTCTTTTTCTCAATGGGTCTTTATTGACTTGCCAGGCAAAATGCCTCATTAATTAGCTTGTTAATTGACGCTACATGACATGCAACATTTCACTCCTCCAAAGGCATGTCTAAGGACATGTGTCACCTCAATAAAGAAATGTGTATCACCATACGAAGATCAATCGAATATATCTTTGGGTGCAAGTAGGATTTCCATGAGTAATGTATCGACATGTGGTGTCTTTTTGTTAGTTCATGTTGGGACATTGAAAATGGGTGTAAATACAACCTAAAGTAATGTATGTTAGAATTTTGGATTTGTAAATCTGTAATCATGGAAATTCAGAATAAAAATAGTAATAAAATAAAATAAAATAGAAAATAGAAATTCGAGTAAAAGATAAATTTTGAGAGCTTATTGGATTTGAGGTATGGTGACAATCACTCGGCTTGAAGTTTTGTCCTCCTTTAGACAATGTTCAAAGTGCAATAAGAATCAGTGTTCGCAATATCGATACTATCGGCCGATATATCGGCCGATATTATCGGTATCGCACCCCAGCGAGACGATACTTCGCCGATAACACCCGGAAGATACAAAAAAACCCTAACTCCAGATATCGTGCGATATCGCGGCGATATCGTTGATATCGCCGATACAACCCACCCCGATTTAGATATCGCGGTATTTCCGCCTCCATTATTGTCGGAAATCGACAAACAGAGTCATGGACACTCACGGGTGCGTTTCCAGGGAACTCACGAGTCCCACTGTAGCCAACAACCCACAACAATAAAAACCGATGCCGTGGGTTGCTGAAAATCAAAATTTTTTGAATGAGAGAGAGAGAGAGAATACCTGTAGCGGTGATCGGAGGTGGGCCATTCGACAGGTAAGTACCCTGTATCCCCCTTTCTTCCAAAATTTCTTGCTATTTTCTTCATTTTTTCTTTCTTTTCTTCGCCGATTGGAGCGTGCCGGTGCGGATTTCTCGGAGATTCGGCGAGAAATCGGGCCGGATTCGACGAGAGACCTCTTCCGATCACTTCACTGCTTGAAGGGGAGGGAAATCGCGAGTCCGGGAGGGAAATCGCGAGCCTTCGCTGGAGAAAATGAAGAGACCGGCGCGGGAGGGGTGAAAACATGACCCCGGATTGCGTACGCCGTAACTCAATACGCTCTTATCGTACTAAGTAAACTCAGTTGGGCCCACCGTGAAAAGAAGTGGTTCATCCACACCGTTCATACGTTTTTTCAGCTCATTTCAGGGGTTGAACCCAAAGTTGAAGCATATCCAACTCTCAAGTGGATCATACGACAGGAAACAGTGGGAATAATGATTTCCACCTTTGAAACCTTCCTAGGCCTTACAATGATGTGGATTTGTCATCCTAGCTGTTAATAATATCACAAAGACATGGATGAAGAAAAAAAAAATATAAGCTTAATACAAAAATTCTGTGACACTCAAGAATTTTGCAACAGTATAAGTTCAATTCACACTGTTTCATGTGGTGTGGTGCATTTGAGCCATGGATATCCTTCAATTTTGGACCCATATCATAAAATTATCTAATAAAATAGATGGACGGACTGGATAAAATACATAGGCATGGTGAACCCCACAGAGTTTACTCAGTACGCTCAGCATACAAATCCCGATTAACCAGGAAAACATATGGACGGTGTGATTTGCTGAGCACGTGCCAATCGTGCTCAGTAAACTCAGTTGGGGCCCACCTTCAATGTATGTGGTCTATCCACACCGTCCATATGTTTTCCCATATAAATTAAGGGGTCGATCCAAAAAACCATTTTGTAAGGTGTGGCCAAAAATGGTATTTCAACGGTGGATGTTCAATTCAACTGTTTTGTAAGGTGTGGCCCATTTAAACATTGTATATGGTTTATGTTTGGCCTAAAGCCCTGAAATTATCTGTTAAAAGGTATGGACGGAGCGGATAAAATACATAAATATCATCTTGACCATTCATCTGTTGTGTGGCCTCAAGAAATTTTTAATGGTGAACGTCACTCTCTCCACTGTTTTCTGTGGTGGGGTCCAGTCGAGCTCTGGATCTGACTCATTTTTTGGTTCACGCCCTAAAATGATTTGTTAACATGGATGGACGGTGTGGATAGGAAAAATACATCATGGTGGGACCCACGTAACTTGGTGACGTAACGTCCGTAATCCGCTGGAAGCGGATTGCGTACGCCGGATGCATGCGGGACGTGGTGTGGTGGTCAGTGCTCTGTGGGCCCCACCATGATGTATGTGTTTCATCCATTCCGTTCATCCATTTTTAAATATCATTTTATTCAATGAACTCAAAATGAGAGGGATATAAATCTCAGGTGGACCACACCACATGAAACAATAGTGAATGGATATACCATTTAAATCCTCCTATGGCCCACTATACTGTTTATTTAACATCCAATCTGTTGATTAGGTCATACAGGCCCAGATGAAGAGAAAAAACAAATATCAGCTTGATCCAAAACTTTTATGACCCCCAAAATGTTTTTAATGGTCTACCCTCATTTAACACTGTTTCCTGTAATGTGGTCCACTTCAGATTTGGATATATCTCATTTTTGGACTTATACCGTAAAATGATCTGTAAAAACAGATGGATGGCATGGATGAAACACATACATCATGGTGTGACCCACATAGCAGCACCGACCACCAGCGGACGCGGATTGCGTCCTACCCCCGCCTGGACGGTAATCCGTCCGGGCAGGGCTCTGTGGAGCCCACCGTGATGTAACTGTTTCATCCTGCCGTCCAACGATTTTTTCAGAAAATTTTAATACGTGAACCAAAAAATGAGGCAGGTTCAGGCTTGAGTGGACCACAAAGTGGGGATTGAACGTCCACCATTAAAAGCTTCTTTGGGGCCAGAGAAGTTTCGGATCAAGCTGATATTTGTGTTTTAAGTTCATCCACGTCTACGTGACCTTACGAATAGGTTTTATGGTTTAAAAAAACATCACGTGAGCCCTTAGAAATGTTTCAACGGTGGGTGTCATATCCCGTGGGCCCTTAGAAATGTTTCAACGGTGGGTGTCATATCACGTGGGCCCTTAAAAATGTTTCAACGGTGGGTGTCATATCACGTGGGCCCTTAGAAATGTTTCAACGGTGGGTGTCATATCACGTGGGCCCTTAGAAATGTTTCAACGGTGGATATCATTATCCCTGTTGTTTCCTGTGGTATGGTACACTTGATCTTTAGATATGATTCAATTTTTGGCTCAACCCCTTAAATTAGATGGAAAAATGAATGGACGGTGTGGATAGATCACATACGTTCAAGGTGGGCTCAACCCACAGAACTGCCCGTTTTGGGCTAGAGACGGGCAGGGGTAGGACGCAATATGCGTCCGTGCTCCTTGGACGCGGATTGGCTACTCCCCCTGACACCAGCCAATGGCTGGTGGTCAGTGCTCCGTGGGACCCACCATGATGTATGTGTTTCATCCTTGCCGTCCATCTATTATTACGGATTATTTTACAGTATGAGACCAAAAATGAGTTATATCCTAATCTTAAGTGGACCACATTACATGAAACAGTGTTGAATGAGCGTCGACCATTAAAAAACATTATGTGGCCATAAAAGTTTCAGATCAAGATGATTTTTGTTTTTTCCCTTCATCTGGACCTCTATGACCTAATCAACATATTAGATGTAAAATAAACAGTACAGTGGGCCTTAGGAGGATTTTAATGATAGATATCCAACCACTATTGCTTTCATGTGGTGGGTCCACCTGAGATTTATATACCTCTCATTTTTGGGACCAAGCCATAAAATGATCTGTAAAAATGTGTGAACGGAATGGATGAAACACGTACATCATTGTGGGGCCCACAGATCACCGACCACCAGCCCCGGGGCTGGTGTCAGGGGGAGTAGCCATCCGTTTCCATGCTCCTTGAGCTCCAGTTGCACGGACGGTTCAAAGGAGATCAAAGTTACGTGGGCCCAAAGTGATGTATTTATTATATGTACACCGTTCATCTATTTTTGGAGATCATATTAGAGCATTATCCAACAAATGAATCATATCCAAATATCAGCTGGACCACACCACAGATGGCAGCGAAACACCGTTAAACAATTTAATCGGCCTTCGTGTAAGATCAGTTGGCCCAAAATGATAAACATCACTTAGAAAAATGTACCGGAGTAATCTCGACTTAGTGGAGGATAATTTTCTAACCCTTCTCCATATGAAAAGACATTTTAAATAAAGTCACGGTGGCCCACACATGAACTTATGGTTGACATTCCATTCACACTATTCCATATGATATGGTGCATTTGAGTGGTAAATGTAACTGATTTTTTACCTCAAGACCTGATAGTGAATATAAATATGATGAATGGAGTGAGTTTTACACTTAAAATATGGTGGCCCACATTGACTTGAGTGTTGTAGAGAACTCTACCTCTATCACATTTTACTCTCTCTCTCTCTCTCTCTCTCTCTCTCTCTCTCTCTCTCTCTCTCTTTTCTATCCCCTCTTTGTTCAATGTTTTTCACAATAATAAGGGTTTCATGGTAGACATTCAATTCACATCGTTTGTCTTCGTGTGGTCCACATGATTTTTTAGTAAGCTTCATTTTTTGGATAAAGACTTATATAATATTATTTTACAGAGAAAATATGTCAGGAGGAAGAGGAGGTAGGCAACCTGATATAGGGTGGAGGTACGGTCAGCCCATTCCCGATAATCGATTCGGGAGTATTTGTAATTTATGCGGCCATGTATTGAGGAGTGGTGGAGTAACCCACTTAAAGGAGCATTTAGCGGGAGGGTATCGCAATGTTGTGGATTGCCCAAAGTGTCCACAAGATGTGCGAGAACAGATGAGGAGCATATTGAAAAAAAATGTGAAGACAAAAGATGAACGACATGCACGGGAGAGGGAGATTAGGGAGGAGTTGGGGCGACCACCATATGCAGGTGAGGATGATGTAGTGGATCTCGAAGATGATGATGATGATCCCGAATACAGCCGCGCAATGCAAGAGTCCATACGGGATCGATGGGAGAGGGATCAAGATAGGAGGTGGAATACAAGTAGGCCTCGATTTGAGGGGTCTATCCATGAGCGTGGTGGGGGGAGTGGAGCAGGGGAGAGTGTTAGGGGTGGATCAGGGGAGGGAAGTAGGCGAGGAGGAATATGGGGCATGGGCAGGAGTAGCAGCATGCGGGTGCCGGATCTACCTTCGGATCCGAGGATGTACAAAGAGGCGGGAGGGACACAAAAGAAAATAAAGGAGATGTTTAGTAGAGGGGATGTGAGGAAAAAAGTTGGAAAATTTATAGCAAAATTTTTTATATAAGGTCAAATCCCCGCAAATGCCGCAGCAAGCCCGCACTTCAAAAATATGATAAGTGAAGTGCAGCGTGGGGGAGAGGGTGTGCAGCCGCCTACACCCGCACAGATCATGGGAAAATACTTGGATGATGAACATGCAGAAATGAAGACATACGTTGATTCGTATCGGCAGTCATGGGAGATGTACGGCTGTACCGTCATGTGTGATGGTTGGACCGGACCGACGAAGATGTCGATTATAAATTTTATGGTTTATTCCAGGGGACGGGCGGTGTTCCTAAAGAGTATAGATGCGAGTAGTAAGATCAAAGATCATAACTACATTTATAAACTAATGCACAACATCATGCAAGATGTTGGGAGGAAAAATATTGTGCAGTTTGTTACGGATAATGGGAGTGCATTTGTTAAGGCGGGGAAAGATATTCAGAGCAAGTATCATATGTATTGGACCCCCTGCGCAGCCCATTGCATCGATCTCATGCTGGAGGGGATCGGGGATAGGCCGTCGGTGAAGACTGTAATTACTGATGCACGACTCATCACAAACTTTGTATACAACCACGGCTGGTTATTAGCCGCAATGCGCGAGAGGTGTGGTGGGGATATAGTGCGCCCCGGAGCGACGCGATTCGCCACAAATTATATCGCCTTAAGTAGCCTTCTCAAACACAAACAAGGGTTACGAGAGCTTTTCGCCTCTCATGATTACGTAGAATGGAAAAGGAAGTTGACGAAAGTAACCTATAGAATTGAGGAGCTGGTGCTGGGAAAGACATTTTGGGATAAAGTGCGTGGTGTGTGGGTATTCTAGAGCCCATTTATGTGGTGCTGAGGATGGTGGACAATGAGACAAATCCGTCGATGGGGTCGTTGTATCCGTCTATACAACTAATGAAAGATGTCATTATGATTAAAGCTCCCAATGCATATAAGTGGGTGCATGCAATAATAGACGACCGTTAGGAAAGGACACTTTCTCACCCACTACATCAGGCTGGTAAGTACCTAAATGGATTTATTTTTTTCCATATGCAATAATAAGCGAGGGTTGTACTAATGTGTATATGTTGGTTTTCAGCATATTTTCTAAATCCCAAATACCACTACAGCCGGAACCTCTTCGAAGATAATTCATTAAAGAGGGCTGTGCATGAGGTGTACGATCACTTATTCCCCGATTGTCCGGGGAAAGATACCTTTGGTAGTGAGGTAAATATGTTCCGCACTTACATTATCCTTATCTTCATCTCGATTATTAAATACTTATTCTAGTTGTTATACGCTATCAACAGATTGTTAAATTCCGCGACGCAGTTGGGATGTTTGGATGTCACCCTGCGGTGAAGTCAAGGAATGCCATGATGCCATGTGAGTCACTGTAGTAAACTTAACATTTATATTATTTTGAAAAATTTAGGATAATGAAAGAATCTTATGATACGCAGGCGAATGGTGGTCCATGTATGGGACTGACTGTGAGGTTTTACAACTATTGACTGTCTGTGTACTTGCACAGACGGTGTCCTCGTCACCCTGTGAAAGGAATTGGAGTACATTCTCCCTCATACATACAAATAAACGTAACAGAATAGGGTATGAGATGCTTCAGAAGCTAGTGTATTGTCACTACAATATGAAGTTACAAGAGAGGTTGCTCCGCTCGGAAGGAAGAAGAAAAGCACAGGAAGACCCACTAGACCTGATGACGGTCGGACAGCATGCATATGCTGAGGATGCGGAGGATGACATAGTTACCAGTGGGTTAGGTCAAATGACTTAGATACCTCGGATGGGCGACCAGAGCCACATATTGCGGCAGAAGCAGAGACACAAGGGATTGATGTTGACAAACATGTGGAGCAACAGAGGTCTCCTGATAAGGCATTCGACCCATTAACGAGGAGTCCGGAGGGCAGCCCGCGGCATTCACTATCACGAGGACACGTGGTGGGGAAACATTGTCTGACACCAAGACTCAGTCAAAGAGTGATGCGGGAAATGAGTCCGGTGATGATGATGGCGGCGATAAGGGTGACGATGACTCTGATGACAGTAAGGATGATGATGATGATGATGATGGTGATGATGATGGTGATGATGATGGTGGTGACGCGGGTGGGAGTCAGGATAAGAGGCCTCTTAGCCCTTTTACCGGGGAGGAGAATTTCGATCATTCCACGCAGGACACTGACCATGGTTCTCGTCCAGGAGAACCACGACCTCGTCTTGTTTACAATAAGACATACACGCGTCAAAAGCTACTGCAGAAAAAGAAGACTCATAAACTTTCTGATTTTGAGGAAGAGCTGCTGGCAAAATGCATGAGGGACACGAGCGTTCGTGGCAGGCGAGGTGGCTCCAGATTTGGATCACGGATGAGAGAGGGGAGCTCGAGCTACAGGCCACAACATGAATCTGGATCACAAACACTAGAGAGTAGCTCGAGTTCTGTGCCACAGCATGGGCATGGATATGGACCTAGTGGATATGCGACGAGTGACTCCAGCAGTTACGGCACATCATTTTTCAACCCTAGTCAAGAATTCACTTCTGCATATGGGCAAGGATATGAGCAGCAGTATGGATATGGCCAACAATATGGATACCAAGGAGCTTCATATCTGCCCTTTCCAGATCCATATCAGTTACAGACTGTGACGATTACGCAGTACCCACGAATGGGCGTATTATTTCAGTTCGGAGAGGATGAGTACCAGCGTTATGTCAGGGAGTATCTTAACTGGTACCACTCTTCTATGACCTGGGTACAATATTGTGGATTAGTGGAGCAGCGGTACTATGCCCAGCCACGTCGAGATGGAGATGATGATTATGAGCCACCACGCAACTCTATGTGGGTCTAGACCACAACTAGTCATCATCAAAGAAATGTATATTTATCAGATTTTACTTCTTCAGTTCTTATTTTGTTTTTCAATGAATTGGTTGTGTTTTCATACATGACTATGTATATTTATAAATATCATGCATTCAATTTAAATATAGTTGCATTAGTTCAGTTAAACATCACATAACTTAAGACCCTATACAAAGGAAATTTATTGTGTGCATCTTTTTTTTAAGATGTTATGATTTAAAAGTGTGTATTAAGGGCCTTTTTAACAATCCCCAAAGTTTCATTAAAAAATTCAACCATTTTTCCAATGTTTCCCCATGTTTTCCAAAAAGTGCGATAAACTATGCGATACAAACGATATATCCCGTGCGATAACCGATACGTATTTGTATCCCAAGGGTGCGATACATTGTGCGATACCGATATTTCGAACACTGATAAGAATATCAAACAATAAACATCTATGATACCCTTAAATGTTATCTCATCACACCGGTGCACTCAATCTATGAAGACATGAACCACTACTATGTGTCTAACCGGAAGACAAACAAAAGATGAACCAGAGATAAAACAATTCATACTTGCAGATAATCAGAGAGCCAAATGAATGAATGAAAGTTCTTTTATAGACTTCCCACAGTATTAGAAGGGATGGGATCGTGATATCCCGGGATATGCATGACGAGCCAAATAAACCCAGTGAACTTGTCCCGGGATATAAGCAATCCCATGGATCTTAAAACAATCCACTTACATCACCATCATTACCTTAAAATTGTTCCCATCTCTTGGTTGGAAGGATTGGAAGGTAAAATCCGGGGATATGCCGTGAGTGCCAAACAGACCCAGTGAACTTGTACCTGATATAGCAATCCCATGGATCTTAAACCAATCCTCTGACATCACCATAGTTATCTTAAAATCCATCCCATCCCTCCTAATCCCATGGGATTCGCCTGGCCAAACAGATGCCCTAAAAGTTTTTAGCCAAACAGATGCCCTAAAAGTTTTTACTTGCTTATCCCATGTCTTACTAAATCCATAGTACGGTACGTTGATTTTTTTTTTTTTATGATCTTGGAAAGTGTTGAGGTCAAAATCTGGTCAGCCCTCTTCCCCTCTTCACGTATTCTGAATAGGTGACGGACCTGGTTCCCTGCACACAAACCGTGAGCGATGGAGACCCTGGCTAAGCCGGGGGACCCTCCGATGCCTAAGTCAGGACACTGGAATTTGGGTCTAAGTTGGGGAGAAAAGGGAGAGTGCCAGATGTTGCGTCCCTGTTGTCATGGAATGATGTGATATTTATACCTCTTCGTCGTTTGATCCGCATTCGATAATCTCGGCATGATCAGTAGGATTTGCGGATCATGGAGATATTGCTCAGAATCCGAAGATCATGTGTTACGGCGTGCGTATCTGCGGGCGAGATAAAATGACATATCCATATATGGCAGTTTCTCCACTTAGCGCGTGAAACCTTTATCCTCGGAGATGCCTCGGCTCGGCCAGACTGAGGACGACGACATCGCTCCGAGCGCTGGTGATCGGCTGTGCCAACCCGAGCCGAACCTTGATCTGTTCGTGAGTAATGCAGCTAGCCACTCTCGGTATTATGAGGGACGTTCGCTCGGAGTTGATCATACAACTCGAGTGTTTTCCCTTCCGACTGCCTTTGGAAAGAAGGCGGTCAAGAATGGGAGCTTCGCCCATCTTAACCCACCTTCCTAGTAATAGGCCGAGGCTTGGACCCTCCGCTCGGACTAGCGGATCGTCGATAACTCCGATTGAAGTCGGCTCGGATCTTCAGTATTTTTCAAAGTACTTAAAAATAATTTTTATTTTATTTTGAAACAAAAAATACAACGATATAACTTCTAAAGCATTTATTTCTGGCCGTACATTTTATGTCGGTATACTGTGCCCAACTCAAGGTGTGAAACAGTCCGTGATAAGGTCAGTAGATGCATACAGTGTATTCTAATGTTCGAAACACTTGTTCTATTTTGGCACGTCGACTGGCGAGCGGATGGACGGGCACCTTTGAAAATATCATGCGAGTCGTATTCAGAGCATTGCGTGTAGCACATTGCTCACTATCCATTCCTGTGGAAGTCCGCAATCGAGCAGTGCCGTGTGTCACATCTGGGTCACGTCGGTCAGATCTGTTCTTTCCATGCGTATGTGGGCCACAATAAAAGAAAAAGTGACATGACAACTTAAATAATTGTTTCTAGCCGTCCATTTCTTTTTGGCATGCTATTTCCCACCGAAACGGATTGGCTACTCCCCTGCCACCGGCCAATGGCTGTGGTCGGTGCTCCGTAGGCTCCACCATGGTGTATGTGTTTCATCCCTGCCGTCCATCTATTTTTCTAGATCATTTTATAGTATTACAACAAAAATAAAGTATGTAACACTCTCAAGTGGACTACATTAAAGGAAAAGAGTTGAATGAGTGTCAACCATTAAAAACTTTTTGGGACCATAAAGGTTTTGGATCAAGCTTATTATTGTTTATTCCCTTCATCTGGATCTTTATGACATAATCAACAGATTGGATGTCAAATAAATAATACATTGGGCCATAGGAGGATGTAAATGGTGGATATCCAATCACTATTGTTTTCCTATGGTGTGGTCCACCTGGGATTTATATACCTCTCATTTTTGGTATAGAGCCCTAAAATTATCTTTAAAAATGGATGAAGGGAATGGATGTAATACATACATTAGGGTGTGGCCCACAGAGCACCTACCATCAGCTAGGGGCTGATGGCGGGGAGTTGCCAATCCGTTTCCATTTCCCTGGTCCGAAACCATCTCGATAATTACGGCTGGAGAGTGGAGATATAGACTGTGTATCACACGTTAAAAGTCCCTCACAACGTGTTCCATATTAGCACGTGCATGGCAACAATCATGTGAGTCGAGTCAAGAACAGCATATTTCTGGCCACCTTATGCTAAATTAATAAATTAATTAAAAAGGGAAAAATAAAAAAAAAATTAAAAAAAAAACTTTGACGAGTATGAAAATGGATTGCCTACTGAGTTGCTCAATGCACTTTATCACACTGAGAAAACTTTATTGGGCCCGCTGTGAATGTGTATGGTTTATCCAAGCCGTCCATCTGTTTTTAAGCTCCTTTTAAGGGTCAAGCCTAAAATTGAAGTATTTCCAAGCTTCAAGTAGACCACACAACAGAAAACAGTGGGAATAATTATTTCCACCGTTGAAACCTTCCTAGCTCCCACTGTCATGTTTACTTGTCATCCATCCAACCTGTTGATAAGATCACACAGACATGGATGAAGGAAAAACACAAATATCAGCATGATCCAAAATTTCTATGGCCCAGAAGAATTTTTCAACCGTAGACGTTCAATTCACAATCTTTCCTGTGGTGTGATCTTTACAAACTGATGGACGGAGTCTGTCTGTCAAGGACATTTCTATGGGCCCTACATAGCTTCCTGTGGTATGATTCACCTTTTGTTTCCTCACCATCAGTTGGAGAGTTAATGTTTTCAACGGTTGGGATCACCGAATAATTGGACTCCAATTACAAACACTGAGAACAAAGACTAATCATGCCCATTGTTGATAAGGACTTACATGATACAGATCGGTACGGACCGTGGTCCATAGCACCGCCATATATGGCCGTCATTATGTTTTGTGGTGAAAAACACCTGCCTCATTTTAATTAAGGGTGCGTTTGGCTGCACCCAATATCACGATATTTCATGACTAATCAGCTTAATTTCGTGCAAATCATGAAATTTCATGATTTTTTGTGCAACCAAACACACCCAAAGTTATTGAGCAGGTCTCGCACGCAACTATTATAAACGTGTCAAATGCTACCATGAAGTGCGTCTGTGGCCCACCTGATTACTGAATTGGCCTTTCATTTGCCCTAGGTCATCTTCATGGTGGCCCCAATCTTCTGGATTCATTGCATCATGAATGTCATTAAGGACAATCATTTCGTCGTCCAGCAGCTGTGTGTGACCTCTGCTAATACAGGGCAATTATGGTATTGAGAAAAAGTTTGATACTCTGGAAGAGTGTGATGGATGATACACAGGCACTTATTAATTAGTTAGAAATTCATATTATTAACATAAATTAGGCCGTCCAAAATATTTTTCATAGTTTAGATGCACCGTGGATAAAATATTATGCTTATTTGATTATATGATGACTGAATTGGAAAACATTTACTAGAAGCCTAAAAATGAAGAATAGCCTATGGACCATTCATTTTATGGATGAAATAATTAGGGGTGTACATAAATTTTTATTTATTTATTTTTTTTTTACACATGCACACACACCCCCACACACTCACGCCACACGCACACACACCCCACACAGGCACACCATGGGATTTCACCACCGTGGGTACTCGAACCCTTGACCCGGTGTTGAAACTCCAGAGAGTCTTACCACCCCCATAAGAGCAAGGACCCAATTACATTGAGTCAAACCGAGTCGAGCTCAAATGGATGAAATAATTAGGGGTGTATATTGAGTCAAACCATTGGTTGACCTCAGCTTGAACTTGGCTTGGCTCGATACTCGAGCCTGATTGGCCGGCTCGGCTAAGTTCGATCAACAGCTTGGGCAAGCTCAAGCCAAGTTCGAGCCAAGATCGAGCCGAGTTCGCCATTGAGGCATTCCATAAACACCTGAACCGCAACTTTAAAATCTTATTATTTTACAAACAGAGACAATGGTTTTACAGGTATTTTATCAAACACCTTCTAAGCAACATAAAAAACCAAGAAAAACAAAGAGAAAAATGGTATTTGTTTCATATACATACCTTCTTTGCCACCAGCCACATTTCGTTGGGTCATTTTATCAAACAGTTGGTAAGCAACATCAATGGCAAAGTAACCGAGTCACCGAACTGATTCGATCCGAGTTCGAATCGAGTTGGATTTGATCCGAGTCGAGTCGAGTTGGGGCTTGCTCAAACTCGGCTCAAACACATTTTCAAGCTCAACAAATCAGCTCGACTCGGCTCGAACTTAGCTTCGAACCGAGTCGAATTGAGCTTTTTTGAGTCGAGTCAAGTGAGCAAACTAGCTCGGTTGGTGTACACCCCTAGAAATAATGAACATTGACCACTTGACCATTGAATCTAATAGTTATTTTTGGGACGCCGATTGGACAACCCCAACAGTACCGAGCTCTACATAGGTAGAGTGGCCACCGTGATGTATGGGTTTTATCCACACTATCCATCCATTTTACCATATCATTTTAGGGACTAAGCCCAAAAATGAGGCAGATGGAAGGCCCAAGTGAACCACACAATGGGGACTAAACACTTATTGTTGAAACTTAGCGGTGCACAAAAGTTTTGATTAAGCTGATATTTGTGTTTTCCCTTCATCAAGGTCCATGTGACCTTATGAACAGGTTGGATGACAATTAAAAATCATGGTGGGCCCAGGGAAGGTTTCAAGGTGGGTGTCATTATCACCTCTCCTTCCAGTGGTATGGTCCACCTGAGTATAGTATATGCCTCAATTTTTTTCGCCTGGACTATAAAATGGTATGTAAAAATGGATGGACAGTGTGGATAAAATCGTACATCATCTTGACCCTCATAGTACCCAATTTGGGTCGTTATTTTATTCTTAACCTTCTACTTGATGGGCACCAATTTAATGGTTAAGATCATCTAATAAAGTTAACTTTCAGGATGAGTCCACCAACCTCAGGGTATAAATTGGACAGTCTGGATTGATAGTGTGCTAAATCTATAGCACAGAACACCAGAAGTGCATGCCAAGTGTACGCATGTATTGCGTTTTACGGTTTGAGTTGTCGCTCTTGTACACCCAGATCCATAGCTCAAACTGGCAGACTGAATGGAGACACCTCGTTTCAACACTTGAGGTCTTCGTATCGATCCCTAGTGAGGGTGGCTAATATGGAGTGTGTATACACACATGGGTGTGTACTAACAAGCTAAACCCAATAAAGTGTTGGGTTGATAGTGTGGATTGACAGTAAAGTTAACTTTTAGGATGAGTCCACCAACCTCAGGGTACAAATTGGATAGTCTGGATTGACAGTGTGCTAAATCTGGAGTGTGTGTACACACATGGGTGTGTACTAACAAGCTAAGCGCCCCCCCACCCCCAAAAAAAACAAAAAAAAAAGTTGTTGCTTTTGTACTTAAATATCTGTGTATAATGGATCAAAAGCCAAAAACTTTTGACTCCATGTCGAGCCAGCCCAGGTAGGTTTCAATACGTAGGCGAACACCAGAAGCGCCCGACGCTTTTATACGCAATATACGCAATTCGCCCGGCGCTTTTATATGCAATATACGCAATTTTTAAATGGTCTGACTTAAAATTTATTAATGAAAAATGCTCTAGAGCCATATGACTACTATTATGTAGTGCTCCAGTTCATTGATTTACATTGTTCCTTGCGTCAAGCCAACATTTCATAGCTATCACACAGATACCATTAATCTAACAAATATTAACCATTTATCCATGTTCTTTAACATGGACTGTCATTAGGCAATTGTAACCATCCCATCCACGGGGTGGAAAAGGTTGGTTAGAAAAAATATCAAATCTCTGATGGATTGGATAATCCAATGATTATAAGTTTTTTCAGTAGCCCATTGAATGTGTTTTAAGTTTATAGGCGATTTTGTTATTTTTGAAATCTTAAATCATTTAGAAACACAAGGTCTATCAATTGTATCGATGTACCATCGACAATTTATGAATTTTCTTCATTTGGTCACTGGACTAACTGGGTATTTTTTTTTATCCCATTGAAGATGGTTCGATGAAATATGAAATTGAAGATTAGTTCGATGCCATCGAAGTGGTTTGATGCAATCGAAGAAAATCTAAATTTCATGTTTATTCTCTAGATTGATTCTCTAGATTGATTAGGTATTAGTTTGATGCCATCGACATGACTTCGATGACATCGAAGTATGGACGATGACATCGAACGAATCCGTGCAGATTTTCACAGAGTTGCAATTTTGCAGAATTTGTTTCCTATTTCGATTGAGATTCTTCCAAAGGCTATATATTGAGGTGTAATCGATATTGACAGGTAATTCAAAGCTTTCTAATTCATTGTAGGGTTTCAAGGATATAGCTTGGGTTGATTCGAGGTTGTTCGGAGTGTTTTTCCATATTAAAGAGATTGTTTGAATCGGGTAATCTCTTTACTCCGTGGTTTTTTCCCGCAAGGGTTTTTCCACATTAAATTCAGAGTATTTGGATTGTGCTTGCTTGGTGTGATTGGATTACTTTACTCGATTCATCGCTGTGTGCTTCTGCGGTGTCCCAACAAGTAGTATTAGAGGTAAACGTTGGGGCGCAAGCTTGAATATGAGAGTGAGTAACAATGACTATCAATCCTAAGTTCGATGCTGAGAAATACTCTGAAAAAAAAAAAAAAAAAAAAAAACTTTGAATTATGATCAATCTATTGATTCAGAAAGGATTGGATGAGGTCATTGAGAAGCAACCTGAAATGGAAAGTTTGATCTTTAGGCATGTGGAGTAGTTGTGATTCCATACTTGTGATCTGACCTTGAAGCTCTTTTGTCTTATGAAATTTGACAATCTATGTGTGCTTAACATAAAGTCACTTACACGACTAGAATTTACGGATGATGATGAATGGAAGAAACCTTATAAGAAAGCGAAATCCTCAATCTAATTATGTATAACGAATGAGGTTCTCTATGATATCTTGAGAGAGAAAACCGCAACAAGTTTGTGGAAAAAATTAGAGGATATCTATGCAAAGAAGTCCCTTGAAAATCGCCTACACTTAAAGTTGTTGTTGTTTAACTTTAAGATCGCAGATATAGGAGATGTTGATTCGGATCTGCTGCATATATGTGGGATGTGTCTATAGTATCTTCACATATTATATAATATAATATTTCTAGAGATATAAGACACAATGATCTGTTTTACTGGAATATATATACAATCATCTATCCAAGGTAGACAACTAAATGTCTAAAAATAATTAGTAGTCAGCATAGTTCTCTGCATGTACAGTACGTGCGGGACTTCGATAGTATACTCTAGATGCCACCATTCCCAAATGAGGGAACCATGTATCAAGTTTATAATTTTCTTCGAGGAAATGAGAAAAAATATACTCTAAATGCGACAAACCAAAAAACAAATCAGTAATTAAATTGTCTTGTTAGCAACCCTCCAATCTACCAATAACCAAAACCATACACCTCATCAATATTGAACTTTGTCTGTTTGTCGACTGGTAGACTAAAAAACAGTTCAATTTTATGCTTCTTTTGAGATAAGTGTTCAGAAGTGGTGATGTAGGATCGAATCCAAGAGTTGACAGCTCCAAGTGCAGGGTTGTGATATACCTTAAACTCATTGAGACTAAGATTGAACCCTCAAGGAATTATCTTGGTATGTTTTCAAAACACTTTATCACTAGAACTAAAATTAGAACTAACTTGAAATTTGAATTAGAAGAAGCAATAATGTAAATCTAAGTAATGTAGAGAGAAAATCAATGAATTAAAACACTAGAGTGCCAATAATCCACTTTTACCCATTGTTAATGCCTAATTCACTTGATTTAATTAGATAACTCAAGTGCAATTGAAGTCTTATCCTATCCAGCCGGATAATAAAACGGTTAATTCAATATTCACAACGTAATACAAATTTGAATTTCTATTGATTTAGTTCTCACATGAAGCACTAAGTTATTGATCTTAGTGAATCTAAAGTATCTATCATTCCCATAGTCTACAATAAATCCATGAATTTTACAGATCAATCCCTTACAAAACAGATAAGCTAATAATTTTATTCAAACATTAAGAATAAAGCTTGTCTTAAAAAAAAATTAATAAAATAAATTTAACACATGCACACACCGCCACACACTCATGCCTTAGTGGGATTTCACCACCTATGGGTACTCAAACCCTTGACCAGGTGTTGAAACTCCTAAGAGTCTACCATCGGAGTAAGAGCAAGGACCCAAGCTTGTCTTAGTTGTTCAACATCCAAAGTGCCTAAAGTCGACAATGAATTAAAGTAAACTAAAACTAAAGCTTTATTTAAACTAAAATCAATAAATTGTTCAACATTCAATCCATCAAGCTTGAATCAAAGTAAACTAGAACATTAAAAATAATTATAAGCTTCACCTCTTAGTCCATTCTAAGAGATTTAGCCAACCATTATCATAGTTGAACTAAACTATAAAAAATTTTTTTTTTAAAAAAAAAAAAAAACACAACAATAATATAGAACCGAAAGATTGAAAAAAAAAAAAAAGGCTTTATATAAGCTCTGCAACCTCTTGCTCTCTCTCAAAACTTAATTCGTATTTAGAATATCCTAGATTATCTATTTAACTAGGAAAATTTTGCACCGACTTTACATCGACTTCAATTTTATACACTTTTGTTACGCTTCGGTCACACTGATGAGCACCTTCGATCGCATCGAAGTCAAGCTAAAATAACTTTCAGTTGCAGACGAATTTCTTCAAAACATGTCTGAACTCTGTCTCCTTTTGGTCACACCGAACCTATTTTTGGTGGCATCGAACATCACTTAGGTCACACTTAACAGTAAAGTCGAATTAACTTTGAAAGTTACTGATTCTTGTTAGACTGTCTTTGACATTTTCAGTCGAACCGAACCTACTTTCAGTGGGATCGAACAGTCTGTTATTTTTGTTACTTGACTGTATGATTTTACAGACTTTTCTCCACCTTTAGTACTTGGTTTTCTTGGATCTTTGGCACTTAAATTCTTCAATATTGTCTTTTAAGTATCCAATCCTTCACTTGATCATTCTTTGAGGTTTAAATTATTAATTTAATCACCATTTTCATCTTAGCTCTTCAAATTATCTCATATAGAAAAACATACGTAATCAAATCAACTTAGCACATCTATGCGTAAAAAACCATTGCACAATTGAGGGTAAATATTCAATATTTCACACTCTACAATGTATAGTTTATCATTTAAGCCATCTAAATCTTTTAATGCTTGTCTAACAAGACCCAATCGTGTTGATCCCTTTCCAATAGACTGTGCCTAAGTCAGGTTATTGATAGAGTCGGCGACCTTCTCCATTCTCACATTTAGAATTTCAGTTGGTTTCCCCACCATTGTTTTCTTTAATGCATTGATTATAGTTAGGGTTGCCTTAGAATTCTTTGGTGTAAGATCTGGACTTGGTAAAGTAGCGTCGCCCGATCTTGAATTAAACGACCAGTGTCGCTCAGGCCATTTTCAAAATATTTCTATGGGGACAATCATAGTATCCTCGAATTGTTGGCATATCCCTTGAGTACTATCATCGTCGTCTATAACTCATCTTTTGTTTCTTTGTCTCGACACTATATAACTAAACTTACCTATGCGCCGAGAAGCAAAGTCAACTTTGAATAAAGTCGCAAGGTTGTTATATCTTTATATTTACTTCCTTTGAAGCGTTTGTGCATATTTATGGTACTAATTGTTGTGCAGCATGCCAACAACGTAGTGGGCCTAGATCCAATCTCAGACCCCACCCACAAACGATAAACATGAAGAAATATAAACTAGAAACAGAATCAAAGCATTCAACAAACCACAAGACAAGATATACGTGAAAAAATCCCAATCTAGGGTAAAAAACCACGGATGCAAACTTCCACTATGAAGAACAAAGATTACAAGGCAATATACTAACCTTTCCCTTGGAAGTACAGAGAAAATTCATTGCCCACACCTTAGAAATATTTTCCAATATTCACCTTAACCCTAGAATAACCCTAGGGACCCCAATTTATAGTTTTGGCAACTTCCATTTCGCATCCCAGTTGCGAAAGGACTTGCGACACGAAATCCGGGCAACCTCGATTCGTCGTGGGCGGCCCCAGATGTGGCTCCACTTCTCAACAATCTCCCACTTGGAGACACATCGCCATAAACCTTTGTCTTCTTCATTCAGAGTGCACCACCTCCCCGTCTTCAAGCCTGAAGACCAATCAAAGTTGAACAGAGCTTCAGCTTCTCCCTTGTGACCGCCTTGGTCAGCATATCCGCAGGATTCTCACTTGTATGAATCTTCTCCAGAGCAATCGATCCATCTTCCAGTAACAAACGTATGAAGTGATATCTGATGGCAATATGCTTGGTCCTTGAATGAAAGACTGAATTCTTAGCCAAGTGTATTGCACTCTGACTGTCACTGTACAGCTTGCAATCTGCTTGCTTCTTACCCAGCTCTTCCATAAAACCTTACATCCACACCATCTCCTTGCATGCTTCTGTAGCCGCAATATATTCTGCTTCTGTCGTATTGATAGATACTATCTTTTGTAACTGAGAGACCCAACTGACTGCAGCACTACCCAGAGTAAAAACATAACCTGTAGTGCTTCTTCTGCTGTCGATATCTCCTGCCAAATCTGAATCCACGTAGTCTTGTAACTTGATTTTCGATCCACCATAACACAGCCCTACGTCCTTAGTACCTACCAAGTACCTAAAGATCCACTTCACAGCTTCCCAATGTTCCTTCCCGGGGTTGTTCATGTACCTGCTAACAACTCTCACTGCTTGAGCAATATCTGACCTCGTGCTCACCATAGCATACATGAGACTCCCAATAGCTGACGCGTATGGGACTTTAGCCATGTAGTCCTGTTCCTCCTGCGTCTTTGCACCTTGCTCCTTAAATAGCTTAAAGTAGTTGGCTAATGGAGTGCTAACCGGCTTAGCACCTCCTATATTGAATCGATCAAGTACCTTAACTATGTACTCTACCTATGACAAAACTAATTTCTTGTTTTTCCTATCACGCTTTATCCTCATGCCTAGGATTTATTTTGCAGCTCCTAAATCCTTCATGGCAAATTCTCTAGATAATTGTCTTTTGAGATCTGAGATGTCCTTCATGCTTGAACCGGCCACAAGCACATCATCAACGTACAGAAGAAGGATGATGTAAGACGTATCAAACTTCTTCAAGTAACAACAGTGGTCTGCATGACATCTCCTAAAACCGTTTCCCGACATGAAACTGTCGAACTTCTTATACCACTGCCTCAGGGCCTGCTTCAAGCCATATAGACTCTTCTTCAATCTGCACATCTTGTTCTCATTACCTGGTGTCATGTATCATGTCGGCTAATGCATATATATCTCTTCTTCAAGGTCCCCATGAAGAAAGGCTGTCTTAACATTTAGTTGTTCTAGATGTAAGTCCTCTGAAGCCACTATACTCAAGACTATGCGAATCGTAGACATTTTCACTACCGGTGAAAATATTTCAGTGAAATCGATACCTGCCTTTTGTTGAAACCCTTTCACAACCAATCTAGCCTTGTACCGTTTCGAACCATCGTGCTCCTCCTTCAGTTTGTAAACCCACTTGTTATGAAGAGCTTTCTTACCCTTGGGTAGAGTAACTAGCTCCCATGTATGATTAGACTCAAGAGAGTCCATCTCATCATCCATGGCCTGCTCCCACTTAAACCGTATATCTGATTGTAACACCTCTTCAAAACACTCTAGCTCACCATTATCCGTCAGTAGTAGATAATGTAAGGAGGGTGAGTATCGGACCGTGGGTCTCCTCTCCCGAGTAGACATCCTCACAACCGGTATATGCGGCTCTGCCTCATCCTGTGGCGCTGTAACACCCATATCTGGTAACTCTTCCAACTCTACGAATTCCTTTTTCTAGGCCTTATTTTCCTGCACACTGTCCTTATGCATCATTTTTTCATTGAAGATTACGTCTTTGCTTCTGATGATTTTCCTGTTTTCTGCATCCCAGAACCTGTAGCCAAAATCATGCTGCCCATAGCCTATAAACGTGCACCTCCTAGACTTCGCATCCAGCTTGTTTTTGTGCTCTGCATCAATGTGAACATATGAAGTGCAACTGAACACTCTAAGATGTGCAAGGTTCACTTCCTTCCCAGTCCACGCTTCTTCTGGTAGCCCACCATCCAATGGTGCTGAGGGACTTCTATTGATGAGATATGCGACAGTATTCACAGCATCTGTCAAAAAGATCTTGGGCAACCCTGCATGTAACCTCATGCTCCTAGCGCGCTCAAGGATGGTCCTATTAATGCGCTCAGCCACACCATTCTGTTGTGGTGTCCCTGGAATCATTTTCTGATATTTGATTCCATTTGCTGCACAATACTCCTCAAACCTCTTATCACAATACTCTCCCCCATTGTCAGATCTGAGACACTTTACTATTTTACCTGTCTCATTTTCTACCATAACTTTCTACTTCTTAAGTACATCAAATACATCAGATTTATGTTTTAAGAAGTAGATCCACAGTTTTCTACTAGCATCATCAATAAAGGTAACAAAATAACGTGAGCCACCAAGAGATAATACCTGTGTCGGTCCCCACATATCAGTGTGTACAAGATCCAACAGATGTGTCTTTGGAGCGCGTCCCGTCTTCTTGAAGCTTACCCTCTTCTGCTTGCCATACACGCGGTCCTCACAGAATTTCAAGTCAATAGACTTCAGCCCTGGTAGCTTCCCTTTTGACAATAGCACTTTCATCCATTTCTCACTCATATGTCCCAGCCTCTGATGCCATAACTGCCCATTCACTCCAGTTGATGCGACTGCGAGTGAACTATACGATCCTAAAGTCACGTACAAAGTACCTTCCTTTTTGCCTCGAGATATTACCAAGGCACCTTTTGTGATCTTTCAGGAGTCACTGGTGAATGTCATCACATAACCGGTATTGGTCAACTGTCCCACTGAGATCAGATTACGTTTCAAACTCGGTACATGTCTGACATCCTTCAATTTCAAGACCGTTCCGTCTTACTGATTTACATGAACATCCCCCTTTCCAACAATATTGCACAGCTCATCATCACCCAGGTAGACTCTCCCAAAGTCACCTGACACATAATCATGCAGAACTTCCTTACACGAAGTAGCATGAAACGAAGCACCCGAGTCTATAACCCAAGACTCATTCCTCACATCAAGAGACAAGATCAACGCCTCTGTGTCACTCTCCTCAGACAGATTCACTGAATCCTTCCTGCATTGAGAGCTTCCTTCTTGTTTCTTGAGCGCCCTGCAATCACGTTTCATGTGCCCCTTCTTGCCGCAATGCCAACACCCGTCTTTGTCTTTCGGTCCATTAGACTTCTTCCTCGACTTAGAACGCCCATGTTTATTGCCTTCTTTGTTCAGCGATCTTCCTCTTCCTTCAACGTTTAGAGCATTCTCTGAATCCTCTGAAACTCCTGATGCATTCCTTTTAGATTCTTCGCTGAGAATTAGACCGGCCACATCATCAAATTTCAGCTTTGTTGATCCTGAAAAATTGCTCACAGCAATCACCAAACCATCCCAACTGTCTGGCAAACTGAATAAGATCAATAATGCCATGACCTCATCCTCAAAAGCAATGCCAATGGATTCCAACTGGCTCGTGACTGTATTGAACTCGTTTAGATGTTCAGCCACGCTCCCACCATCTGACATCTTCATGTTGAATGGTTGTTTCATAAGATGAACCTTGTTGGATGCTGAGGGCTTTTCATACATGGTGGCTAGGGCTTCCATTAATTCTTTTGTCATTTTTACCTTGGATATATTGAAGGCGACGCTCTTAGACAAAGAGAGTCAGATCGTTCCTAAAGCCTTCCAATCCAGTAAAAATCATTCATCATCTGTCATCTTTTCTGGTTTCTTCTCTTTTCCTCCTAGAGGAATATAGAGCTCCTTCTGATACAGATAATCCTCCATCTGCATCTTCCAGAAGGCAAAGTTTGAACCATCAAACTTCTCAATTCTAGTTTTCCCATTTTCCGCCATCGCTCCCAATAGAACTAAATTAATAGCTCTGATACCAGTTGTTGCGCAGCACGCCAACAACACAGTGGGCCTAAATCCAATCTCAGGCCTCACCTACAAACGATAAACAGGAAGAAATATAAACTAGAAACAAAATCAAAGCATTCAACAAACCACAAGACAAGATATACGTGGAAAAACCCTAATCTATGGTAAAAAACCATGGATGCAAACTTCCACTATGAAAAACAAAGATTACAAGGCAATATACTAACCTCTCCCTTGGAAGTATAGAGAAAATTTCTTGCCCACACCTTAGAAATATTTTCCAATATTCACCTTAACCCTAGAATAACCCTAGAGACCTCAATTTATAGTTTTGGCAACTTCTCTTTCACATCCCAATTGCGAAAGGACTTGCGACACAAAATCCGTGAAACTCCTTTCGCATCCCAGTTGCGAAAGGACTTACGACACGAAATCCATGAAACTCATTTCGCATCCCAGTTGCGAAAGGACTTGCGACACAAAATCCGCGTAACCTCGACTAGTCGTGGGCGGCCCCAGATGTGGCTCCACTTCTCAACACTAATAACATGCAAGTAATTATTACTTAGTGGAATCCCATGAGGGTTAATAAAAATTATGCTAGCTAATAAATAAAATTTATACCTTCACGTACTCTTTCCGCACTTCGTAGGAAACGACAACAACTCAACTTTCCTTCTTGGATTCCATCTAAATCCACTAAATCCAAATGTTGTCAGCATATCTTTCACTTCATTATACCATTTTATTTTTTTTTAATGTATGCATTTTGGATTTTCTCCAGCACCTCTATAAAAGAAGGCCCCTTCTCGGGGGGTTTGTGATCTAAAACCCTTGACCATATTTTCACTAAGAAGATTGTCGACACTCTTCATCCTCACATCTCCAACGTGTGTGACCATCCCATGTGATTCTTCAGTGGCTCATTGCCACATTTTCTTTCATGCCACAACATTCCCCTCTTATATACTCCTCCACTTAAGTTTCCTTCTTTTATTGATGGATCATACCTGATGTATTCTCAGTGCCTTGTTGTACTAATGGATCTTAATTAGCCTATCAAGTGAATGATTGATCTTCTGTTTCTTTCTTTTTTATTTTCAAGCAATAACAATGTTCTTAATCATGTTCTTTATGATCATAGTTAGAGTTGAGGAATAATCTCTAGAGATTGCTTGCGTGTGTAACCCCTTCCTTCTCTATCATTAAGGCCCTTAATCTTACTCTGAATATACGAATGCAATTAGCAGTAGGAATTATCTGAGTTAGAAAATCTTCAATTCCTTGACTCATTATAGATTCATAGCATTTAGCTAGCCATTGATTTTGAGTTTACTAAGTAGTAATTCTAAGTTAACTTATATCATTCACCATTTGACTTAGCCCAAAATTATAACTGAAGTAACCGCAGAGCTCCTGCGGTGCACATCTACAATAATAAGACAAGACTTGAAAACCAATGAAAATCATGACCTTTGATAGAGCTAAGATGATGACTATGATGATGAGCCAAACACACCCAAGATTATACTTGACAATAACTCTACGAAAGTTTTACTTGAATGCGACCGGAGGTAGCCCAAAATAGCAGTTGGCATCATTCGCCTGCGTTGTCGCGTGTACAGAAATCAGCTGACTGATGCTTTTCACTTGGAGTGCATTTGGATTTATGGTTGAACAGCAGTTGGCATGTTTGACTTGACTGCAATAGGTTGCAGCGGAAAATATCGTTTGCCGTCACTTATGGGGCATTGAAAGTAGACAAATTCTGACATCAACACGGTTCAAATTCCTAATTTTGATGACCATCTATTCCTTTACATGGCCATCAATTCAATCTTGATGACTTTAGGATCAATTTCTCTGTGTGGTGGATCGTTCATCCAATGGCCTTGAGTAACCATGGTGGTCCACCTATGCCTATAAAGAAATTTTAGGCATGGATCGGATACTACCCCAGTTGGACCTACCTAGAGACAGGAATATGTGGAGGCCAATGTGATATATATGTTTTATTCATTCTCTTCATCCATTTTGAATTTTTGGACAAGGGCGTAAATAATAATAATAATAAAGAAAAAAGAAAAAAAAAAAATGCAGGTTGAAGGCAAGTGTGTCATACCACATGAGCAAAGATTGAATTCCTACAGTTGAAAACTCGCTGGAGCTCATATTGATGTTTATTTTCATGAATTCCTACGGTTGAAAACTCCCGGCTCATATTGATGTTTATTTTCATCTAACCCATTCATAATGTCAACATGTATGAAGGGAAAAAATATAAATATCTGCTTGATACAAAACTACAGCGCAGGTTGAGAAGTTTTCAATCCTCACTACTTCCTATGTTGTAGTCCACTTGAGCCTTCAATCTGCTTCATAAAGCTCATGTCCTAAAATAATCTGTCAAACTGGATGTATAACATGGATAAAACATATACATTAGATAGGTCCTGTTGGAGTACTTCCTATGGTGTGGTCCGCTTGGGCCTTCTTTTTGGGCTCATGACCTAAAATCACCTGTCAAAATGGATGGATGGTATGGATAAAACATATACATCATAATGAACCTTACAGAGCCCTTGACAGGACCCTCCATCTCTAGCTAGGTACTGGTGGGGTAGCACCCAATCCGCGGTCAGAATTTTTCACCCGTGAGAGGAAATCCCACTGGATCCTTCAAGGTGAATTGAATACAAAAAGGTTCAAAGCATGCACCTGCATTTTGGCTTTGGCTCTAACTGTTGAGAATTTTATACAGATTAATGTAATATCTGTATAATATGGAAACCAAAAATCACTACGGTCAGAACTAAGGACAGGTTGAAGCACGTCTGAAACGCTGTCCTTAAAGCGTTATTTGCCCCTACTCAAGTGGATTGAGTATGCTGATAGGTTACAGGCAAATTGCTTCTAGGATACGACAAGCCTGGTGTGGGTCTGCGTTCAGCAAACACGAAGGCCCACCAAATGGAACTCTTTTACACACTATCTGGCAATATTACAATATAAAAGAAAAATCCCAAAGAAAGAGAAGAAAGAGGAAAAAGGAGTTTGACCACTGCACTGGTCAGTTCAATTCGTCAGCCACTGGTTCAGTTGAACAGTCCTAGACCACACCTCTGGTCTATTCTTCAAGCTAAGGTTCAAGCCTTGCTTTGTTGCTGGAAATTCGTATGGATTTGCTGGAGTGAGTTGAGATGGTTTGGAAACCCATCTAGACCCTCTTTTTATAGGCTATGATGGCTGGGGTTTATGGTCCAGGGAATTAAATTCCATGACCGTTTTCTAGCTGTTGGAGAAACTAGCCGTTATATGGCTGTTGGAAACTAGCCGTTATATGGCTGTTGTGAGAGAGCTGGCTAGCCATTTTATAGCTGTTGGGCTAGCCGTTTTATGACTGTTAGCAACAGTTTCTGTAATTAACTCCATAGCTGTTACACATTTGTGCAACAGCTATATTTCCAGCCTCTATATAATCAGAGGGACTCTCATTCAGTCCACTTGATTTCGTCCAACCATCTGCCTTAGCCACTAGTCGCACCGCGACTCGCACCTGTCTCGCTCCGGTTCGCGAAGGGAGCGACCCTCTGCGACACGATGCGCACGTGCGAAGTGCAAAGTGCGCCACTAGCGCCTCTACAGCCACACTGCTCACATGCCCACGCCCTCGCACCGAGCCCAAGCCCAAGCCCGAGCCCGAGCCCGAGCCCGAGCCCAGACCGAGACCGAGACCGAGTCCAAGTCCGAGTCCGAGTCCGAGACCGAGACCGAGACCGAGACCGAGACCGAGCCCGTGCCCGTGCCCGAGCCCGAGCCCGAGCGCGAGCGCGCGCGCGGGTGTTCCAGTGCTTCGCACTGGAACACGCAAGGTCAATAGTCCACGGACTACCAAGGTAAATATTATAATACTCCGCTGTTTTCATTTAAACCCGATTTCCTTCTCTTCTCTTTCCCATGTGGGACTATTCCCAAAACTTGAAAAATGTATTTTTTCAAACATCTTTTCAAATATTATTATTATAATATATTATTAAAATATATTTTTAAATCAATATATTTATAACAATCCCCCACTTGATTTTATAAAAATATTTTCTCGGTTTAAACAATATTGCCAGAATAATTAGCTTATATGCATAAAGAAAGATATCTTTCGATTTTAATCTTCCCTTAGTGTAAGTATCTCAAAACTCTATCGAAATTACTGGTAGCCGCAGCTTTGAACCAGTTATTCCTAGATAACAGAGTTGGAGAAACCACACACATATTCGCTATGTGTTTATTAGAGTTCCCACAATCTTGCTCAGCACATTTAATGGCCATGTGCTTATCCTAATTCGTGAACGATCCCGAGAGAAAACTCCTAACTCTCATGAGAGACGGCACCATCTCTACGTTCATATAGGTGAAATCCTTCCAGTGTCTCCGTTACTTTAAAACACTTGTCCTATAGACTGGATTTCATTAAGAGTTCTTAAGACTCAACCCTCTATCGTAACGCTCAGCACTTATCTATTATGGATGAGGTTTTATTATTCAGTGCTGAAAACTTTCCACATATCAGTGACTTGTTCTTACCCATTAAACCCAAAATTAGAGATTTTCTGACTTTAGGTTGGGTTACCATCACTGGTGGAACTTTGGTTGAAGAGTTTCAACCCCATCCCTCTAGATGTAGCCTTTACTACCTCTCTCGGTAGAGGTTTAGTAAAAGGATCTGCCAGGTTGTTGCTTGATTTCACATAGGAAATAGCAATGATTCCATCTCGAATCAATTGTCTGACATAATCATGTCGAAGACTGATATGTCTAGATTTACCATTATAAGTGCCGCTATAGGCTCTAGCTAATGTGGCTTCACTATCACAATGTAGTGACACAGCCGATATAGGCTTTACACAGAAAGGGATTTCTAATAGAAGATCCCTTAGCCACTCAGCCTCTTTGCCTGTTGCAGCCAGGGCTATGAATTCAGACTCCATAGTCGAATGCGTTATGCAAGTCTGTTTCTTGGATCCCCAAGATACAGCTGCACCTCCTAGGGTGAATACCCACCCTGTAGTAGACTTGTTGTCCCCTGCACTCGATATCCAGCTCGCATCGGTATATCCTTCCAATACGGCAGGAAACTCTGAATAGAATAGTCCTAAATCTTTGGTTGCTTTTAAGTAACCAAGGACTCTACTGATTGCATTCCAGTGTTCAGTACTGGGGTTACTAGTAAACCTACTAAGTTTACTCACAGCATATGCGATATCTGGTCTAGTGCATTGCATAGCATACATTAGACTTCCTATAGCACTTGCATATTCTAATTGTGCAACTGTTCTTCCAGTATTTTCTTTTAGCTTGATACTTGGATCAAATGGGGTTTTTGCTTCCTTTATATTTAGATGGTTAAACTTGTTTAGTATCTTCTCAATATAATGAGATTGACACAAAGCATAACCCCCACAATGTTTTTTAACTTTGATACCTAGAATGGTATCAACTTGTCCAAGATCCTTCATTTTGAATACAGAAGATAGAAACCTTTTTGTTTCAGTCACACCTTCCATTTTGTTACTTATTATTAACATGTCATCTACATATAGAAAATAATAACGATATAACTACCATCTACTTTAGAGTATATGCATTTGTCAGCTACATTATGCATGAAACCATGAGATAGTATTTTGGAATCAAACTTCTCATGCCACTGTTTTGGTGCTTGTTTTAATCCATACAATGATTTGACTAATCTACATACTTTGTTTTCATTTCCTGGTAGAATGAACCCTTCAGGTTGTTCCATGTATACCTCCTCATTGAGGTCACCATTCAGGAAAGCAGTCTTTACATCCATTTGATGGATGTGAAGATGATGTATAGAAGCTAGCGCAAATAATATCCTAATGGATGTTATCCTAGCTACAGGTGAGTATGTGTCAAAATAATCTATCCCTTCTTTTTGTCTAAAACCCTTAGCTACTAGTCGAGCTTTAAAGGTTTGGATAGTCCCATCAGTGTGATATTTCTTCCTAAATACCCACTTGCAACCTATGGGTCTAGAACCTGGAGGTAAGTTTACTAGTTCCCATGTTTGATTTGATAGTATGGATTCCATTTCATCGTTTATAGCTTCTTTCCAGAAAGCTGAGTCTCTAGAAGATATAGCCTCTTTATATGATTTAGGATCATCTTCTATATTCATCACTATAGGTATTTGTCTTATAACATTTTCTCTATCTGCTTCTACTAGATGAAAAATGATACGTTGTGAGTCTATGTAGTCATCTCCTAGACTCTTCTCTATTCTTGTTCTTTGACTCCTACGAGGTTCAATAGGAGCTTCTACTATCTGTGGGGCTATGCTATCTTGTTCTCTATTAGGAGATTGGATGTCATTATCCTTAGTCTCCAAGGATAGTGAGTTCTCAAAGAACTCAACGTCTCTTGATTCTATTATTGTATTAGACTCCATGTCTAGAAGTCTATAAGCTTTACTGTTTTGTGCATACCCTACGAAGGCACACTTAATAGCTCTTGGTCCTAACTTAGTTCTTTTTGGGTCAGGGGTTCTACAATATGCAAGACACCCCCACACTTTAAGATATCCTAGGTTAGGTTTTCTTCCTCTCCATGTTTCATATGGAGATATTCTATATTTTTTAGACGGAATTCTGTTTATAATATGGCATGCTGCAAGCAGTGCCTCACCCCATAGATTTAGTGGCAACTTTGCTCTTATCAGCATTGAGTTGACCATTTCTACTAATGTTCTATTCTTTCTTTCAGCTATTCCGTTTTGTTGAGGTGTGTATGGCGCTGTACATTGATGTATCAGTCCATGTTCTTCACAGAAGTTATCGAATTCATTGGAGAAGTATTCTCCTCCTCTATCGCTACGGAGAATTTTAATCTTCTTATTTAGTTGATTCTCTACTTCTGCTTTATATACTTTAAACATGTTCAATGCTTCATCTTTGCTCTTTCAATAGGTACACATACACATATCTAGAGCAATCATCTATAAAGGTTATGAAGTACCGTTTACCTCCACGAGTAAGAATGCCGTTTAACTCACAGATATCACTGTGCACAAGATCCAATATTTGAGACGATCTTTCAACACTTGGAAAAGGTTTCTTCGTCATTTTGGATCGTATGCACACTTCACATTTTTCGGTTTCATTATCTGTGTATGAGATTAAACCATTCTTAGCCATGAACTTCAAGGTACTATACCCTATATGGGCTATCTATCATGCCACAGTCCAGAGGATTCAACCATATACGCAGAAGTGCTACTTTCATTCAGAGAAAACTTAACCATTCCGTTACAAGCATATCCCTTCCCGACAAAATTCCCATTCTTGGACAGGATCAGTTTTCCTGACTCGTACACCACCCTTATGCCTGGTTTACCCAGAAGGTCCCCAAAACTAAGTTTCGCCTCATGTCTGGAACGTGCAGTACATTGGTCAGAATCACTTTCTTCCCAGATGTGAATATCAGTTCGACAGTTCCTTTGCCGACGACCTTTGATCGGACTTCATTGCCCATTTGGACTTCTTGACCATCGGTCAATTCCTCATAGGTTTTGAAGGCTGATTTGTCGTAGCACACATGTACTGTAGCGGCAGTATCATACCACCAACCTGGAACTTTGCCTTGGATGGTATTCACCTCAGTGATCATAGCCACTATATCGCCTTCTTCTACTGCACTTGCCTCTTGTTTAGACTTGCGATATCGGCATACTCGAGCATAGTGCCCGGTTTTTCCACAGACATGGCATGGGCCTTTGAACTTTCCGTTCTTCTTTTGGGTGTTTTTCTTGAATTTCCCTTTATTGGGTTTCAGGGAATTGTCCTTCTCGGGATGTTTGTTATTAGAGTTCTCTACTGCATGAACCTTGGACGAGGCATTCCCGTTATCATTCTTTCTGTCGCGGTTACGGGATTCTTCCTCAATTCTGAGATGTTTCTGGATTTGTTCCAGTGTGTAGTCCTCAGTTTTATGCAGCAACTTCTTTCTATAGTCTTTCCACATCGGTGGCAATTTGGCAATTATAGCCCCGACTTGGAATGATTCAGGAAGATCTATCTTTATCGCTTTGATTTTGTTTACTATTAGCTGCAATTCTTGGATTTGGGGTAGCAGCGGTTTGTTATCTACCATGTTGAAGTCAAAATACCTGGCGATGAGAAACTTGTTGGTACCTTCTTCTTCAGCTTTGTATTTGAACTCCAGAGCAGTCCAGATCTCCTTTGCTGATGACGTCTGTTGGTACAGATCGTATAGTCGGTCGGAGAGAGCGTTCAGAATGTGTCCTCGACACAAGAGTTCATCTTCGGCTCGTTTGGTGCGAGCGGCCACCTGTTCAGGTGTGTCGTCGTCGGTTGCTTCAGGTAGCGCTTGCAAATTTGGATCTAGTATGTAGTAGATCCTTAGCGCCGTTAGGAGAAATTTCAGCTTGTCTTGCCATCTTGTAAAATTGGTTCCATCGAACCGATCAAGACGTATCAAGTCCTGATTCATCAGCTTGATGGATGAAACACTGTCGGCTTCCATTACAGAATAACGCTTTAAGATTGTTAAGAATTTTATACAGATTAATGTAATATCTGTATAATATGGAAACCAAGAATCACTTCGGTCAGAACTAAGGACAGGCTGAAGCACGTCTGAAACGTTGTCCTTAAAGCGTTATTTGCCCCTACTCAAGTGGATTGAGTATGCTGATAGGTTACAGGCAAATTGCTTCTAGGATACGACAAGCCTGGTGTGGGTCTGCGTTCAGCAAACACGAAGGCCCACCAAATGGAACTCTTTTACACACTATCTGGCAATATTACAATATAAAAGAAAATCCCAAAGAAAGAGAAGAAAGAGAAAAAAGGAGTTTGACCACTGCACTGGTCAGTTCAATTCGTCAGCCACTGGTTCATTGAACAGTCCTAGACCACACCTCTGGTCTATTCTTCAAGCTAAGGTTCAAGCCTTGCTTTGTTGCTGGAAATTCGTATGGATTTGCTGGAGTGAGTTGAGATGGTTTGGAAACCCATCTAGACCCTCTTTTTATAGGCTATGATGGCTGGGGTTTATGGTCCAGGGAATTAAATTCCATGACCGTTTTCTAGCTGTTGGAGAGACTAGCCATTATATGGCTGTTGGAAACTAGCCGTTATATGGCTGTTGTGAGAGAGCTGGCTAGCCATTTTATAGCTGTTGGGCTAGCCGTTTTATGACTGTTAGCAACAGTTTCTATAATTAACTCCATAGCTGTTACACATTTGTGCAACAGCTATATTTCCAGCCTCTATATAATCAGAGGGACTCTCATTCAGTCCACTTGATTTTCGTCCAACCATCTGCCTTAGCCACTAGTCGCACCGCGAGCGACCCTCTACGACACGATGCGCACGTGCAAAGTGCAAAGTGCGCCACTACAGCCACACTGCCTCACATGCCCATGCCCATGCCCATGCCCTCGCCCGAGCCCATCCCGAGCCCGAGCCCGAGCCCGAGACCGAGACCGTGCCCGTGCCCGAGCCGAGCCCGAGCCCGAGCGCGAGCGCGCGCGCGGGTGTTCCAGTGCACTGGAACCGCAAGGTCAATAGTCCACGGACTACCAAGGTAAATATTATAATACTCCGCTGTTTTCATTTAAACCCGATTTCCTTCTCTTCTCTTTCCCATGTGGGACTATTCCCAAAACTTGAAAAACGTGTTTTTCAAACATCTTTTCAAATATTATTATTATAATATATTATTAAAATATATTTTTAAATCAATATATTTATAACACTACCTTAAGCCACCTTGAAAGGGGAATGAAAACTTCCAATTGGTTATAGGACTCAGAGAGTTAGGCCAATCGTTCACACATCATCCCGAGTTGAGTTCACTGAATGAGCCAGGGGTGACTCGACCAAGTTGCCCCACCTTTTTCTCAAAATATAAGGAGAGATAAAAGCTCATAGCACTATAAGTTATAATTCTCCTAGTCGAATTGGAACACTTATACATCCATCCATTGTCTAAACTGTTCATTAGGTCCATTGCACATTCATGTGATAACATACACACATCAGGCCAATCGATTTTTGTTCACCATTGGATCAATGGCCTTTAATATGGACAGTGAAAACCATTTACACAAAACAGATCTAATCATAAACTGATACGTCTTTATCATATCCCATTATTTATGATTCTCAAAGATTACTTTTGTTAGAAATCATAGCCATCCCAGCCATGGATCGGACAAAAGATGGCTATTGAAAAAAAAAAAAGAAAAAAAAAAAAAAAAAGACAAATAAAGGGTGTATAGGATCTTCCAATCAGTGCAATTATTGCATGGTGGGGCATGAAATGTGTTTTGGACTTAATAGACAGTTTAGATTGATCGATTGGACTATTCAAGTAACCATGGGATTGGGAGTATTATAACTTAGAGCGCTCCGTTGGAGCATTTCTTTGTATATAAGGGCTTGTTTGGTTTTTCAATTCACCGGAAAATACTGTAAAATATGTAATAATTATTTCCCAGTATTTACATTACTTTTTTCAATGTTTGATTTGAGTACACATTTTTTTACACAAAATCGAGAACACCACACATATTGTGGGTTCCATTGTGAAATGTATCGCTTATCCACACTGCTAATCTATTATGGCTGATGAATTTATGGCATGAGCCAAAAATAAGGCATATCGAAAGCTCAAATGGACCACGCCGCTAGAAAAAGGGTATGTAACACTTACCATTAAAAACCTCTAAGGCCACTGTTTCTTTTTGTGTGGGTCATTTGAGTGTTCAATCTGCCTCATTTTTCAGCTCATGCTTTAAAATATTGTGTTAAAACAGCTGGACGGAATGGATTTATCATATACATCACCTTAGGGTCCACAAATTTAAAATAACTTGTTTGAACTAGTTTTGGAGTTAAAAAGTAGAGTCCGTTATCTGGTCAACAGGAATTTCCTGATACCCTAATCTTCATTGATCCATGTCACCACTCACTAAAAAAAATAAAAAAAAATAATAAATAAAAAGCTTCGAACGCCAAACCATTAGGGTAACAGGAAATCCTTGTTGACCAGATAACAGAGAATCCGGACTCTAAAAAGTACGGTGGATTTTCAAACAATTTTCAAATGGGTGAAATGGTAATAATTATCTATTTAAGGGTATTTACACAGCCACTGAAAAATCAAACACACCCTAAAGAGATTTTTACAGCGAAGTGCCTTTGTAATTCAGGTTTTAATAAATAGTCCCTTGGCCAACCAAAATTAATAAAAGTGCTTATTGAGGAAGAAATTAGAAAAATGTCATAATTTCTTTTGTTTTGTTTTGTTTTATTTTTTTAACAAGTTGAGAATGAAGACTCGCCAGGCCCATGTGGTATGTGTTTGAAATCCAACAGCCCCACATATGCACCTCATGTTAGACTGATGAATAAAAAATATGGCTGATCCGATCATCATAGAGTGGCTCAAACCATAAAAATAACATACACCACTAAAAAATATCCAAATTCATGTGTAGCACATTTGAAGATTGGATTAGCTAGATTTTTGGCTCTTGCCGTCACCATGGGTGATTCATATGTTGGACAGGTTGGATGTATACACATACCAAGCCACCCCTAAAAATCTCAATTTACTACCATTTAAAAAAAGAAAATTTAAATTAAGGGTATTCTGATAAATTCCTTGGTCAAAAGCATCTCCGTGAAATTTCTAATCCGGCATTATTTGGTAAAATAAACTCCTAGCTAATTTTAAGATGATATATGATTAATGCATGACCTAAAATTAAATAAATATAAATTCATTATGTTGAGATACAGAAGGGGTATCTATTTGATATTTAATAAAATAAAATATTTTTAATGAAGTATTTTAGTAAATTAATATATTTATGGGAAGCTCATTAACCCTAGCTTGGGGTTTCAAGCGAAAAATGAAATATATCATGACAAGAAATGTGAAAGGTTGTAAACAAAGTCACGAAAGGCTAATTTGAGAATTCTGAATCACAGACGATTAACCTAAAGTTAGCACGAGTATATCCTATTTTGCAAAATTCTTAGCATTGGCCTGGGTGGAAGCAAATTGCTTCGCAGGGTGTTGACCCTATCCAGACCAAAAAGCATTGCGTGGCGTCTCATGTGGGACGCCGATTTCCTGGAAAGCCTTATGCAGGAAGTTCCCGTGCTGGAAACCTAGGTGGGTCCCACAGTTGTGTTTCTGAGAAATCCACTCTGCCCATCCTTTTTGTGAGCTCATTTTAAGATATGAGATCAAAAATGAGCCAAATACAATACTCAGGTGGGCTGAAAATGTGAGGATTGAACGTCCACAGTAAAGTTTTGAATCAGTATAATATTTCTGTTCTCAGTTCATCCCAGTAGGAATGACTTTATGAGCGGTATGGATGGCATTTAAACATTAATCTCAACCGAGGAGGTTTCAACTGTAGGAACTTTCCCCCACCTTTAGTGCAGCTCACTTGAGTCATGGATCATGTGGTCTCAAGTCCTAAAATGAGTTCAAAAAATGAATAGGTGAAGTAGATTTCTCGTAAACATCACGGTGGCCCACTCAGGTTTCCAGCGTAGAAACTTCATGCAATAGTCTTTCTGACTCATGAGTGCCACAGAAAGGGAAAAGTAAAAAAATTCCAAGAACCATGTCTACCTCAAACCTAGGACAAGTCCAAGTGGACGAGTCCTATCAGATGGAGAAAATCTTACCATGTTTCGAAATACATGCTTCCGAAAGTACTCCGGTGGGTTATGGTGGACCATGATGCATGTGGCATGGCATGACCCCTGCTCTCTGAGACCCACGGTGATGCATACATATATATAAATAAAAAATGATGCAAATCCAAAGTTCAAGTGTACCACGCCACCAAAAACAATGGAGACTAAACGCCGGTCGTTTAAAACTTATTAGGGATATAGAAGTTTTAGAATCAAGCTTATATTTGTGTATTCCCTTCAATCATGTCTGTGTGGCCTTATGAACATGTTGAATAGCAAATAAATCATCACAGTAGTAGACATGCATTCAATTCTGATGATTATTTTCTGTGGTGTGGTCCACTTAGGGCATGTTTGGACCACGGATTAGGTGGGAGTGGGTTGTATTAGGGTGGATTGCACGGCTTCTAATGTCATAAATGAGTTTGACAGTAGATTACATGCAATCCCACTAGATTGCTATATCCATCGGCCCATCACTGTCATGTTTGGACGGGCGGACGAGATGGAATTTCAAAAGCATAGTACGTTTGGGTGGGCATGGGCCAGCGTTCGCACTGGGTCCCACTGGGACGTGTAATGGGCCACCATCATGGACGGTTCCGATCACGAAACCGTCCAATATGTCCAGGAGGTGGGGCCGACCGTACCCATGGAGACCTTATCCTCCCATGCACGGGCACACACGACTTCCACCGTCAAACGCAGGACGGACGGTAGAGTAAAAGATTTTGTGGGCTACACCGAATTTAATCCGAAACCAAACATTTTCAACTAGTTTTTCGACATGCATTCAGTGGACGGAGTGGATTTCCCTGAAGACATCAATCATGGGCCCCACCATCAGCACAGCGCAAGAAATTGCGCAATTCCCTGCGTCCGTGAAAACTGACTTCGGTGAGCCATTATGCGATCTTGGTGGTGATCGGATCAGCAATCCAAACCCTCTATAATCTCCAAAAGGGCGTTACGACCCTTCCCATGAAGTCAGAATGGACGGTGTGGATACTCCCTTCACCAAAACTCGTTCCAAACGCGGTTGTTTCCGCGCCTTTGTTGCACAACATGCGTAAACAGAGTCGGTTCGTCCGGTGCCAAACCTACCTCCTCCAGTCGATGGGATTCGCAATCTATCGGATCCTCTCCCGTATCCAGAGACCACTCCCATCCGTCGTCAATACCGCGCCGCCTAAACAGAACTGCAGGAGGACGGGGTGGGATTTCAAAACCCTATCCCACCTACTCCACTCTACTCTACTCCTACCTAATCTTTGGACATGCTTGATTTTTGGGCACATACATCACATTGGGCCCAAAGAGCTGAGATCAGCTAGTGCGATGGAGATATCCATACGAGGCGTGCTGTATGCAATCAAAATTTTTGACAACCCGCCTGAAACAGTTCAAAATGTAGGCTAAGACCAACCCCGGACGGGAAACTGATTAGCTGGTTTACCACACACCTGTTATATAGCTGGTGTATTGAAGCCAGTAAGTTCTATGGTCCCATCACGAGGTATGTATTATATTCAAACTGTCCATCTACTTGGTGATCTCATCGTAAGGCTTGAGACGAAAAATAAGAAAGATCTAAAGATCAAGTGAACCATGCTAATAAAAGTAGTGGGAGATTGAATGTCTACCATTGAAGCCTTTTTAGCGGTCACAGAAGTTTTGGATCAATATGATGTTTCTTTTTATTATTCATCGAGATATTTGTGACATTATGAACAAATCGGATGGAAAATAAATGTTATTGTGGGCCCTATGAATGTTTTAATGGTGAAAGTCATTATCCCCACTGCTATTTATGGTGTGGTCCAGTTGAGCTTTGTATCTGATTCATTTGCTGGCTCATGATCTAAAATAATCTCTAAAAATAGATGAATAATGTGGGATATAATATATACATTTTTTTGGGGGCTATGTAATTTTGATATACTTTGAATCGTTCGTGCAACTTGGGGCTTGAGGAGTGTCGTGTTAGTCAGAGCTGGACACTAATTACACCATCTATACAGCTGGTGTGTGGTACATTAGCCAATCCACTACCAACCCCTTAGGGCATGTTTGGCCATGCGGATTGGAAGGGATTGAATGGTATTAGGGTGTGTAAGACCCGCATCTTAGACCGTACCGTTCCGTAGGTTTCCGCGATCTTTCCGGTCGAATTTCGGCAACCTTCGACCCTTAACCGGCGTTGCGCGCGACCCTGATTCACACGCTGTCAACCCGAGTCGACTCAACCCGAGACTTGTACCATTGCGACCGCACCGTCGCCGCGGTTCCGATGCCGCGACTCGCGCGCCGAGGCGATACCCTGGCCAGGAGATGTGGGCTAGTGTTCGGTGCGAGGAAAACGCCGCGCGTTGCGAAACCCAAGAGAATCTCTACGATGTGTCACATCAACCCATCAATCCATCAATCCATCATCCATCAATCAATCAAGGGTCAAGTACACATCACTTTCACCTTTTCCCAAATAAGCCTCAAAAGTCAAAAAGCTCTTACACACCCATGCCTTTCTTACACATTTGGCCACAAAAGTCAAAAAGTTGCCTTACATCCATCACCACCACATCAAACATCACCCATCTCTCTCTCCCTTTACAACACCCTCTCTCTCTTCATTTGCAAATCCATTCCCCAAGCAAGAAAACCCCATACGTATGAGCCCTTCCCCATTTCCTTCCAAGCCATAAGTGTGACCCACCTCTCCACCCTCTCACCTCTCATCCTAGCCTTCCATTTCTCATCTTCACCATCAAAGAGGAGCACAAGGAGACCGGCAAGCCGAGGGAGCAAGAAGGAAGCGGTGGGTGATCTTAGATCATGGTTTTTCATGCATTTTGTTTGATCAAGGGTCCATAATGTGGGACCCACCTTGATGTAATTTTGAACGAGGGGCCCATAGTGGCGGGGTCCCTCCATACTCACCGATCTCTCTCTATCTCTCTCACTCTCTATCTCTCTCTCTATTTCATTTCTTTCCTTTTATCATGGTTTTGGTTGTGTTGGTCCACTTGAAATGAGCCCCACCATGACATATGTACTTTATCCAAGCCATTCACCGGTGGGGCCACTCTAAATGTGTTGTACCCACACCATCCATTCATTTGGCGGCCCACCCAAGTGGGGCCTACCTCAATGCATGTGCGCCAACCCATCCAGACGCTGGACGTGGCTGGAGAAAAGGCACAAATATCAGCTTCTTTCTAAGATTTTGGGTGGCTCCCGTGTATAGGCCCCACCTAGTTGTATATGTTCAATCCACGCCGTCCATCCCTCCACAAGGATGTTTTAAGTGTTGAGCCGAAAGATGAGGTCGATCCAACACTCAGACGGGCCGTACCATAGGAAATGGTATATTCTACTACCGTTCAAAGCTTCTAGGGCCCACCTTGCCTTATCTACACACCAAAAAAAATTGAACTTTGGAGTTGTTTGGTGCACCTCGAGCCCGTGAACGCAATGGGCGGGCTGGATCTTCAGTCTGTGGGTCCCACACGCCTTTTCCAGCAAGAAAAACAAAAAAAAAAAGAGAAGAAAGAGAAGAAATGAGGCAGAGGCTTCTGCCTCTGCCGTGTCAGGGAGGGCGCAGGCAGCGCCTGCGCTGGCGTTGGGCGGACGGACTGGGTCACCCACGGCTCCTGCCGTGGGCCCCACCATGATGTATTTATTTTATCCACTCCGTCCATTAGGTGGACCACCCCCTGAGGTGGGTCCCCTCCAAATTTCAGGTGCATCCAAGACTCAGGTGGCCCACACCAAGGGAAACAGTGTGAATTAAAAGTCTACCATTGAAACCTTTTGTGGCCCACTGGAGTTTTGAATCAAGATGAAATTTGTGTTTTTACTTCACTCAGGTCCGTGTGACCTTGTCAACAGGTTGGATGGTGGAAAATATTGAGGTGGGCCCCGCATAGGGCCCACTATGATGCCTGTGTTTTGCTCCACCGTCCGCTGGACGATGGAGCCCACCGTTATATATGTGATTTCCCACCGTCCAGTGGACGGTGGGTGTGAAGGGTGTGGGCATGTGTGCGTGTGTGCGTGCGTGCATGTGTGCATGCGTGTGTGTGTGCGTGCATGCATGCGTGTGCATGGTGTGTGTGCGTGTGGTCTGTGTGTGTGATATTTTATATATATATATATATATATATATATATTATATATATATATATATGTATGTTTATATTTATTATATTATGTAATATAATACACATTATGTTTATTACATATATTATATGGTATATATGACATATATTATATTTATATATTTTTATTTTTTACATACATTTGGTGGACCTTAGGGATTTTAATGGTGAAATGGCCCATCTGATACATGTGATTAGGTCCACTTTGGTATATACATAAGCCCATGATATGAGGCCCATTCGATGCATTTTTAGCCAGTGATTAAGGCCCACTTGATATATATAAAGCCATGTTACGAGGCCCATTATGTGCTATAAAGGCCACGAGTTACGACCCATTGCAATGCACTTAAGGCCCATTGGTGCGGCCCATTGATGTGGCCCACTTGATGAATATAAGGCCCATGTGACACGGCCCATTCGATGTATTTAAGGCCCAATGGGATGTACCTAAGGTCCATTGCAATGTGTGATCCCTACATGGTTTATGTAATGATGTTTACGACAGATAATGCCTTGGGAGCGATGTTGGTTTGACGTCCACATCGCACGTATAGTGTTGGTTAAATGTCCGCATTATGACTCTCCCTAGGGCCATCGATAGGCCCGTACTGGTTGTGTGTAGGCCGTCCATGTCTAGGTCATCTGCGTTGCGAGAGTAGTTCATTACTTTATAACATGTGTAGTATAGTTCCATGATTTATGATCATACGCATCATATGTATGCTTGACATGAGAAGTAACTGATCATAGCATATGCCTTCGGGCAGGTTGATTAGGGGCTCCCGGTTAGGCGGTGTTGCCCTACATGAGCGCACGATACGCGCATGATTGCTGCATGATTGGATAGTGTGTTTCATGCATTCGCATTGTGTGATGTGGTTACTGTACGCCCTAGCGACATCAGGGCCATAGCCTCCACAGGCGTATCGTGGTTGGCAGGATTGGATACCGAAATCTTGTTCTACATGGGGTGCTATAGATATCCCTGGGTGAAAGTCCCTAAACCCTTATGGTACCAAGAGGTTGCTCCAACGTCTAGACCGAGTGGGTGCATGAGCGCCGATGGCCGATTACCAGGAGGCTGCGCTTTCCACTGTGTCGTGGTCGGTTGGAAGGGGGTACGGCCTTACCCGCCCGAGAGGAGGGGGCAATGCTAGGCTGAGTCTGACCAGCTCGAGGAATGGGTCCGCTATCGACGAGCCAAGCCCGATATTGGTAGGCGGGTAGTGAGATCTCTTCCACTTACCTTATTACGCGCGATGGGGCGGCAATCTGGTTTAGAGTGTACTAGACCCTGGTGATATTCCAGACTTGAGCTGTATTGATATGTGGACTTAGATGAGGATTCGCATGCTTGAGTTGCATCTTTACATCGTATGGCCTTGGTATGACCGACATCATTCATGCCTTGCATCGCATAGCCTTGGTACAACTAGTAGTATGCATGGATTCACCAGCATGTTCCGCATTACTCTGATACTGCATACTGCATTACTACCTTGCGCACACACTTTCACCACCCTCTAAGCTTTCTATAAGCTTATGCACGACCGTTGCGTGCAGGTGACGCGAGGACGCAGTAGCGCTGAGGCAGGAGCGCAGAGCAGATCTTTTGGAGCTTTTTGTCCATTCTCATTGTATTTCCCTTCATGCTCATTGTACTTGTAAAGTTTTTGATCATAGTGGAAATGTGATGGAGTTTTTGGTTGTTGTTTGTGGGTTATGCCTTTGGTTATGCTTATTACGATTCAAACTGATATTAAAATCCTCCTCGTAGCATCCCAGGATCGGAACCTGGCGAATGGGCGCCGGGAGCCGAGAATGGGGTTCTACGGAGGCTGTCGACGCCGGATTCGGCGATCGGGAATTTTGTGAGCCCGGTCCCCGAGTTTGGGGCGTGACAGGTGGATGGCAGACTTTCGAAATAATGATGGTTGCGTCAGTCAATTGGTGCAGATCCTGGGATTGCTATATCCCAGGACTAGATCACTAAGAGTCTGTTGGCAGCCCGTCCAATCCCGGGATTGCGCTTCCAATCCTTCCAATCCGTCGAACCAAACACGTCCAAGGCAAAATGAATAGGATTAGGGTGGATTGGATGGATTTTAAGGTAATGATGGTGATGTCGGTGGATTGTTGGCAATCCCATGGGATTGCTATATTCCGGGATCAGAATCCCGACTCTGTTTGGCTCGCCCGGCCAATCCCGAGATTTACCTTCCAATCCCTTCTAATCCTTTCCAATCCCTTCCAATCCGCCCGGCCAAACAGGCCCTTAGACTGGAAGCAGATTGGCTGGTGTACCACACACCAACTATATAAATGGTGTAGATATGTGTCGTGCGAAGATGAGGGCAAAAATCCTTGAGCTCTCAGTTACACGAATGGTTCAAATGAGATCAAAGTTATATGGGCCTCACAATTATGTATTTATCAAATCTATATTGTTTATCCATTTTTTGAGATTATTTTAGATCATTAGACAAAAAAATGAATCATATAAAAGACTCAATTAGACCACACCAAAAATAGCAGCAAAGATAATGATTTTCATTGTACAAAACTTGGAAGGCCTACCATCCAATTTGTTAATAAGGTCAAAAATACACATGAAAAGGAAAAACAAATTCCATATTGATCCAAAACTTGTGTGACCCCAAAAGGGTTTCAATGGTAGACATTCAATCCCCTACTGTTTATTGTAGTATGGTCCACTTAATCTTTAGATCTGTCTTATTTTTCTGGCTGGAGCCTTAAAACGATTTTGCCAAATGCATGGGCGGTTTGGATATAATAGGTACCTTATGACGTCAATACAACAGTTATATAGTTAGTGTGTGGTACACCAGCCATCCGCTTACCCATAGACCCGCCTGTTGACTGACGCAGATACGCTACTGACAGCTTGAATAGCAAGACTTGCTGCTGAAGCGA
>JAJHSJ010000014.1:53386901-53443807 GCA_021015155.1 Magnolia officinalis | reverse complement strand
TTTAGTCAATTGACCATACCTTCTGGTCTATGCCGGCATGTCCTGGTGGGACCGACATGCTATCTTAATAGGTCGACTATCTCTGCTCGATGTCCTGGCTCGAGCAACTATCCGACCTGGACAGTGCAGTTGGATCAGACTTAGAGAGTCGTATTGACACACGAGGTCTTTTACTGGCAATCCTCTGTCAGTAGTCTCTTCCCGTGGGTCCAAGGAGGGTATACGCATTGCTTGTTGTCATTGCACTTTCGCTTGGAGTGTTGTCAAGTAGCATTGTCGAGCCTCATGTTGATCACCCTTGACCTAGCCAGCCCCGTGGTTAGTCAGAAATTTCATGGCGAGGTGGTAAGTAAACACTATAACTCTTATGGCGTTTAAGGACGGCCTGTCCAAAATCATATTGTAGACTAATGGGTAGTCTACCACGAGGAAATCGACCATGGTGGTGGTCTAGTTAGAACTTTCAACAGCAGTTACAGGAAGTAGAATGCTCCCTTCAGAGCTCACCTTTTCTCCTACAAAGCCGAGCAGGGGTGTCTAGATTGGTCATAATTTGGATCTTCTGATCTCCATCTTGTCAAATGCGGTGGTGAATAGAATGTCGGCAAAGCTACCTGTGTCAACCAGTATGTGAAGCACCTTGTGGTTGGCCACGATCATGGTAACCACCAAGGCATCGTCATGCGGGTGGTGGAGCCCTTGGTCATCCTCTTCTGTGAAGGTCAGACTACAAGAGCTCAGCCTAGGTTCCTTCGTAGATCTACTAGTGAGGTAGACATGGCGCTCTTTCTCATTGTTTATCACACTTCGAGCATGCGCTCGACGTGCCTAGTTCAAGTCTCCACCACCAGTTGGTCCTCCGAATATGGTACATATTTCACTTGTTACTTTATTGTTGTTTTTCTCGTTGTGTCACTTTGATTGCCTGGTCGGTTGATCTTTCTTTTCTTTGTCAACGAATCTCGTAGATGCCTCTTTCGAATAAGGGATTCGATCTCTTCTTTCAGGTCAAAGCACTCTGTTGTGTCATGACCGTGATTTCGTTGGAAATAATAATACTTCATATTGACTCTCTTTTCGGCATCGACGTCATCTTACTCGGCCATCTCAGGATTTTTTTTATCCAGTACTTTCATAAGTACTTGCTCAGGTGTGGTGTTCAAGAGAGTGCGCGTGTGGAAGCGACTCTCTTGACGTCAGCTGGGTCGCTGGCCCCTGCTCTGGTCATCTTCCTTTTTTCTCTTGGCGTTGGCAACGGAAGGCTTCCTTTCTTCCTTTCGCTTTCTGTCTCTTACCAAACTATTTCCTGCATGGGTAGCCATCCATGAACTATAGAGCTCCTTCGCATATTGATAATTTTTTTACCTCAGTTGAGCAAGTCAACAAGAGTAGTCGGGAGATTCTTACCGATCGAGAAGAGAAATTTTCCCTGTTTGAGGCCGATCACCATGGCGGTGAGAGTTATCTGGTCGGAGTAGTCATCTACTTAGACTGCTTCAGCATTGAAATGCACGATGTAGCCCTTAAGAGCTCATTTTCTCTTGCATTATCGTAAGGAGGTGAGTCATAAGCTTCCTCCTATCTTTTTCACCGATGAGCTGCATAATGAAGGCCTTATCGAGCTGGGCGAACGAGTTATTAATGGACTTTAGCTTCAGGTGTCTGTACCATTTATGTGCAAGTCCTAACAAATTCAGGGAGAACACCCTATGCATCACGAATCTAGAATCACCATGGAGTTTCATCCATGCACAGAAGGATTCTAGATGCTCAGCTGGGTCCTTTACCCTAAGTAGGGGGCTATTTGGGGCATTCGGAACTTGTATGGTAGCTGAGATTTTATAAAGTCTTCGGTGAACAAAGGCTCGGTTTCCTCGAGTAAAGCGTCCACGAAGGCGGGGGCCTTGGCTCGGCATGCCTGTTGGATGTCCTCGAGATGATCTCTGATTTCCTTTAGCTCCGCCTCCCACAGGACATCATTTTTTGCTGTGACTTCAGGAGTTTTTCATTGAACTTTCCTTCTCCTTAGCAAGGTATGTCGTAGATTAGACTCGGCAAGCTCGGTTGTTCCCAAGGTTTGTGAGGGGTCGACACATATGCTTCGCGTTGTCTAATCTTTTGCTACATATGAGTCGGGAGGGGTAAGCAGAGGATGAAATTGCTCGATAGTCGCCCCCAGTTCTATGTCATGGTCGTCGAGGAGAGGGTGTAATGCCTTGAAATTTCGCAACCTGAGTATATACTCATGCCTCAGAATTTCTGGTGTTAATAAAGTAATAATTAGATGCTTTAAAATTGCACATTTTTTTTCATTTAGATCACATCTAATTACCTTCACGAAGGTACACATTCACAAGAACAAAATTATTTGTGCTTGTTATTTCATCAAGACATAAAATTCTGCTAACTATCTAATGCCCTCTCAAATGGGAGCTTATTACATTATTCAAAGTGTGTAGCAGAAAATAAATAAAAACTAAACATAAAATTATCTCCTCCTTTATTCAGAATAATCTTTCGTGGGGAGATCGTCATCTGTATGATTGGAGATGGTCAATGCCTACTCATAGTGATGGTTTGTCAATGCTTACTCATAGTGATGGTTATCCTTTAAAATTAACAATAATTCAAGAGATTCATAAGAATAATGTGAGGGTTCTCAAACGTCTTCTACTCCACCACTACAAGTGGTATTAATATGCGCAACCAATATATATGAATACATGCCTAGCAAAATGTGTGCGGTCCATCATACATAGTGATAATTATAATGTGAAATATAATTCATACAAAACTCGGCTCGCCCTGCATTCTCACACTATGGAGATTCGTCGGCATGTCCAACATTACCATGGATTTATGTGAACACCTCAATATGACACAACACACGGATTAGATGATTTACATGACACAATATGTTCATGGAACGACTATTTGCGACATCCAATCCCTGAAGTGATGTAACATGCATGTCGGTTTACTTACATTGATTTGTGCACTAATACCCAAAATCCATGGAACTACGTGTCAACCAAGTAGGTTACTTCATAGAGTGCATTATGTCTACGATAAAATATATAAATCACTAGATGTGAGACATCCAACACATCACTTACGTTAACGGGGAAATAAATTAAACCATTAGAGTTTTATTATTCCAAGACACATACCCAAGGTATAAAGGGAGGTAATACAAGGCTAACCTAATAAAGGGGAAAATTAACATTAAACTATCTCAATAAAAGAGAAGAGTAGCAAATAGGTTAACTCAACAAGAATAAGGGGAGGGGAGCAAATGCCAATAGAGTGGAAACACGCGTCGCTCTCAAAATTGACAAAGGGCAAGGCTTGTATCCATTACCACATATGAATTCATAAAAATCACACATAATTAAAATCATATCTTAACCATAATTTCTAAAAGGATAAATAATTCATAACGATCCATCAATCAATTGCGTGAAAAATCATAATAATATATAAGTATATAAAAATAAGATAAATCATATTAACTCAAATTAGTGTAAGATTAAAGGAATCTCTCATCTTAGCCTTAGATTTAAACTCTAAGTAGATCTCGATGTAGGAAAGCTTCTACATGAATTACTACATCGCTTGAATAAGAGGGAGACACTACACGTATGGAGAAGGAAGAGAATGATAAAAATTTAGGCTTCTCTCTCTCTCTCTCTCTCTCTCTCTCTCTCCTTGGACATTGGGAGGTGGTGTCTGAGTCTAGAAGGGATACACACCTCTTTTATAAAGAGTGGGACTGTGAGAGGGGGTGTGTTTTAGATCCCACTTAGATTGGGTTTCTCCAATTTATTTATTTTTTTGGCGATCTTTCTTTAAATCTAATTCATCCAGTGTGTCGAATAGAGCTGGGGTGTATGATTTTCTTGGTGATTTGAAATTTTGATTGGCTTACTTGAAAGTTCTCCTAATGGGTGCCAAAACGAACTTGATCTCAATTAACGGACCACACTTAATGATCAGGGCCCAATTTTAGGAGAAATGTGTGGTCAGGGATAGGCAAACGGTTGAACAAAAGTTGGTGGTTGATCAATGGTGAAAAAGGTAAATTTCACCTTTTGCACCAAAAGGAATGAATTGGAGTCAACGCGATCATCATTCAACGGTATAGGATCATAAATCGGAGTCTAAATTTTGTATGATATTATAGTCATATGAAGCCAAGTGTGGTCCAAATTTAGGTTGCGATCGATGGTGTAATGTGGGTTAATCGGAAGCTTTAGATTTAGGAAGAGTTGATAAGCCTAAAACAACTTACTTCATGCCTAAGGAAAAGACTACCAAGGTGGGGTCATCACATTTTATACTTAGTCCATATAATGAGCAATCAAAGTTGTTTGTATGGAGGAAAATATCCTACTACAACTAACCACGAGCTTTCATCACTCGTAGACACCAAAATCAACGGTTAAGGGGTTAATTTGTTAATTGGGCCAACAAGACTACATGATCTAAGGGTTAAAATTCGACGTGTATGGTTATTTATGATAAATAGGTATGGTATAAAATTTTACATAAAACGGATAATGAGAGCTATGTGATCTAGAATTTAAGGGTACAGGTTAATAGCATTAAGTATTTCGATTTTGTCATATTTTATTTCTCCAACTTTCACCGTTCGTAGCATTCGACTATAACAACCAAATGCATTAAAATTTGATAGACATTCTTTATTTTTCATTCTCTTTCCATCGCCCCATTTTAGGCCTTGATTGCTTACAAATGACCAATATTTAATGGGCTATACCGCCCCGAGGTCTAAATCAATGCTTTCATATATCTAATAGAGAAGTTAGCCGGTAATTGTGGCATATACCTTACGATCTTCGAACTGAGCAGCTCATTTTGATATTTAGGCGGCCCGTTTGGCAGATCCAAATATGATGGATAGTCAGATGACATGTTAAGAATAGAAAAACTTGATGGTTAGTACTCTGATCATTTATGTAAGTGGTTGTATGGCCGGTTCTGTAAACGAATGAACACAAGTAGGTTTTTGGAGTGATCAAAAGGTAAAATATGTAAACCGTTAGATTCAAGTGACTTGTTCACATATGTAAGTTCCTCAAATTGTAGTCTTGATAGTGGGTTAAGCATATTCATAGGTAGTGAACAAGATAAACGGATCAACATCTCTATTCGATAGATGTACAAGCGAATGTAGAGATCACGTAACTAGTTTACCATGATTGGGTGATCCAAATTCAAAGTGGACGGTTAGATATATTTACCTAGCGATGAATAGTTGATTGAACAGTTGGTTATGATGAACAAGTGAGAATACTTGGATATATGATGATCTTGTCCTAAAAATCAATAGTCGGATAACTTGATATATGGATGAAGATTATTCTCAACGGTCAAATTCATGTTAAAGAATAGATATAAGGTTATGATAGGCTAAATTGGTGACATACACATGTATATACTAAATTAAATTTCATAGCAATACTTGAAAACTTTCAATAGTCAAGTATTGAAAAGTTCGGGGTGTTATAAAGGGTGTTGCCTTTCAAGTATTCGCATGATGCAGTCAATGTTGCCGGTCAAAGCCTCGATTTGATTTTCCAAAGAGACAAGCCAACTTCCCCTATTCTGGGATCTTTGCGCGATCGCCAAGGAAAGGGGGTCAGGTTGGGATCTTGACTGTGGAACCTGAGGGTTTTCAGGTTGTTCTTTTGGTATCGGCTTGGTGATGGTGCCTAAGGCCCTTCTTTTCCCTTTAGCCATCAAAATGGGAGAAGTGGAAAGGCGATTAGACTCGTTGGTGTAGGGGGAACTTTTTAATTGCTTTGTTGTCGTTTCCACAGATGGTGTCAAACTGTTATCGCTCAAATTTAGTCAATCCCGTAGCACCTTCAAAGGGTACCTACAATTCAATGGGAAGAGGAATGACACTGGGGGCGCCGGTTGTAGCCAGGGATTATCCGATGCTTAAGTCAGTATATAAACTCCAAGTTGGTGTGACTAGAGTCAGGATCATTGTGCATACCCTTTCCTTTAGGCAGAGTGATGTATTTATAGATTTTATAGGCAGTTTTGGGTATTTGAGTAGATCTGTAAGATACATTAGAGGGACACATATTAGAGTCAGAATCTTTTCTCGAATATTTCTCTGATTATGCATCGATTAACGTGATCTTCAGTTAGGATCTTGCTAGCTAGTTGTACTCGTATACGATACGAGATTCTCTTCGGATATTTTCATCCCAAACTCGAGATCAGTATCCAAGGTCGAAGTTGATGTTGGTGTTTATGGTCGAGGTCGGTATCTGAGGTCAAGGTGATCGGGATCGGCATCCGTGGTCGAAGTCTATCAATGAACCCTTATCTTAGAGCAGAGTTGATTGATTCAACTTGGTCATTGAGTTTCCTTGCTGCTTAACTTCCCTCCTTTTAAGTATTCCGGTTGTTTATATAGTTTGCTCTAATGATTTTTTATCGTGTGCCCCATACGTCAAGTCAGCTCGATTTTTCCCATAGCACCCACTATTAAAAACTTTATAGAGCCTACTATAATATTTATTTGCCATCAAATTCCTGTTTATTAGGTCACATAGACATGGATTTATATGCTTAATCAATACTTTTATATCCCCAATAAGCTTTTAACGGTGGCAGTTCAATCACCACTGTTTCCTATGGTGTGTCCACATGAGAGTGATTTTTTATGCGCACACACCTCATACCCACACACACCACAGTGGTATTCCAATGCATGACCTCAGTGTTAAAACTCGTGTAAGCCTACCACTGAGCCATGAATACGAATCACGATGATGACCACATAAACTGCCCAGCACCAACCTCCGTACTGGATGTGAGTCGCTACCCCGAATCTCAGCCTCCCTTGGTGGCCTTTTTTCACATGTTGGAATGTACAAAACTTACCGTGAGTTCCAGATTTGTGGGCCGATCGAGCGTGATGTTTATGTGGAAATCCAAAACGTGCATCTAGCCATGTCGGGCCTTAATTCCAAAATCTAGCATGATACACGACTCAGGTGGGCAAGTCGAGTGTGACACTTCCATAGAAACTTCTAGATAGATTATAGTCCCCATGTTTTCTATATAGCATCCAAACCATTCATCAGGCGAACCACAACAGGATCAAAGGATACACCAAAAGGATGGCCATTATAAAATTCAGGTGGGTCAGATCATGTGAATATGTGGGTGTTATGAATGATTGTATATGGTTTGGATTTCATGCGTTAAAAAGCATGCTTACTACCGTGCACTCGAGTTGCGTGGGTCCAATGTGATGCGTATGTGATGAGCAAACCCCTGCTACAAGGGAAATGACAAACCTCGTTGTCGGCTATTTCTCATATAAGATATTTTTTAAGAGATTTTCAATTTTTGATATTTCTTAAAATTATCTGAAACTGAATTATTTAAAAATATTTATTATAAATTCTTTGGAAACTGACAATTTACCGCGACAATGCCCGGGCCACTAGAAAATTCGAGGGATGTGGACCGTGCAGTAAGTAACTCTCTGTGGGGCCATCATAATGCAGTTTTTATCCATGCAGTTCGTCCATTTTTCCAGCATGGGTCAGTATGAGCTCAAAATTGAAGCATATCCAATGCTCAAGTGGACCACACCACAGGAAATAGTAGCAATTGAACGCCCACAGTTCAAAACGTTTTAAGGCCATGGAAGTTTTGTATCAAGCTGATATTTTTGTTTTCCTTTCATCTATATGTATGTGCGGCCTCATGAACAAGTTGGACAAAAAGCATCATTGGAAGCCCTAGGAAGGTTTCAACAGTAGATGTCACTATATCCGCGGTAAATGTCAGTAGCGCACTATATTCCTAGGTGTGGTCTGCTTGAGCTTTGGATATATATGCTTCCATTTTGGGCGCATGCCCTGAATAGCTGGAAAAACGGATGGATGGTGTGGATGATGACACATACATTACAGTCTAGCCTAATTTTTCTTTAAAAAGTAGTGAAAGTCTGTAACTGTGAGGTGTCTCGCATACTAGTATAACATCTCATCCGTCCAACAAAAGCACCCCACCATGATGATCACATGAATAAAAATCTGGCTGATCGAACCATCAGATGAGCTACACGAATTTGAATTTCTTTGAGTGGTGTATACTATTTTTTATGGTTTTGCCCACCTTTTAAATTCTCAAAATTTGTCTTTCAAATAATCATGGTGGGTGCATTTGTTTAAGGGGTTGGATGTCAGACACATACCATGTGGGCTTTATAATTTCAATTCTCCACTTTTTTCTAGAAATAAAAATAAAATTAATAAACTAAAGAAGTCAAGTAGTCTCTCCTCTTAAAAAGCATAGTGGGGAATTTTGGCTCATTAAGGCACTATTTAGTAACTTCTCAATTCCCAAGGAAATTTTTAGCAAAATCCCAATTATTAAATAAATTTAAATTTTAAATATATATTTTTTTTGATAAATTTCATAACGTTTTTATTATTTTTATTATTCTTTGACCCATTGGAAAGTTTTTTTTTTTTTTTTTTTTTTTTAAAAAAAAAAAAAAAATTTTAAGGGTTAAGGGTTTCCTAGGGTTTATTCTTTCACACTTTCAAAGATTCGGGATGTGGGTTACAGGGTTTTAGGGTGTTGGGGTCACAAGTTATACATAGTTCAGATCTTACTGTAATTAACCATCATGTGTGGGTTGGGTATTCAAATCACCTTTAACCATGTTAAATCATGGCCATATTAGGACTCATTTATTTCTCTATAAAGGGGTGTGCCCCCAAGGTTTAAAAAAAGTATCTTCCACCCCTTCATTTTGATACCTCTTTCCTCTTCTTCTCTATGGGCATACAAAGGAAATGTAGTTGTGATAATGGCGAGGTGCAAATCTAGTATTGGTAGGCTTGAGTGGCCACCTTCCTTCGAGTCTTAATGACCTTAATTTTTCTAGAATGAGTGCCATTGTAATTAGTTGTTTTAATCAATTTTAATTGATTCCTGTAACATTAGATTTAAAATGGCCTATTAAGACTATTTCCGTATATGAGACATGTCTCCCGATCCAGGCAGACCCTAATCATATGTCAAAGCATGGCCTTATCTAGTAAGGACTTCTTCAAGTCCCCACATATGTGGATAACTCATGTGCAACGAAAACCCCAAAGCCCTAAGTAGTGCAATGTAATGAAGAAGGCTCATTCTCCTTCTCAAAAACTCCTTGTATTCTTCTCCCCTTCTTCTTTAACTCTATTTCTCTTACTTATATTATTCTTCTCTCCTTTGTAAGATTAGAAATAAGCATGGTAGCAAGTGGGTTCATAAGATTGTGTGCGTGAATATGACGTAGAGCGGGTCACGGACAATTTCATGGCCAAGATGGATCAGAAAGGCCCGGTCGACGATAAAAGTGATCCAGACCATCAGACCTTAGATCGGGCATATCTCGTAATCCAGAATGAGTTACTAGATGTAAAATATATGATTTTGGGGTAGAACAAGCTACTTTAGCCACCCGACCCTGTTATGTTAGGTTACACAAGCCATATTTTGCTAAATAACACTGGATCGACGATCGTTTTCTCATTTTAATTCTATTTTACTATAAATAGTAAGTTTTAGTTTCATTATAACTCTTCATCTGTTGGGCTTTAGGAGTTGCGCCCAACGTGAAAAGAGCTTAGAAAAATTAGGAGAATAGCTTGGTGAGGCCAAATAGGATACTTACTATTTTTGGCTGAAAACCTTGCGCACTAGTAGACATCACGACCATCTATAAATAGTAAGTTTATTATTTATATTAAGTTGCGAATTCTAGGAGTTTTAGTTGTAGTTTGCTTCTGATTTCTCTTCCATTGCTTGGTATCTCTATTTAAAGGGTTGTGAACTCGTTTATTTCATTCATCAATCAATTTCAAATTTTATAGAATTTATTTTCTATTTTACTTGCTTTTTTTCTCGTGGATTCGAGAAGTCTCCATGAGGAGTCTAGAGAAATTCCATGGATTCAGAATATTTATCTCTTGAGGAAGACGGTGCTCGACCTCACGTCCTTCCCTACGTCAATTGGTATCAGAGCGAGGTTTTTCCTCAAATCGATGACTTCTAATGATAGGTCGGACAATAATCACATGAAAGGTACTCCATGGAATCATCTTTTAACGACTTTCGAAGTAACGCAACAAGAGAATCGCCAAGACATGCGAGGGTTGTAGACTTCCATCGATCGCATGGTAGATCGCTTGGTGGATCGCATAGCGGAGGCCTTAGGGCAGCTCTGTGTTCCTAATAGTAATCTACCACCACCAATTGTTGAGACTCGTAATCGCTTTGATCGCAGGATAATACCAGTAGTGCATCCAAGGGTCATTCTTGAGGAAGGAGGATCTAGTGAGGAGGAGATTGACAACATAATCTTCCAACACCCCAGATAAGGCAGCAATCGAGTAAATCGAATAGATCAAAAATTTAAGATGTGGGTTAATATTCCTAGCTTCAATGGCCAACTACACATTGAGGATTTTCTCGATTGGCTTTCTGAAGTTGAGCAGTTTTTCGATTATATGGATATCCCTGAAGCAAAAAAGGTCAAGCTTGTGGCCTACAAGTTAAAAGGCGGAGCTTCAACTTGGTGAGAATAACAGCAACTCGCATGAATTAGGTAGACAAAAGCTTCAATCTGCACATGGCAGCGAATGAAGCAACTACAACGTGCCCGATTCCTCTCTAGCAACTACGATCAGGTATTATTCCAACAATACCAACATTATCGACAGGGTAGTTGGTCGGTGAGAGAATACACAGAAGAATTTTACCGTCTGGCAGCATATAACGATTTGGTCGAGACTAAATCGCAGCATGTCGCCCAATTCGATGGAAGATTGCGTATAACAATACAGGATAGGGTCCAAATGTAATCTCTATGGATGATGAATGATGCAATCAAGTTGAATACTTAGGAGGAAGCGTAACTTGAACGTCCTAACATACGGACCTATCTTACCGTAAGGGTCGCCGCAACATGTCTGTCATAGGGAGCTCCATAGCCCAAGTGGAAGGAGCTCGTAGGAGCACGCACTCAACCTCCTACACCCGTGAATTAGGATCAAGGAAGCGGATAAACTAAGCCCCAAAGGGATGTATCGACTGCCACGGGCCTAAGCAAGATCCCGAACTCCTATGCTCAGCCAAGGGGAGACCATTGCTTTTGTTGTGGCCAGCCGGATCACCTGTCAAATACTTGTCCCCAGCGACAAGTGGCAAACCTCGCCATCAATGATGGTAGTGCTGAAAATGCCAACGAGAATCTAGGTATTGAGAAACTAGATTATGCCACGGAAGACGAGGCAGATGAGTCAGGTTGGGTTCAGCAGGATCATGGCGAATCACTCATCGTGAGGTAATTATTGTACGTGTTAAGGAAAGAAGTACACCTACAACGGCATAAAATCTTCCGAACTAGGTTATGGTGAATAAAAAAGTCTATGATGTGATCATCAACAGTGGGAGCAGCGAGAATATCGTACCCAGGGTAATGGTTGAAAATTATAATTGAAAACGGGGCGTCATCCCTTCCCATATATAATCAGTTGAATCAAGAAGGTCAGCGAAATAAAGGTAACTGAACAGTGCACCATATCCTTTTCAATTAACAAACATTATAAGGATGAAATAATATACGATGTGATTGACATGTAAGCATGTCACATACTACTCGATCGACCCTGGCAATCTGACCGTGATGTCACTCATAAAGGGCGAGATAACATATATATCTTCGTCAAGGACCACCGAAAAACCATATTGGCCCCCATGGATCCAGAGGGATCACTTGAAACTTCTAAAGTGGAGGATCATTTTCTCTTAACCATATGAGACTTTGTGGAGGAATCTAAATAAACAAGACAGACCTATGCACTAATTGTGAAAGGGAAAGAAGTCGATCCCACCAACATCCCTAATGAACTAAAACCCTTACTACATGAGTTTAAGGAAATTTGGCCTAACGACCTTCCCGATGGATTACCTCCATACGAGATATTAAACACCATATTGACCTTATCCTTTGGTCCAACTTATCAAATCGTCCTCACTATCGGATGAGTCCGAAATTCTACAAGGGTAAGTGGAGGAACTGATCCGTAAGGGCCTCATTCGAGAAAGCATAAGGCCATGCGTCGTACCTGCTCTATTAACTCCTAAGAAATATGGGAGTTGGCGCATGTGTGTCAACAACCGGGTCATCAACAAAATCACCATAAAATACAAGTTTCCTGTACCATGGCTGAACGATATGTTGGACATGCTTGAGAGCGCGAAATTATTCTCAAAATTGGCTCTGAGGAGTAGCTACCATTAGATTCGAATACGGCCGGGTGATGAGTGAAAGATGACCTTTAAGACGAAGGAAGGATTGTAAAAATGGATGGTCATGTCCTTCAGTCTTTCGAACGCTTCTAACACATTAATGAGGTTGATGAACCAAGTTCTGAAACCTTTCATTGGGCAGTTCGTGGTGGTCTATTTCGATAATATTTTAATATATAGTCAAGATGAGACCACCCATATGGAACACCTCAAGAAGGTCCTTCAAGTGCTCACTGAAAATAAACTGTATCTTAATCTTAAAAAGTGCAACTTCATGACTGATAGCTTGTTGTTTCTGGGCTTTGTCGTAACATCCACGGGCTTCGGGTGGATGAGGAAAAGGTAAAGGCAATAAGACAATGGCCGATTCCCACAAATATTCATGAAGTGCGAAGCTTTCATGAGCTGACAATATTCCATCGCCAATTTGTGAAAAATTTCAGTAACATTGTATCACCAATCACAGATCACATGAAGAAATGACAGTTTCGGTGGACTAACAAAGCCAACAGGAGCTTTGCTGAAGTTAAGCATAGGTTGTCCATGGCCCCGATTCTTGCACTTTCTAATTTCGACAAACTATTTAAAATCGAATGTGATGCCTCATATATTGGAATTGGGAGAGTTTTGTCTTAAGAGGTTAGACCGGTAAGCTTCTACAATGAGAAACTTAGTGATGCAAGCAAGAAGTGGTTTACATATGAGATCAAATTGTACGCAGTGGTCCAAGCACTACGACACTGGCAACATTATTTGATTCAAAGGGAATTTATATTGTACACAGACCATCAAGCTCTCAAATTCATTAATAGTCAAGCTAACGTTAATCGTGTGCATGCTAGGTGGATCTCATTTTTGTAGGAATTTACGTTCATGCTGAAACATAAGTCTGGGCAACATAATAAAGTAGCCGATGTAATGAGTCATCGTACAACTTTATTAGTCATTATGAGCAATGAGGTTGTCGGGTTCGAGTGCCTCACGGACATATATGCTGACAATGACGACTTCAATGACGCATGGGTTAGATGTCAAGAAGGTCATCCCGGTGACCTAAATATACAAAACAGTTTCCTTTTCAAGGGGAATCGACTGTGCATTCTCAAAACTTCGTTAAGGGAACAGATCATCCAAGAACTACATGAAGGTGACCTTAGTGGACATCTTGGGCGAGACAAGACGCGGGCTCTTATAGAAGAGTGATATTACTAGCTACAATTGGTACATGATGTTGGGAAAATAATTCAATGTTGTTATGTTCGTAAGACCTCAAAGGGGCAATCTCAAAATACAAGTCTCTACACCCCATTACTTGTGCCTGACGGCCCTTGGGAGGACTTATCTATGAATTTCGTGCTTGGTCTCCGACGAACACAGCGCGGCATGGATTCGGTGTTCGTGGTGGTAGATCATTTCTCCAAGATGGTGCACTTTATCCCATGTAAGAAGATTCTCGATGCAACACACGTGGCGAATTTATTCTTCAGAGAGGTTGTGCGGCGACACAGGGTTCCCAAGACTATTACTTCTGACCGTGACACAAAGTTCATTAGCCACTTTTGGCGAACTTGGTACACTCGATTTGATACACGACTTCAGTTCAGTAGCGCCTACCACCCACAAATTGACGATCAGACCGAGGTTATGAATCGCACGTTAGGAAACCTCCTTCGATATATCTCAGGAGAAAAACCAAAATAGTGAGATTTTGTTTTGTCTCAATCGGAATTTACATTCAATAACATGGTAAACCACTTGACAGAGAAATCCCCGTTCCAGATTATTTATGAATGAGTGTCTCGTCACATACTTAACTTGGTCCATCTGCCCAAACTCCCAAGTATGAGCATTGTAACAAAACACATGGTAGATAGGATCATGGGCATTCATACGGAAGTGCAGACCAAGCTACATGCCTTGAATGAGAAGTATAAGGAGCAAGCGGACAAGCATCGATGACAAAAAGCATTCGAGGTGGGTGACCTCATTATAGTCCATCTATGCAAAGAAAGATTTCTGACCAAGACGCACAACAAGTTGAAGAATAAAAAATTGGAACGGTACCAATCATCCGAAAGATCAATGACAACGTTTATATTGTTGATCTTCCAGCTGAGATAGCGATCTCAAGAACTTTCAACGTCACGGACCTGACCGAGTATCATGAACCAGAGCAGGAAGAGTTCTTTTGAAATGGAAGAGACTGATGTAGAGCAGGTTGCGGATAATTTCAGGGCCAAGATGGATCAGAAAAGGCTCGGTTGACGACAAAAGTGATCTAGACCATCAGACCTTAGATCGGGCATATCTCGCAATCCGAATGAGTTACCAGATGTAAAATATACGATTTTGGGGTAGAACGAGCTACTTTAGCCACCTAACCCCGCTATTCCGGGTTGCGCAAGCCGGGTTTTTTTTAATAACACCGGATTGATGGTCGTTTTCTCATTTTAATTTCATTTTACTATAAATAGTAAGTTTTAGTTTCATTATAACTCTTCATCCATTGGGCTTTAGGAGTAATGCCCAACGTGAAAAGAGCTTAGAAAAATTAGGAGAATAGCTTGGTGAGGCCAAATAAAATACTTACTATTTTTGGGCAAAAACATTGTGCTCTAATAGACATCACGACCATCTATAAATAGTAAGTTTATTATTTATAGTAAGTTACGAATTCTAGGAGTTTTAGTTGTAGTTTGCTTTTGATTTTTATTTTACTTGGTTTCTCTCTCGTGGATTCGAGAAGTCTCTGTAAGGACTCCAAAGTAATTCTGTGGATTCGGAATATTTATCCCTTGAGGAAGACGGTGCTCGACCCCACGTCCTTCTTTGTGTTAGAATTCCTCTCTCTCTCTCTCTCTCTCTCTCTCACACACACACACACACACACACATTGTTAAAGCCTTAGGCCAAGTGATTACATCTTGAGAATAACACACTGGGAGTCTGGGAGCATGTTGCACTAGTACATGCTATTGAGAGGCACAAACTATCTTAAAACAAAAGAATGAGTCTCAATCTCAATCTAGTAAGAAATCAAATTCATTTTTAGTTGGGTCATTATATTTGCAATCATTTTAACAGATGAGTTGTTCTTATTTGTTTATTTATTGATTTATTATTGTTAGATATTTCTCATAACATTATTCTAATCAATATTAACATAATCTAAAAGAATTCATAATTGTTCATCCAATGATAACTTTATATAGAGGATTGTTGGCCTTCTTACTTCAACATTTTCTTCTTCTTCGAGGGAGAGAAGATAGTGTGATAGGTTGTGAGATAAAATTAAATTAGCTAGATAGTAAGGAGATGGATAGATTTACCAATCTGATGGTGGTTACATGTAGTCTGGAGTTTTGTGGGATCATGTGATTGGGACCATTGCCAGTTGTTATCCATTGTATCATAGCATGTGTGAGGAGCAAGATGAAGTGGAGGATAATTTTTACATCATTTGAGGATTGGACTCATCTACAACACTTTCTAGGTAACACATAAAGCCCCCAAACTTTATGAGGTCCACCATGTTGTATATCTAAAATTTGTAAACTTAATTTATAGAATTTACAGGACTAATCAGTGCATTGAATATGGAGATCTCATAACTGAAATTTAAATCTTACCTCCTCGAGAAGCCATTGCAGAATGAGGCTGTAAGAGTACTCTTCCATACCTTATACCCTTAGGGAAACAATTAAATGGGAGAGACAAAAAATTTCAACGTGTGTAGATTTGGAGGCCTAGCCTTTTTTAAATAATTTTGTAAACTTAATTTGTGGAATTTAAAGAGCTAATCAGTGCATCGAATATGGAGATCTTATAATTGAAATTTAAATCTTAACTCCTTGAGAAGTCGTTGCAAAATGAGGCTGCAAGAGTACTCTTCCGCACCTTATACTCTTAAGGAAACAATTAAATGGGAGAAAGAGATTTTCCAACATGTATAGGTTTGGGGACCAAACCTTTTTTAAATAATTACAGGAAAGATGATTTTGAAACCCATTGAAACTCCTCCTCAAAAGGCTCCACATGATTTTAAGATTCCAAGTCCATTAAGACATTGTGTGTGTGGCATAGTCTAAGCACACAACCCTTTACATGAATTTGAGTTTGATCATAACTCTAGTAGGGCCAACTAGTATGCTCAATCACAATATCAAATCCTTAGGTAGATCTAAACCATTGATAAATTAGGCCCACTTAATAAAACTCTTACATTCTTCCACTTTGGCTACAATGATTAATGTTTGAGATTTATTTTGAAAAATATTTTTGTAAAATATTTTTTTATGATTTTAAAAAACATCTGAATGGTTAACCAAATTTCCTATTAGATAACATGGGCAACACTTTTATGATCTGGTCTATAAAGACTAATAACATTGGATTGTGGTAGTCATCACAATATTTAATCTTTGCGAAGTGAGACGAAGCATGGTCACGAATTCCACTAGCCTTAACGGCATAGATCAAAGACATGGAAGTGTGGTATGAAAATTACACACATTGTGTGATCATATATGCCTATCTTCAAGAGGTCTTCAAACTTTTAAAATGTCTCAAATGAGAAAAGACTTTAGTTTTGCTTACTCAAAACAAAATTGCACATACTTAAGGAGAAGCAGAAACAAATTCAATATCAGAATCATTAAAACTTTATAAATGAGATCTTTATATATTTTTACGCAATAATGAATTATACTAAGCTCCCACTAACTGAATACAACTGTGGGATCAACAGCTCTCATAAATATCACATGCTCCTAAAAATAGCATGATAGGGAGCCATTTAGTGAGTGGATCTGATGTCATCTATTTAATGTCGATGAGCTCCACAGATACTAGATGATTCTAAACTTTTTCTTCACAACAAGATAATTAATAATTATTGTATATTTAACCTCTTATAAGCATTATCTTATCATGCATTTAAGTGTTTAATCGATCTAACTAGATATGTTTTTTACTTGTGGGGGTGATTTTGAAGTCTAAGTGGAATTTGTGCTTAAAGTGAAAATTTTAAGTACAAAAAGAAATGAAGCTTAAAGACAATGAAGAAATGGAGAATTAAAGATAAAAGTTGAAGATTTTAAGTGCCAAAAGTCTAAGGAAAATAAGTACAAAAGTGGAGAATGAAAGATCAAGCGTGTTGAGAAAAACTGAAGAAGATTATCAGTCTTCGATAGGTCTTCGATCCCATCGATAAAATTTGATAGGACTCGATTCCTCGAACTTCATATTGAAAAAATTCAGACCTTCTAAAATGCTTGTTGGATTATTCTTTGAATCCCATCAAAGACTGATAATCTTCTTCAGTTCTTTCAACACCTTCGATGGAAAAATTAGGGAATTTGAAAGTTCGTTGTTGAATAGTTTCTTAAAGATCTTCGATGCCATCGACAACACCTTCAATCATATCGATAGACGATGGATAAGTCTTGATCCTATGGAACTCCTATATAAAAAAGGTGGTAACTGCGTAAGTTTTGTGAAATTTCTAAATCAATGTGAAAATGAGAAAGTGCATGCCCCCTATCTATTTAAAGAGTAGTTTTAGACATTCTTAGGGATCTTCAAGGGTTTGGAGAGAGAGAGAGAGAAGAGAGAGAGAGAGAGAGAGAGAGAGAGAGAGAAGGCTCGAGTGGAATGCTGACAATGCCCTCCCCTTCGAACTTCTTTCGAGTTCTAATAGTTAGTTTTTTTTTCCTTTCATTTTAGATATAGCTATTGTTGGGATTTTTGGCCTGCGGAATCACACAGATCTAAATCTAGGATGGTAATCCAATGACACCAAGCACACACAAGAAAAGAGAACACACAGATTTAACGTGGAAAACCCTTGCGGGAAAAAACCACGGCACAAAGCGACAGATCACCACTATGAAAGCATCAATTACAAAGAGAAAGGACTTACCCGATTCGAACAACCTCGAATCTCACCCTTGCTACACCCTTTAGAAACACTGGAACCCTTTTAGAAAGCCTTAGCATTCATCACCATACCCTAGAAAAGCCCTAGGGATACCTATTTATAGTTTAGGAAACTTCCCTTCCGCATCCCAGTTGCGAAAGGACTCAAATCCGCAGTTTCGCTCAAAATCGCGGAACAAACTGTGTAACCTACGACTAGTCGTAGCTCTCCTACGACTGGTCGTAGACCACCTACGACTAGTCGTAGCTCTCCTACGACCAGTCGTAGCTACAGTAAAAAACAGCAAAAACTCGCTGGACTTTGAGTCGTGCCAGGGCTCGAACCTACGACCGGTCGAGCGTCTTCCACGACCAGTCGAAGCTTCCCACGACCGGTCGAACGACCTCAAAACCTTAGATTTAAGACTTTTCTCAACAATCTCCACCAAGTCTTCAATCTTCAACCATGTAGCTCCTTGACCTCTTCTCTTATCTCTGCTTCACATCATAGCTCAAGATCACATTGGCCAACCGGCGCCAATCACGGATCTGATAGATACCTACTATACCGTCGGCACGAATATCTCTGAGAAGCCGATCCCTTCTCTCTGAGCATAACCCTTCGCTACCAACCTTGCCCTGTATCTATGCCGTATCCTCCTGAAGATCCACCTGCATCCAATCGCTCACCGGCCCACTGGAAGCTCCACCAGCTCCCATATGTCAGTCTGGTACAACGAATCCATCACATCGCCCATAGTCACCTTCCACTTCTCAGCACCAGGCTCACCTAGAGCCATCAGAATAGAAGATGAATTCCCTGCAATATTGGAGTCGTCCATGTACCTTGCCGATATCCTGCAATCATGCCATGTGGTTCTTCTCACAGGTGGCTGCTCTACCTGCTCTGTATCCCTGTCCGCGCGTCTCAGCCTTCTTGCCCTGCCCGCTCATGTGGCCATGCCCATCATGCCACACACGTGCAGAGGTGGAATTCACTACATCCACTGTAGCTCCACCTTTTGAAGTGCTCCCGATCAACCTGTAAACATGATCGAGTCGTTGCGCTTTCATGACTACCCGTGCCCCCTTTAATACCTTAAGAGCACTATCAATACCTGTGTACTTGCATCCCTTTGCCTCAAGCACACCAAGAGAAATCAGATTCTGTTTCAAATCAGGAACGTGCCTGACATCAGTCAAGGTACACTCCACCCCATCAAACATCCTGATGCGTACCGTACCAATAGCCACAACATTACAGGCAATGTCATTACCCATAAATACCTGTCCACCATCGCACTCTCTATAGCTGGTGAACCAACTCCGATGAGGAGTCATGTGAAAAGATGCCCCTGTATCTAGCATCCACTCGTCCTTACGATCATCATATGACCGTCTGAGCGAAGACACAGACAAAACATCACCATCACATCCACTCGATTTATCTGACGTGGCAGTGTTAGCCTCCCTGCATGAAGCCTCAGAATCTTCCCTCTTAGATTTAGGATTTTCACAATCCCTTTTCACATGTCCTTCCTTCCCACAATTCCAGCACTTTACCTTTCCTTTGCCCTTGCCCTTGGATTTGGATCTAGAACCTGAAGAACCTGTACTGTGTTCAGAATTCCTACCCACTGTAAACAGTGCATCAGAAGATGTCCCTATGTTGCTGTCTAGCTGTCTAGCTGTCTCATAGCCTTCCCTTGAAGGGCTGAGATAACAGTGTCGACACTCAGGATTTTGTTCATGCTGCACATAGTATCCTTGAATGACTCATAGGACGCCGGGAGAGAATTCAGCAACATACATGCTTGTTCTTCATCTTTCATCACTTCATCCATATCGAGCAATTTGCAAACCAATTTATTAAAATTGCTGATGTGAGCCTCCAGATCTCCACCCTCTGCCATCTTGAAGTTATACCACTGCCGCTTCAAGTGCAGACGATTTTCAGAGGATTTCTTCGCATAAACATCCTCCAACTTCGCCCATAAATTAGCCGCAGTTTTCTCCCTCATGACGTTGTAGAGAACCTCATCCGTGAGACATAAACGGATCGATGATAAGGCTTTCTTATCAAGAGTATTCCAATCATCATCTTTCATGGTGGACTTCCGCTCCTCAAGAGCACCATCTTCGCCTTGCTTATTAAGGAACTCATCATCTTGATCTTCCATAACTCAAAATTATTTTTCCCTGAGTACTTCTCAATCTCATACCTGGCGCTCGCCATTATTACTAATCCCTCAGATTCAGATCTGTGTCCCAACCGATTGCTCTGATACCACTTGTTGGGATTTTTGGCCTGCGGAATCACACAGATCTAAATCTAGGATGGTAATCCAATGGCACCAAGCACACACAAGAAAAGAGAACACACAGATTTAACGTGGAAAACCCTTGCGGGAAAAAACCACGGCACAAAGCGACAGATCACCACTATGAAAGCATCAATTACAAAGAGAAAGGACTTACCCGATTCGAACAACCTCGAATCTCACCCTTGCTACACCCTTTAGAAACCCTGGAACCCTTTTAGAAAGCCTTAGCATTCACACCATACCCTAGAAAAGCCCTAGGGATACCTATTTATAGTTTAGGAAACTTCCCTTCCGCATCCCAGTTGCGAAAGGACTCAAATCCGCAGTTTCGCGCAAAATCGCGGAACAAACTGCGTAACCTACGACTAGTCGTAGCTCTCCTACGACTGGTCGTAGACCACCTACGACTAGTCGTAGCTCTCCTACGACCAGTCGTAGCTCTCCTACGACCAGTCGTAGCTACAGTAAAAAACAGCAAAAACTCGCTGAACTTTGAGTCGTGCCAGGGCTCGAACCTACGACCGGTCGAGCGTCTTCCACGACCAGTCGAAGCTTCCCACGACCGGTCGAACGACCTCAAAACCTTAGATTTAAGACTTTTCTCAACAGCTATATCTAGTTAATCTCTTAGCTAAGGTTAAAGGGTGAAGCTTGTAGTTAATTATTATATTTTAATTCATTTTGATTCATACTATAAATTTAATGATGATTATTTAATTGAATTTGGTTTGAATTCTACTTTAAAGCATTGAGTTGTATATTTTTGAATTCATTGTGAAGTTAAGTTACATCGGACGCTTTGATTTAACAATTGTTTAGCTTGATTAGAGAATGAATCAATCTGTAAAATTCATTGATCTATTGTAGACTTTGGAAACAATAGATGATTGAATTCCCTACGATTGATGACAAGTGTTTCGTGAGACAATCGTTCAATTGAAATCATACCTTGTTAGATATTGGTAATTAATTTAACTGTTTGATCTTCTAATTAAAACGGATTGAAATTCGATTTTAATTGAGTTATAGAAGATGAATCGATGATCTATACAATGTAATTGCTAAAAGCAAATCCTTAGATCCTTATTTCTTTTTAATTATTATTTTTACCCTCTGTTATTCGTTGGATTCTCTTGAATCTTATACATTTACTTTATACTAGTTGTAGTTATGTTCTCACATTCCCTGTGGATCGACCTAAGTCTCACCGAGAATATATTACATCACAACCCTACACTTAGGGTGTGTAACCCGTAGGTTATAACAAGTTTTTAATGTCGTTGCCAAGGAATGACATTGAACAAATTAGGGTTTTTTTAAGGTTTAATTTTCATAGTAGGTTAGATTTTTTTTTTTTCTAAAATTTTCTAACATAGCTAGGGTTTTGTTTTTAGGGTTTCTTATTTTAGAATTTTTTTTTAGGGTTTTATTTCCATGAAGTTACTAAGATCATTTATTTTCTATTTTGCAAAATTTTCTAACCCCATTCTTCATCTTATATACTATCCTTCTAACTTTTTTTGTAATTGCTTTTTAGATTTTATTTTTTTCAGAGGTAGAGGTAGAAATTAGGGTTTTGTCATCTTCCTACACGAGTGGACATGAATTAGCTCTAAAAAAACTTCTAAGAGATGGGATATTAGTTGAAGAGTTGTTAGATTAAACACTAAGGCTTCCAAGCCATTAGTGGATCCAATCATATAGACTATAAATCATATTCCTATGAAGCAACTAGCCTATAAATAAGATAGCTTAGATGTGTGTATGGGATGTGTTAACTATCAAATCCTAACATTCATAGAAGCATAACTAAATAAGTGCTCAAATAACAATACTAAACACAAACATGTATAGTGGTTTGGTTTCTCTACTCCACTCTCGGTGAACGCACTTAACCCGTGAGTATACCGGATTTCACCATCAAAGGTTTTAAATCAGGTCCACATATAACTTTTATAGCCCTACACAAGTACCTACCTAGCGTACACTTCTATAGGATGCTCTTAGAAGAGAGTTGAGTTGGTTTTCTATCGAATAACCAACAACTTCAGTCTTTGTCCAAAGACCTACATTTCCTCCCATTGGAGGCTCCCACAGATAGTAACATATACAGACCTATATCCGGTAAATTAATCCATACACAAAAGACTAGGTCCTACACAAGAACCTATCGAGTTTGGGACACAAACTCTTACTCTCAATCTTACACGAGGAAAAATATTATGGACTCACTAATTAACACTTGTCGAATTGAGCCCCATTGATGTACCGATCTTGAGTCGCTTATTCAAAGCTCTCTCATGATTGAATATACTCTTCAATTACTCTTCTGATAATGATGTTAATGCGTTGTCAATGCTTCGACTTAAAGATCAAATACCTTGTATATGATGTTCTAATACAGTGACCAAGGTGATGAGAGGTTGGGTAAATCTCATATAACTAATAGAAGGTTATAATTTCTAGGTAATTCACCTAGATAGGTCTTCTAAATGATTTAGACAAAGGGTATATCAAATGGTTAGGTCTTATCTCTAGAAAATGGTGGAGTTCAAGATCATCTTTAACGTGAAGGTTGAAATCCTCATTAGAGTGTTAATCTCAAGGAAAATGACTTAGAAATCATTGGTTTAAAAACTTAAGATGAAAGATATGAACATGGAATAACCTGAGCTTTTATTGCATTAAAACCCATCAAAATGATGAAGAACCGAATGCCCTTTTATAATAAATTAATTTACAATGGCTATAAAATAGATGGTTAATGGATTTTTTGATGAGATCGAAGGGCTTTTCGATGGGATTGAAGGACCTTCGAAGGGATAGAACAGTGTGTCGATCACATTGAGAAAATCCAAGAATTTCTTTGATAGTTGTTGGACTTATTCTTCGATCTGATTGAGTGAAACTTCAATTGATTGATTCTCATTGACAACCTATTAATGAGATGGAGGATTACTCGAAAATTGTTATTTTGGGCATACAATTTCATGGGAGCTTTGCATATCTTCTAGCCTTACTTATCATATTCTACTTAAGTTTTTAAGGCTAGGAGATGATCAATAAAGTTTACCTATAGGGTTAATTAAGATCATGCAGTGGTTCAAGGATTAGTTTAGTTCTAGGGTTAAGGTCACCAAGGCATCTCATTTATATGTTCTTTGCTCCTTGATGCTCATGTCCACTCCGTCTTCAGTATTCAGCTTCCAAAAACTCGAACAACTTCCATCTTCGGTATTTAGCTTCGAAAGGCTCAATCGACTTCCTGACATAATGACTCATGTAATTGACAAATAAGATGCACAAATAGGTGTATTAACAATCTCCTCCTTTGTCAATTATGCGACAAAAACCTAATCTAGACAATATTATGGTCCATACCAATGACATACCAAAATAACATAAAATATTATATGTCAAAGATTGTACTGATTTACAACTTAAAATACATGACTCGAGACATGCAACACTAGTAATGCTCCCTGATAATTGCTCCTCTCATCTTCATCAATCCTTGTATATTGCATAAAATAAATAAATCTTACAAAATAGAATTTATTACTTTTAGTGAACTTGATCTTTCTCCCCCCTTTTGTCAGTATTTAACAAAAAGTTAGTTACATAGATATACCAATAATAACATAATATGGAACAACTCGATAAATCATATATTTAACAATTATAAAGCACATACTAATAGTGGAATAAATGGTGTATATAAACATTAAAACATGGAGCATGTTTATTATAGTCATTCAAAAGATATACCAATTAAATTATGAATGACCAATGATAGTCTACCAATAAATATATGATACTTAAAATTAAATAACTTTAGATATAAAGTCATTATAAATAAATAAATGAGACTAAAATTCTCAAATTTTACTATTTTGCACAAGACAGGCTATAATCCTCAGATTTTCCTATGGTGCTCATTAATCAGGCTTAATTCTTTTATTTAACTATAGAGTACGGTATTTAGGTTGAAATCTTCTGATTTTCAATTCAATCCAAATGGGCCTTTTAAGGTCATTTATTGGAGGTAATATGGTTTTCCAAGTCTCTATGAAGTGATATCGTGGTTTAAGTTGTTAAGACACATAAGTGATTAAGGTCTTTAACATTATATGAGTCTTCGTAAGCAAATTCAGACTCTTTCGTATGATCATATGTTGTCACCATAGCATTGTCTTTAGATATAACTTTGTTAAGGCAATCAGTGGAAATATATCCATAATCCTCACAATTGTAACATTGGACCTACTTAGGTTTTTAACAGATTTACCTTTACAATTCTCAACAATTTTATCATTTTTGTCACAACTCTTCTCTCTACTTAAATTGAAGAATTTCTTAAATTTTCTTTTGAAATCCTCATCTTCTTCATCACTATCACTTTCAAATCTAACAATCTTAAGCCTATGTGATATTTTAAGGATTGATAGTTTCTTCGTTTTAGAGAGAGTCTTAAAGTGCAGTTCATAAGTTTGTAAGAAAGTTAAGAGTTCTTCTACTTTTATCTCATTTTGTTTCTACACTCTTCTATAAAGGTTATCTTGTGAGTAAAACTATTCGGTAGGGATCTAAGTATTTTCTTACATATATGCCCTTTCAAAATCTTCTCTCATAAATCTCACATGGAGTTATAAATTTTGTTTAATTTTGAATAAAACTCCATAAAGCATTCAAAATCTTTTATTTTCAAAATTTTAAATTGGATCATTAAGAGTTGGAAGTTCAATCTTTTTATTGTGTTAGTTCCCTACCTTAACTAATATGGGTCATTATGGTCATTTAGACACTTTTACAGTTCGGTTTACTAAATTTCTTTACTTTGCACTGTCATTGGTTAAAAGATCAAGTCCCACGAAAACAATAAATTTTTCATTGTAGGATTTGTTTATCTTATGTAGGGATTGATAAAGATAGGGGGAGCAATTATAGGGGGGAATATTACTAGTGTTACATATCTCGAGTCTTATATTTAAATTTATAAATTATTGCATTGCCAATATTATATTTTTTGATGTTTTAGTATGTCATTGGTATGGACCATGACATTGTATAGGTTAGGTTTTTGTCACGTAATTAACAAAAGAGGATAATGTTAGTGCACCTTTTTGTGTACTTTGTTTATCAATCATGTGAGCCATTGTGTCAGGGAGTCGATTGAGCCCTTAAAAGCTAAAGACTGAAGACACAAATAGACATGAGCATCAGAGAGTAAAGAACATATAAATAAGGTACCTTGGTGACCTTAACCCTTACTTAAAATAACCCTTGAACCTGTAGATGATTTTAACCCTATAGGTAAACCTTATTAATCATCCCTTAGCCATAAAAGTTTAATTGGAACATGATAAGTAAGGGTAGGAGAGGTGCAAAGTTGCTGTAAAATCATATGCCCAAAACAATAGTTTTCGAGTAGTCTTCGATCACATCGACAAGCTGTTGATGAGACTAAATCCAATCAAAGGTACACTCGATCAGATTGAAGAATATATCTAACAACCATCAAAGAAAATTTTGAATTGTCTCGATAGGATCAACACATTGTTCGATCCCATCGAAAAAGCCGTTAACTAACCATTTTATAGTCACTGTAAATTGGTTTATTCCAAAATGGTATTTGGTTCTTGGTCATTTTGATGGGTTTCTGATGCAATAAGAGCCTAGTGATATCATGTTCATATCTCTCATCCTAAGCCTCTAAACTAATAAGTTTTAACTCATCTTCCTTAAATTAACACTTTAATGAGGATTCCAACTTCAACATTAAAGATAAGCTTAAACTCCATACTTTTCTACAGATTAGATCCAACCATATTTGTATATCATTTGTCTAAATCCTATAGAAGACTTATCTAGGTGAATTCCCAAGGAATTACTACCTTCCATTAGTTGTAGGAGATTCACCCAACCTCACATCACCTTGGTCATTGCATCAGAGAAACACATGCAAGATGTTTAATCTTGAAACTGAAGCATTGCCAACACATCAGCATCATGATCGGGGGAGCAATTGAAGAGCGGATTCAAGCATGGGAGAAATTTTAAGAAGCAACTCAAGATTGACGCATCAAAAGGGTTCAATTTAATAAGTTAGTGTCAATTAGTAAGTCCATACTCTCTTTCCTTGTGTAGGATTAAGTGCAAGAGTTTGTGACCCAAACTCGATAGGTTCTTGTGTAGGACGTAGGTTCATGTAAGAACTAGGTTCTTGTTGTAAGACCCGTATCGTAGTTCATACTGTTCTGAAGGCTTTTGCGATCTTTCCGGTCGAATTCCGACAATCCTTGACCCGTATCCAACGTTTGCGTGCGATCCTAAGCCGAGACCAACATGCTAAAGTCGGCTCAACCCGATACTTGTATCTTAATGACCGCACTGTCATCGCGGTTCCAACGTTACGACTAGCGCACCGACCCGATACCCAGGCTAAAAGATATAGGCTCACGATCATTTCGAAGAAAATGCCGCGCGTACGAATTTCGAGAGAATCTCTACAACATGTCCCATCAATCAAGTTCACATCACACATCAAGTCAAGTACAACAAACCCTTACCTCTCTCTTACACAAGCTACCCAAAGTCAACTCTCTCTCTCTCCACCCACCTTTTCTTACAACACCATCATCTATCACTCATCACTCCATCACCTTTTCACCCATCACTTCCTCTCTCTCTCTCTCTCATTCACTCTCTTCACTCCCCAAGCAACAACATCCCACTCCAAACTCTCTCTCTCATAAAGCCAAGTGTGACCCACCTTCCTATACTCTCATCTCTCATCTCAACCATCCATCCATCATCTACCTCCATCAAACTCGAAGGCAAGGAGCTAAGGAGGCTAGGGGAGTAAGAAGGAGGCCTAGAGGTGGGTGATCCACTGTTAATTTCAATTTTAGGGTCACTTATTGTGGGACCGACAATGATGTAAGCAATGTAGTGAGGGGCCCATAGTGGCGGGGTCCCTCTATTTCACCAGCTTTCTCTTTCTCTCTCTCTCTCTCTCTCTCTCCTCTCTCTCTCTCTCTCTCTTTTGATCTCTTGTGGCCACCATGGTGTCTTGTCTTCTTAACCGTCCGATCGTGAGGCCCACCTTGCAATGGGTCAATTGGACGGCCAAGATGAAGGAAAACACAAATATCCTGTTAATCCAAAAGGTGGGCCACATTCTTGTGGGACCCACCTTAATGTGTGGGCCACGAACATGTGGGGCCCACCATGATGTATGTGTTTATCCACGCCGTCCAGCGTCCCTGGACGCTGGACATGAGGCAGTGAGGGAGTGGCTAACATGGAGTGTTGTGTACTGACATGGGAGTGTATCGACAAGCTAACAAAAATAAAAATAAATATAATATAAAATAATGTATTTGAGTTTTTGGAGTGGCCCGCTCATGCAGGCCCCACCTTGATGTATGGGACTGATCCACGCCGTCCATTCCATTCTCCAGCTCATTTTAAGCGTTACGCTGAAAAATGAAGTTGATCCCATTTTCTGGCGAGCAATGCCATACGAAATAGTGGTGTTTACTGTTGAAACTCACCTTGATCCTTTTTACTCGCCGAATCATACAGCATATCGGACTCATTTGGTCGATCTTGAGTTGTAGAGTGCAATGGGCGGGACGGATTTCCCTGATGAGGGCCCTACCGAGGAAATTCCCTAGAAAAATACTTTTTCTTAAAAAAATAATAAAAAAATAAGCAGCAGCAGCGTCTGCTGCTGCCGTTGACAGAGGACGCGTAGGCAGCGTCCTGCGCTACCAGACGAGAACGGCCAGGGAGCCGTAGGCCTCATGCGTAGGCCCCATCATGATGGGTGTCGTACATCGACACCGTTCATTGGGTGAGCCCCACCCCAAAAATCAGCCTGATCTGAGGCTCAGGTGGCCCACACCACTGGAAACAGTAAGATTGAACATCTACCCTTGAAGCTTTTTTTTTTGGCTTTGGAAAAGTTTTGGATCAGATATGAAATTTGTTGCTCCTCTTCATCTGGGTCCACATGATCTTATGAACAGTTTGAATGGCAAATACATATCACGGTGGGCCCCATGTATACGTTGGATGGAAAATGCATATCACGGTGGGCCCAGGTCCATGTGACCTTATGAACAGATTGGATGCAAATAAACAGTACAGTGGGCCCCCAGGTCCATGTGACCTTATAAATAGGTAGGGTGCAAATAAATATTATGGTGGGCCCCCAGGCCTGCATGACCCTATCAACAGATTGGGTGGAAAATAAACATTTCGGTGGGCCCCAGGTTGGGTGGGAAATAAACATTATGGTGGGTCCTACTTGGGACCCACTTATGTATGAACCGTGTCCACACCTTTCATTAGTGTGGACCTCTACCATGAAGTATGTGATTTATCTATGCCTTCCATCCCTATGGGACCTACCATGATGCATATGTTTCATCCAAACCGTCTAACCATTTTGGAGGTTATTCTAAGGCCATGTGATAAGGCCCATCTTGGTGTGCTTGTGGGCCGTCCGTTGAGGCCCACCTTGATTTATATAAGGCCCATATTATGAGGCCCATTGTGACGTATGTAAGGCTCATGTGATTAGGCCCAACTTGATGTATTTGTGACCTGCCCACTAAGGCCCACTTGAGATATATGAGTCCATGGTTTGAGGCCCATTTGACGTATTGGAGGCCCATGGGTCGAGGCCCAATGGGATGTACATAAGGCCCATTATAATGTGTTTCCACCGTGATCCTTGAGATGATCTCGATGGCGGCCCATGCTTGGAAGCAATGATGGTTTAATGTCCACATTGTAAGGATGATGTTGGTTAAATGACCGCATTGTCACTCTCCCTAGGGCCCATTGATAGGCCCATACCTGTAGTGCGTAAGCCATCTAGGCCCATCTTTATTTTGAGTAAAGCCCATCACCACATAACATGCTCAGTATAGATCCATAATTTATGGTCATACGCATCATATGTATGCCTGATATGAGGAGTGATTAATCATAGCATATGCCCTCGGGCAGATTGTTTATAGGCTCCTTAATAGGCAAAGTTACCTTACATGAGCGCATGGTATACTCAGGACTGTTGCATAACTGGTAGTGTGATTTATGCACTTGTATTGGTGTGATTGTGGTTACTGTATGCTCTAGCGACATCAGGGTCATAGCCTCTACAGATACATCATGGATTGTCGGATTGGATACCGAAAATACTATTTCTAGCATTAGGGTGCTATAGATGTCCTTGTGTGAAAATTCCTAAACTCGATGGTACCAGAGGATAACTCCAACGTCAAGACCGAGTGGATATATGAGCACACGAGGGCCGAATACCAGGAGACATTGTCTCCCAATGTGTCGTGGTCGGTTGGAAAGGGGTGTGGTCATACTCACCCGAGGGTAAGGGCAATTCTAGGCTGAGTTTGACTAGCTCGTGGGTGGGTTCGCTATCGACGTGCTAGATAGGTATTGGCAGATTATTGGCCAAGCGAATAGTGAGGTTTCTTACGCTCACTTGGACTATGCGGCTGGGAGAGCGGCAGTGCCTTTGGAGTGTACTAAATCCCGGTAATTATCCTGAATAAGAACTGTACTGATATATGATGAGGATTGACATGCTTGAGCTGCATCTTGCATCGCATGGTCTTGACATGACCGATAACATTCATATCTTGCACTGCATAGTCTTGGTACGACTGACTGCATTCATGTACTCATCAGCATGTTTTCGCATTACTCTGACCTTACATTCTGAGCATGCTTATATTGTGCACACACTTACACCATCCTCTAAACTTTCTATAAGCTTATACATGAATGATGCGTGCAGGTGACGCCAGGATGCAGCAGTAGCATAGTAGTAGCAGGAGCGTACTGTCGAGCTTTTGGAGTTTCAATTATTAGTACTATCTTCTATTTTCCTTCATATGCATTGTACTCAAAAGTTTTTTATCATAGTGAATTTTGTAATGGTGTTCCTGTGGTTATTGTTCGTGGGTTATGCTTATGGTTATGCTCATTACAAATCAAATTGATGATTAGAAATTCTCCTTGTAGCATCCTAAGATCGGAACCTGGTGTATGGGTGCCAGGAACCGATAATGGGGTACTACTGAGGCTATCGATGCCGGATTCGGCGATCGGGAATTTTGTGAACCTGGTTTCCGAGTTCGGGCGTGACACTTATATAGGATTGAATTCAGACGAAATAGAAATATATGTGTTAGTGTCTATGGGAGCCTCGCCTCTAGTGGGAGTAAACATAGGTCCTCGGACTAGGACTGAAGTTGTTAGTTAACCGATAGAAAATCAAATCAAGTCTCATGTGGAAGCCTCCAACATGAGTATATACTAAGTAGGTCCTTGTTAGTACTGCAGACCTTGTGTAAGCATGTAAAGGTTAAAGGTGAACCTGATTAAAACTTTCGATAGTAAAATCCGGTACCCTAATGGGTTGAGTGCATCTATAAGAAGTGGAGTAGGGAGATTGAATCATTATACATTCTTGTGTTTAGGATTTTATTTGAGCACTTATTTAACTATGCTTATATGAATGTTAAGATTTGATAGTTAGCCCATCCTAAACACACATGTACACTATCATGTTTATAGATTATTTGCTTCATAGGAATATGATTTATAATCCATGTGATAGGACCCATTAATGGCTTAGAAGCCTTATAGTTAATTGTCTTAGTTTAATTTGCACATATAGTTAGCACTCCTACATACACATGTATATGATCATGTTTATAGATTAGTTACTTCATAGAAATATGATTTGTAGTCTACGTGATTGGACCCACTAATGGCTTAGAAGCCTAAGTATTAAATTGCTTTACTTAGCTTGAATGACATATTAGTTAAAGTAGGCAATTGAATTTAAAATGCATAATTTTTATTTGGTCTTAATTATCCTCCTAGGACATAGCCTTCATTCTATAGCTCTGTCAAGCTTTCGTATATAGCCATGGTATTCTACACCATATGTAATTTCAATTGGTATTAGAGTGAGTAGCTCTCGAATGGCCTAACCGCATTGAGTTGATCCAATGAGCTTAAGAATGATGTATACATAAGAGGTGTGTGTCGTCACACGACCACCATATTTTGACGGGTCTAACTATACTTATTTGAAGGTTAAGATGATGGTCTTTCTAAGATCCCTTGACCTTATGATTTGGGCAATTGTCGAATTAGGATAGTATATGCCTATAGAACAAGTCATGGTTGATGGTAGAACTATTAACACTCTTAAAGATCAATCCAAATGAAGTATTGATGAAAGAACGAGGTATACCTATGATGTAAAAGCTCTCAATTATATTTACTACGAGGTTTTCTGCAATGAATTTAAACGTATTTGCATATATAGATGCCCATTATCTCGCGCAATTTTAACGATATTTAAAAACAAATCAATTAGGGAAACCTCTACCACTAATATCTGACCTCAAATCGATCATGATCACGCCTCTTAATGATTATTCAAACAACCTCCCACACAACCTTGACTCTTGTTCCCTTCTAATCGTGGTTATGGAGGGGTCGAATTTGCCATCAAGCTCTCTCATCCCCTTAATTCTGATTGATGTATGAACAAAGGTTCAATTCGCGTGGTGTTTATCCTCTCTTAATTTGGGTCCAAATCGCATCCAAATTTTCTTAGATATCGGTATGATCTTTAGACATTAGAAATCTTCATGATTATTGCAAACCCTCCAAATGTCTTTGGTAAGATCTCCCATTTTAAGACTATGAGAGATGACCTTACTAGTGTATTATAACCAGATTTGTGATAGGATTCTTTTTCTCAATGGGTCTTTATTGACTTGCTAGGAAAAATGCCTTATTAATTAGCTTGTTTATTGACGCTACATGACATGCAACATTTCACTCCTCTAAAGGCATGTCTAAGGATACGTGTCACCTCAATAAAGAAATGTGTATCACCATACGAAGATCAATCGAATATATCTTTGAGTACAAGTAGGATTTCCATGAGTAATGTGTCGACATGTGGTGTCTTTTTATTAGTTCATGTTGGGACGTTGAAAATGGGTGTAAATACAACCTAAAGTAATGTATGTTAGAATTTTGGATTTGTAAATCTGTAATCATGGAAATTCAGAATAAAAATAGTAAAAAAATAAATTAAAATAGAAAATAGAAATTCGAGTAAAAGATAAATTTTGAGAGCTTATTGGATTTGAGGTATGGTGACAATCACTCGGCTTGAAGTTTTGTCCTCCTTTAGACAATGCTCATAGTGCAATAAGAATATCAGACAATAAACATCTATGATACCCTTAAATGTTATCTCATCACACCGGTGCACTCAATCTACGAAGACATGAACCACTACTATGTGTCTAACCGGAAGACAAACAAAAGATGAACCAGAGATAAAACAATTCATACTTGCAGATAATCAGAGAGTCAAATGAATGAATGAAAGTTCTTTTATAGACTTCCCACAGTATTAGAAGGGATGGGATCATGATATCCCGGGATATGCATGACGAGCCAAATAAACCTGGTGAACTTGTCCCAGGATATAAGCAATCCCATGGATCTTAAAACAATCCACTTACATCACCATCATTACCTTAAAATTGTTCCCATCTCTTGGTTGGAAGGATTGGAAGGTAAAATCCGGGGATATGCTGTGAGTGCCAAACAGACCCAGTGAACTTGTACCTGATATAGCAATCCCATGGATCTTAAACCAATCCACTGACATCACCATAGTTACCTTAAAATCCATCCCATCCCTCCTAAGCCCATGGGATTCGCCTGGCCAAACAGATGCCCTAAGGGCTTGTTCCGCCGGTCAGGGTGGATGGGATTAGGTTGTATTAAGATGGATTGGAAGGAGCAATCCTGGATTTGGCTGGCGTGCCAAACATCCAAAAGTTGGATATAGCAATCTCATGGGATTGCCAGTAATCCACTGACATCACCATCATTACCTTGAAATTCACCAATCCCTGTTAATCCCATTTATTTTGCTTGGGACATATTTGGTTAGACAGAGCAATCCTGGGATTGGCTGATGTAATCTCGAGATTAGCCAAGCGAGCCAAACATACTCGGTGGTGATTTCCCTCGATATAGCAATCCCAGGGGATTGCCAGCAATCCACTGACGCAGCCGTCATTACTTGCCATCCACCCTAATACAATCCAATCCCATGGGATGGGCCCGTCCAAACACGCCCTGAAAGTTTTTACTTGCTTATCCCATGTCTTACTAAATCCATATTACAGTACGTTGATTATTTTATTTTTTAATAATCTTGGAAAGTATTTTTCAAAGTACTTAAAAATGATTTTTATTTTATTTTGAAACAAAAAATACAACAATATAACTTCTAAAGCATTTATTTCTGGTCGTACATTTTATGTCGGTATACTGTGCCCAACTCAAGGTGTGAAATAGTCCGTGATAAGGTCAGTAGATGCATACAGTGTATTCTAACGTTCAAAACACTTGTTCTATTTTGGCACGTCGACTGGCGAGTGGATGGACGGGCACCTTTGAAAATATCATGCGAGTCGTATTTAGAGCATTGCGTGTAGCACATTGCTCACTATCCATTCCTGCAGAAGTCCGCAATCGAGCAGTGCCGTGTGTCACATCTGGGTCACGTCGGTTGGATCTGTTCTTTCCATGCGTATGTGGGCCACAATAAAAGAAAAAGTGACATGACAACTTAAATAATTGTTTCTAGCCGTCCATTTCTTTTTGGCATGCTATTTCCCACGGAAACGGATTGGCTACTCCCCTGCCACCGGCCAATGGCTGTGGTCGGTGCTCCGTAGGCTCCACCATGGTGTATGTGTTTCATCCATGCCGTCCATCTATTTTTCTAGATCATTTGATAGTATTACAACAAAAATAAAGTACGTAACACTCTTAAGTGGACCACATTAAAGGAAAAAGAGTTGAATGAGTGTCAACCATTAAAAACCTTTTGGGACCATAAAGGCTTTGGATCATGCTTATTATTGTTTTTTTCCTTCATCTGGATCTTTATGACCTAATCAACATATTGGATGTCAAATAAATAATACATTGGGCCATAGGAGGATTTAAATGGTGGATATCCAATCACTATTGTTTCCTATGGTGTGGTCCACCTGGGATTTATATACCTCTCATGTTTGTTATAGAGCCCTAAAATTATCTTTAAAAATGGATGAACGGAATGTATGTAATACATACATTAGGGTGTGGCCCACAGAGCACCTACCATCGGCTAGGGGCTGATGGCGGGAAGTTGCCAATCCGATTCCATTTCCCTGGTCCGAAACCATCTCGATAATTACGGCTGGAGAGTGGAGATATAGACTGTGTGTCTGTGTATCACACGTTAAAAGTCCCTCACAACGTGTTCCATATTAGCACGTGCATGGCAACAATCATGTGAGTCGAGTCAAGAACAGCATATTTCTGGCCATCTTATGCTAAATTAATAAATTAATTAAAAAGGGAAAAATAAAAAAAAATAAAAAAAAACTTTGACGAGTATGAAAATGGATTGCCTACTGAGTTGCTCAATGCACTTTATCACACTGAGAAAACTTTATTGGGCCCGCTGTGAATGTGTATGGTTTATCCAAGCCGTCCATCTGTTTTTTAAGCTCATTTTAAGGGTCAAGCCTAAAATTGAAGTATTTACAAGGTTCAAGTAGACCACACAACAGAAAACAGTGGGAATAATTATTCCACCGTTGAAACCTTCCTAGCTCCCACTGTCATGTTTACTTGTCATCCATCCAACCTGTTGATAAGATCACACAGACATGGATGAAGGGAAAACACAAATATCAGCATGATCCAAAATTTCTATGGCCCAGAAGAATTTTTCAACCGTAGACGTTCAATTCACAATCTTTCCTGTGGTGTGATCTTTACAAACTGATGGACGGAGTCTGTCTGTCAAGGACATTTCTATGGGCCCTACATAGCTTCCTGTGGTATGATTCACCTTTTGTTTCCTCACCATCAGTTGGAGAGTTAATGTTTTCAACGGTTGGGATCACCGAATAATTGGACTCCAATTACAAACACTGAAAACAAAGACTAATCATGCCCATTGTTGATAAGGACTTACATGATACAGATCGGTACGGACCGTGGTCCATAGCACCGCCATATATGGCTGTCATTATGTTTTGTGGTGAAAAACACCTGCCTCATTTTAATTAAGGGTGCGTTTGGCTGCACCCAATATCACGATATTTCATGACTAATCAGCTTAATTTCGTGCAAATCATGAAATTTCATGATATTTTGTGCAACCAAACACACCCAAAGTTATTGAGCAGGTCTCGCACGCAACTATTATAAACGTGTCAAATGCTACCATGAAGTGCGTCTGTGGCCCACCTGATTACTACTGAATTGGCCTTTCATTTGCCCTAGGTCATCTTCATGGTGGCCCCAATCTTCTGGATTCATTGCATCATGAATGTCATTAAGGACGATCATTTCGTCGTCCAGCAGGTGTGTGTGACCTCTGCTAATACAGGGCAATTATGGTATTGAGAAAAAGTTTGATACTCTGGCAGAGTGTGATGGATGATACACAGGCACTTATTAATTAGTTAGAAATTCATATTATTAACATAAATTAGGCCGTCCAAATTATTTTTCATAGTTTAGATGCACCGTGGATAAAATATTATGCTTATTTGATTATATGATGACTGAATTGGAAAACATTTACTAGAAGCCTAAAAATGAAGAATAGCCTATGGACCATTCATTTTAGGATGAAATAATTAGGGGTGTGCATAAATTTTTTTTTTTTTTTTTTACACACGCACACACACCCCCACACACTCACGCCACACGCACACACACCCACACGCACACCGTGGGATTTCACCACCGTGGGTACTCGAACCCTTGACCCGGTGTTGAAACTCCAGAGAGTCTACCACCCGGATAAGAGCAAGGACCCAATTACATTGAGTCCAACCGAGTGGAGCTCAAATGGATGAAATTAATAATTAGGGGTGTACATTGAGTCAATCCACTGGTTGACCTCAGCTCGAACTCGGCTCGGCTCGATACTCGAGCTTGATTGGTCGGCTCGGCTAAGTTCGATCAGCACCTTGGGGAAGCTCAAGCCAAGTTCGAGCCAAGATCGAGCCGAGTTCGCCATTGAGGCATTTCCATTAACACCTGAACTGCAACTTTAAAATCCTACTATTTTACAAACAGAGACAGTGGTTTTACAGGTATTTTATCAAACACCTTCTAAGCAACATAAAAAATCAAGAAAAACAAAGAGAAAAATGATATTTGTTTCATATACATACCTTCTTTGCCATCAGCCACATTTCGTTGGGTCATTTTATCAAACAGTTGGTAAGCAACATCAATGGCAAAATAATCGAGTCACCGAACTGATTCGATCCGAGTTCGATTCGAGCTGGATTTGATCTGAGTCGAGTCGAGTTGGGGCTTGCTCAAACTCGGCTCGAACACATTTTCAAGCTCAACAAATCAGCTCAACTCGGCTCGAACTTAGCTTCGAACCGAGTCGAATCAAGCTTTTTTGAGTCAAGTCAAGCGAGCAAACTAGCTCGATTGGTGTACACCCCTAGAAATAATGAACGTTGACCACTTGACCGTTGAATCTAATAGTTATTTTTGGGACACGGATTGAACAACCCCAACAGTACCGAGCTCTACATAGGTAGAGTGGCCACCGTGATGTATGGGTTTTATCCACACTATCCATCCATTTTACCGTATCATTTTAGGGACTAAGCCCAAAAATGAGGCAGATGGAAAGCCCAAGTGAACCACATAATGGGGACTAAACACTTATTGTTGAAACTTAGCGGCGCACAAAAGTTTTGATTAAGCTGATATTTGTGTTTTCCCTTCATCAAGGTCCATGTGACCTTTTGAACAGGTTGGATGACAATTAAAAATCATGGTGGGCCCAGGGAAGGTTTCAAGGTGTGTGTCATTATCACCTCTCCTTCCAGTGGTATGGTCCACTTGAGTATAGTATATGCCTCATTTTTTTTTCGCCTGGACTATAAAATGGTACGTAAAAATGGATGGACAGTGTGGATAAAATCGTACATCATCTTGACCCTCATAGTATCCAATTTGGGTCGTTATTTTATTCTTAACCTTCTACTTGATGGGCACCAATTTGATGGTTAAGATCATCTAATAAAGTTAACAGTGTGGATTGATAGTAAAGTTAACTTTTAGGATGAGTCCACCAACCTTAGGGTACAAATTGACAGTCTGGATTGACAGTGTGCTAAATCTACAGCACAGAACATCGGAAGTGCATGCCAAGTGTACGCATGCATTGGGTTTTATGGTTGGGGTTGTTGCTCTTGTACACCCAGATCCATAGCTCAACTGGTAGACTGAGTGGAGATACCTCGTTTCAACACTTGAGGTCCTGGTATCGATCCCTAGCAAGGGTGGCTAACATGGGTGTGTACTAACAAGCTAAGCCCCCACCCCCCCCCCCCCAAAAAAAAAAAAAAAAAGTTGTTGCTTTTGTACTTAAATATCTGTGTATAATGGATCAAAAGCCAAAAACTTTTGACTCCATGTCAAGCCAGCCCAGGTAGGTTTCAATACGCAGGTGAACACCAGAAGCGCCCGGCGCTTTTATACGCAATATACGCAATTCGACCGGCGCTTTTATATGCAATATACGCATTTTTTAAATGGTCTGACTTAAAATTTATTAATGAAAAATGCTCTAGGGCCATATGACTACTATTATATAGTGCTCCAGTTCATTGATTTACATTGTTCCTTGCGTCAAGCCAACATTTCATAGCTATCACACAGATACCATTGATCTAACAAATATTAACCATTTATCCATGTTCTTTAACATGGACTTCATTAGGCAATTGTAACCATCCCATCCATGGGGTGGAAAAGGTTGGTTAGAAAAAATATCAAATCTCTGATGGATTGGATAATCCAATGATTATAAGTTTTTTCAGTAGCCCATTGAATGTGTTTTAAGTTTACAGGCGATTTTGTTATTTTTGAAATCTTAAATCATTTAGAAACACAAGGTCTATCAATTGTATCGATGGACCATCGACAATTTATGAATTTTCTTCATTTGGTCATTGGACTAACTGGGTATTTTTTTTTATCCCATTGAAGATGGTTCGATGAAATATGAAATTGAAGATTAGTTCGATGCCATCGAAGTAGTTTGATGCAATCGAAGAAAATCCAAATTTCATGTCTATTCTCGAGATTGATTAGGTATTAGTTTGATGCCATCGACATGACTTCGATGACATCGAAGTATGGACGATGACATCGAACGAATCCGCGCAGATTTTCAAAGATTTGCGATTTTGCAGAATTTGTTTCCTATTTTGATTGAGATTCTTCCAAAGGCTATATATTGAGGTGTAATCGATATTGGCAGGTAATTCAAAGCTTTCTAATTCATTCTAGGGTTTCAAGGATATAGCTTGGGTTGATTCTGTTGAGAAGTGGAGCCACATCTGGGGCCGCCCACGACCAGTCGAGGTTGCGCGGATTTCGTGTCGCAAGACCTTTCGCAACTGGGATGCGAAAGGAGTTTCACAGATTTCGTGTCGCAAGTCCTTTCGCAACTGGGATGCGGAAAAGGAAGTCGTCAAAACTATAAATTGGAGTCCCTAGGGCTATTCTAGGTTAAGGTGAATTCTAGAAAATTATTCTAAGGTGTGGGCAAGGGATTTTCTCTGTACTTCCAAGAGAGAGGTTAATATATTGCTTTGTAATCTTCGTTTGTCTTCATAGTGGAATTTTGCATCCATGGTTTTTTTATCCTAGTTTGGAGTTTTTTCACGTATATCTTGTCTTATCGTTTGTTTTGGATTGCTTTGATCTATTTCTAGTTTATATTTCTTCCTGTCTATCGTTTGTAGGTGAGGCCTTAGATTGGATCTAGGCTCACTGCGTTGTTGGCGTGCTGCGCAACAACTGGTATCAGAGATATTGGTTTAGTTCTATTGGGAGCGATGGCAGAAGATGGAAAAACTAGAATTGAGAAGTTTGATGGTTCAAACTTTGCCTTCCGGAAGATGCAGATGGAGGATTATCTGTATCAGAAGGACCTCAATATTCCTCTAGGAGGAAAAGAGAAGAAACCAGAAAAGTTGACAGATGATGAATGGTTTTTACTAGATAGGAAGGCTTTAGGAACGATCCGACTCTCTTTGTCTAAGAGCGTCGCCTTCAATATATCCAAGGTAAAAACGACAAAAGAATTAATGGAAGCCCTAGCCACCATGTATGAAAAGCCCTCAGCATCCAACAAGGTTCATCTTATGAAACAGCTATTCAACATGAAGATGTCAGATGGTGGGAGCGTGGCTGAACATCTAAACGAGTTCAATACAGTCACGAGCCAGTTGGAATCCGTTGGCATTGCTTTTGAGGATGAGGTCAGGGCGTTATTGATCTTATCTAGTTTGCCAGACAGTTGGGATGGTTTGGTGATTGCTGTGAACAATTCTTCAGGATCGACAAAGCTGAAATTTGATGATGTGGCCGGTCTAATTCTCAGCGAAGAATCTAGAAGGAAGGCATCAGGAGTTTCAGGGGATTCAGGGAATGCTCTAAACGTTGAAGGAAGAGGAAGATCGCTGAACAAAGGAGGCAATAAACACGGGCATTCTAAGTCAAGGAATAAGTCCAAGGGACTGAAAGACAAAGATGGGTGTTGGCATTGCGGCAAGAAGGGGCACATGAAACGTGATTGCAAAGCGCTCAAGAAACAAGAAGGAAGCTCTCAAGGTGGGAAAGATTCAGTGAATCTGTCTGAGGAGAGCGACACAGAGGCGTTGATCTTGTCTCTTGATGCGAGGAATGAGTCTTGGGTTATAGACTCGGGTGCTTCGTTTCATGCTACTTCGTATAAGGAAGTTCTGCGTGATTATGTGTCAGGTGACTTTGGAAGAGTCTACCTGGGTGATGATGAGCCGTGTAATACTGTTGGAAAGGGAGATGTTCATATAAATCAGAAAGACGGAACGGTCTTGAAATTGAAGGATGTCAGACATGTACCGAGTTTGAAATATAATCTGATCTCAGTGGGACAGTTGGCTGATACCGGTTATGTGACGACATTCACCAGTGACTCCTGGAAGATCACAAAAGGTGCCTTGGTAATATCTCGAGGCAAAAAGGAAGGTACTTTGTACGAGACTTCAGGATCGTATAGTTCACTCGCAGTCGCATCAACTGGAGTGAATGGGCAGTTATGACATCAAAGGCTGGGACATATGAGTGAGAAAGGGATGAAAGTGCTATTGTCAAAAGGGAAGCTATCAGGGCTGAAGTCTATTGACTTGGAATTCTGCGAGGACTGCGTGTATGGCAAGCAAAAGAGGGTAAGCTTCAAGAAGACGAGACGCGCTCCAAAGACATATCTATTGGAGCTTGTACACACTATGTGTGGGGACCGGCACAGGTATTATCTCTTGGTGGCTCACGTTATTTTGTTACCTTTATTGATGATGCTAGTAGAAAACTGTGGGTCTACTTCTTAAAACATAAATCTGATGCATTTGATATATTTAAGAAGTGGAAAGTTATGGTAGAAAATGAGACAGGTAAAACAGTAAAGTGTCTCAGATCTGACAATGGGGGAGAGTATTGTGATAAGAGGTTTGAGGAGTATTGTGCAACAAATGGAATCAAACATCAGAAAATGATTCCAGGGACACCACAGTAGAATGGTGTGGCTGAGCGCATTAACAGGACAATCCTTGAGCGCGCCAGGAGCATGAGGTTACATGCAGGGTTGTCCAAGACCTTTTGGGCAGATGCTGTGAATACTGTCGCATATCTCATCAATAGAAGTCCCTCAGCACCATTGGATGGTGGGCTACCAGAAGAAGCGTGGACTGGGAAAGAAGTGAACCTTGCACATCTCAGAGTGTTCGGTTGCACTTCATATGTTCACATTGATGCAGAGCACAGAAACAAGCTGGATGCGAAGTCCAGGAGGTGCACGTTTATAGGCTATGAGCAACATGATTTTGGCTATAGGTTCTGGGATGCAGAAAACAGAAAAATCATCAGAAGCAAGGACGTAGTCTTTAATGAAAAAGTGATGCATAAGGACAGTGTGCAGGAAAATAAGGCCAAGAAAAAGGAATTCGTAGAGTTGGAAGAGTTACCGAACATGGGTGTTACAGTGCCACAGGATGAGGCAGAGCCGCATACACCAGTTGTGAGGAGGTCTACTCGGGAGAGGAGACTCATGGTCCGATACTCACCCTCCTTACATTATCTACTACTGACAGATAATGGTGAGCCAGAGTGTTTTGAGGAGGCGTTACAGTCAGATATACGGGTTAAGTGGGAGCAGGCCATGGATGATGAGATGGACTCTCTTGAGTCTAATCGTACATGGGAGCTAGTAACTCTACCCAAGGGTAAGAAAGCTCTTCATAACAAGTGGGTTTACAGACTGAAGGAGGAGCATGATGGTTCAAAACGGTACAAGGCCAGATTAGTTGTGAAAGCGTTTCAACAAAAGGCAGGTATCGATTTCACTGAAATATTTTCACCGGTAGTGAAAATGTCTACGATTCGCATGGTCTTGAGTATAGTGGCTTCAGAGGACTTACATCTAGAACAGCTAGATGTTAAGACAGCCTTTCTTCATGGGGACCTTGAAGAAGAGATATATATGCATCAGCCGACAGGATACGTGGCACCAGGTAATGAGAACAAGGTGTGTAGACTGAAGAAGAGTCTATATGGCCTGAAGCAGGCCCCGAGGCAGTGGTACAAGAAGTTCGATAGTTTCATGTCGAAAAACGGTTTTATGAGATGTCATGCAGACCACTGTTGTTACTTGAAGAAGTTTGATACGTCATACATCATCCTTCTTCTGTACGTTGATGATATGCTTGTGGCTGGCTCAAGCATGGAAGACATCTCAGATCTCAAAAGACAATGTCTAGAGAATTTGTCATGAAGGATTTAGGAGCTGCAAAATAAATCCTAGGCATGAGGATAAAGCGTGATAGGGAAAACAAGAAATTAGTTTTGTCACAGGTAGAGTACATAGCCAAGGTACTTGATCGATTCAATATGGGAGGTGCTAAGCCAATTAACACTCCATTGTCCAACCACTTCAAGCTATCTAAGGAGCAAGGTGCAAAGACGCAGGAGGAACAGGACTACATGGCTAAAGTCCCATACGCGTCAGCTATTGGGAGTCTCATGTATGCTATGGTGAGCACGAGGCCAGACATTGCTCAAGCAGTGGGAGTTGTTACCAGGTTCATGAACAACCCCGGGAAGGAACATTGAGAAGTTGTGAAGTGGATCCTTAGGTACTTGGTAGGTATTAAGGACGTAGGGCTGTGTTATGGTGGATCGAAAATCAAGTTACAAGGCTACGTAGATTCAGATTTGGCAGGAGATATCGACAGCAGAAGAAGCATTACGAGTTATATTTTTACTCTGGGTAGTGCTGCAGTTAGAGCTGTACATGAGTCGAGTCGAGTCGAGTATCGCCCTACTCGTACTCAGCTCTTAACGCCCGAGGGCTGCTCGTACTCGACTCTACTCGGCCAACGAGCAGGGACCCCCTGCTCGTACTCTACTCGCCCGAGTACGAGCCGAGTACGAGTAATAAACGAGTAGAGTCGAGTCCGAGTTTTCGAGTCGACTCCGAGTACGAGCACATGAGCAATAAAATGGCTGAAAAAAATCATTGTATGTTAAAGTTCAAATACATTGTTCAAAATCATCCGCCGTCCAGCTTGGACAGCATACACACAAAATGGTGGGCCCAACACAAGAAAATCTACGGACGGACAGGGGCACCGGACACAAAATGGTGGGCCCAACAAATAGATTCTGTAATCCATCAAAATCAACGTTAGAAAGCAACAGATTCAAAACGAAATTCTTACCTGATGGATGGACAAGGGCATCGGGCAGGGGTGGGACGAGCTGCGCACAGGGGCGTCGGGCAGGCCAGGGACAGGGGCACTGGGCAGGGTAGGGACGAGCAGGCGAGCAGCACTGGACAGGCCGTAGGGACGAGCTGCGAGCGGCAGGGAGTGAGAGAGAGAGAAAGAGAGAGAGAGAGGGAAGAAGAGGGACGAGCGCTGGAGTCTGGACGATGGACAAATGAGAGAGAGAGAGAGAGAGAGAGAGAGAGAGAGAGAAAGGGGGGAATGGCCGAATGGGTAGGGTAGAAGGGACGAGCGCTGGACGATGGGCGGGTGGGAAGGAAAGGGAGGGTTTGGTTTTTCGATTTGGGCGGGGCGAGCGAAAGTTGAAAGCGACCGAGAAATAGGGCTTTAGTTGTATATATATGGCCCTGGTCGAGTACCGAGTTCTAGCACCGAGTCGAGCATCGAGTCAAGTACTACTTTGCTCGTACTCTACTCGAATTCAAAACGAGTAGGAAAAAACTACTCGTACTCGGCTCTAACACCTGACAAGTCGAGTACGAGTCGAGTATTCCGAGTCGAGTACAAGTCGAGTCGAGTGAGTACTCGAGCCTTAGTCTGCTCGTGTACAGCTCTAGCTGCAGTCAGTTGGGTCTCTCAGTTACAAAAGATAGTATCTATCAGTACGACAGAAGCAGAATATGTTGCGGCTACAGAAGCATGCAAGGAGATGGTGTGGATGCAAGGTTTTATGGAAGAGTTGGGTAAGAAGCAAGCAGATTGCAAGCTGTACAGTGACAGTCAGAGTGCAATACACTTGGCTAAGAATTCAGCCTTTTATTCAAGGACCAAGCATATTGCCATCAGATATCACTTCATACGTTCGTTACTGGAAGATGGATCGATTGCTCTGGAAAAGATTCATACAAGTAAGAATCCTGCGGATATGCTGACCAAGGCGGTCACAAGGGAGAAGCTGAAGCTCTGTTCAGCTTTGATTGGTCTTTAGGCTTGAAGACGGGGAGGTGGTGCACTCCGGATGAAGAAGACAAAGGTTTATGGAGATGTGTCTCCAAGTGGGAGATTGTTGAGAAGTGGAGCCACATCTGGGGCCGCCCACGACCAGTCGAGGTTGCGCAGATTTCATGTCGCAAGTCCTTTCGCAACTGGGATGCGAAAGGAGTTTCGCGGATTTCGTGTCGCAAGTCCTTTCGCAACTGGGATGCGGAAAGGGAAGTTGCCAAAACTATAAATTGGGGTCCCTAGGGCTATTCTAGGTTAAGGTGAATTCTAGAAAATTATTCTAAAGTGTGGGCAAGGGATTTTCTCTGTACTTCCAAGAGAGAGGTTAGTATATTGCCTTGTAATCTTCGTTTCTCTTCCCGTGGTTTTTTTACCCTAGTTTGGGGTTTTTCCATGTATATCTTGTCTTGTGGTTTGTTTTGGATTGCTTTGATCTATTTCTAGTTTATATTTCTTCCTGTCTATCGTTTGTGGGTGAGTCCTTAGATTGGATCTAGGCTCATTGCGTTGTTGGCGTGCTGCGCAACAGATTCGAGGTTGTTCGGAGTGTTTTTCCATATTAAAGAGATTGTTTGAATCGGGTAATCTCTTTACTCCGTGGTTTTTTCCCGCAAGGGTTTTTCCACATTAAATCAAAGTATTTGGATTGTGTTTGCTTGGTGTGATTGGATTACTTTACTCGATTCATCGCTATGTGCTTTTGCGGTCTCCCAACAAGTGGTATAAGAGGTAAACGTTGGGGCGCAAACTTGAATACGAGAGTGAGTAACAATGACTATCTATCCTAAGTTCGATGCTGAGAAATACTCTAAAAAAAATAACTTTGAATTATGATCAATCTATTGATTCAGAAAGGATTGGATGAGGTCATTGAGAAGCGACCTGAAATGGAAAGTTTGATCTTTAGGCATGTGGAGTAGTTGTGATTCCATACTTGTGATCTGACCTTGAAGCTCTTTTGTCTTATGAAATTTGACAATCTATGTGTGCTTAACATAAAGTCACTTACACGACTAGAATTTACGGATGATGATGAATGGAAGAAACCTTATAAGAAAGTGAAATCCTCAATCTAATTATGTATAATGAATGAGGTTCTCTATGATATCTTGAGAGAGAAAACCGCAACAAGTTTGTGGAAAAAATTAGAGGATATCTATGCAAAGAAGTCCCTTGGAAATTGCCTACACTTAAAGTTGTTGTTGTTTAACTTTAAGATCGCAGATATAGGAGATGTTGATTCGGATCTACTGCATATATGTGGGATGTGTCTATAGTATTTTCACATATTATATAATATAATATTTCTAGAGATACAAGACACAATGATCTGTTTTACTGGAATATATATACAATCATCTATCCAAGGTAGACAACTAAAAGTCTAAAAATAATTAGTAGTCAGCGTAGTTCTCTGCATGTACAGTATGTGCGGACTTCGATAGTATACTCCAGATGCCACCATTCCCAAATGAGGGAACCATGTATCAAGTTTATAATTTTCTTCAAGGAAATGAGAAAAAATATACTCTAAATGCGACAAACCAAAAAACAAATCAGTAATTAAATTGTCTTGTTAGCAACCCTCCAATCTACCAATAACCAAAACCATACACCTCGTCAATATTGAACTTTTTCTGTTTGTCGACTGGTAGACTAAAAAACAATTCAATTTTATGCTTCTTTTGAGATAAGTGTTCAGAAGTGGTGATGTAGGATCGAATCTAAGAGTTGACAGCTCCAAGTGCAGGGTTGTGATATACCTTTAACTCATTGAGACTAAGATTGAACCCTCAAGGAATTATCTTGGTATGTTTTCAAAACACTTTATCACTAGAACTAAAATTAGAACTAACTTGAAATTTGAATTAGAAGAAGCAATAATGTAAATCTAAGTAATGTAGAGAGAAAATCAATGAAATAAATCACTAGAGTGCCAATAATCCACTTTTACCCATTGTTAATGCCTTATTCAATTGATTTAATTAGATAACTCAAGTGCAATTGAAGTCTTATCCTATCCAGCCGGATAATAAAACGGTTAATTCAATATTCACAACGTAATACAAATTTGAACTTCAATTGATTTAGTTCTCACATGAAGCACTAAGTTATTGATCTTAGTGAATCTAAAGTATCTATCATTCCCATAGTCTACAATAAATCCATGAATTTTACAGATCAATCCCTTATAAAACAGATAAGCTAATAATTTTATTCAAACATTAAAAATAAAGCTTGTCTTTAGAAAATAAAATAAAATAAAATAAATTTAACACATGCACACACACCGCCACACACTCATGCTTTAGTGGGATTTCACCACCTATGGGTACTCGAACCCTTGACCAGGTGCTGAAACTCCTAAGAGTCTACCATCGGAGTAAGAGCAAGGACCCAAGCTTGTCTTAGTTGTTCAACATCCAAAGTGCCTAAAGTCGACAATGAATTAAAGTAAACTAAAACTAAAGCTTTATTTAAACTAAAATCAATAAATTGTTCAACATTCAATCCATCAAGCTTGAATCAAAGTAAACTAGAACATTAAAAATAATTATAAGCTTCACCTCTTAGTCCATTCTAAGAGATTTAGCCAACCATTATCATAGTTGAACTAAACTATAAATTAAAATTAAAAAAAAAAAAAGAGGCTTTGTATAAGCTCTGCAACCTCTTGCTCTCTCTCAAACCTTAATTCGTATTTAGAATATCCTATATCATCTATTTAACTAGGAAAATTTTGCATAGACTTTACATCGACTTCAATTTTATACACTTTTGTTACGCTTCGGTCACACTAATGAGCACCTTCGGTCGCATCAAAGTCAAGCTAAAATAACTTTCAGTTGCAGACGAATTTCTTCAAAACATGTCTGAACTCTGTCTCCTTTTGGTCACACCGAACCTATTTTTGGTGGCATCGAACATCACTTAGGTCACACTTAACAGTAAAGTCGAATTAACTTTGAAAGTTACTGATTCTTGTTAGACTGTCTTTGACATTTTCAGTCGAACCGAACCTACTTTCAGTGGGATCGAACAGTCTGTTATTTTTGTTACTTGACTGTATGATTTTACAGACTTTTCTCCACTTTTAGTACTTGGTTTTCTTGGATCTTTTACACTTAAATTCTTCAATATTGTCTTTTAAGTATCCAATCCTTCACTTGATCATTCTTTGAGGTTTAAATTATTAATTTAATCACCATTTTCATCTTAGCTCTTCAAATTATCTCATATAGAAAAACATACGTAATCAAATCAACTTAGCACATCTATGCGTAAAAAACCATTGCACAATTGAGGGTAAATATTCAATATTTCACACTCTACAATGTATAGTTTATCATTTAAGCCATCTAAATCTTTTAATGCTTGTCTAACAAGACCCAATCGTGTTGATCCCTTTCCAATAGACTGTGCCTAAGTCAGGTTATTGATAGAGTCGGCAACCTTCTCCATTCTCACATTTAGAATTTCAGTTGGTTTCCCCACCATTGTTTTCTTTAATGCATTGATTATAGTTCGGGTTGCCTTAGAATTCTTTAGTGTAAGATCTGGACTTGGTAAAGTAGCGTCGCCCGATCTTGAATTAAACGACCAGTGTCGCTCAGGCCATTTTCAAAATATTTCTATGGGGACAATCATAGTATCCTCGAATTGTTGGCATATCCCTTGAGTACTATCATCGTTGTCTACAACTCATCTCATTTGTCTCGACACTATATAACTAAACTTACCTATGCGCCGAGAAGCAAAGTCAACTTTGAATAAAGTCGCAAGGTTGTTATATCTTTATATTTACTTCCTCTGAAGCGTTTGTGCATATTTATGGTACTAATTGTTGCGCAGCACGCCAACAATGCAGTGGGCCTATATCCAATCTCAGACCTCACCCACAAACAATAAACAGGAAGAAATATAAACTAAAAACAGAATCAAAGCATTCAACAAACCACAAGATAAGATATACGTGAAAAAAATCCCAATCTAGGGTAAAAAACCACAGATGCAAACTTCCACTATGAAGAACAAAGATTACAAGGTAATATACTAACCTCTCCCTTGGAAGCACAGAGAAAATCCATTGCCCACACCTTAGAAATATTTTCCAATATTCACCTTAACCCTAGAATAACCCTAGGGACCCCAATTTTTAGTTTTGGCAACTTCCCTTTCGCATCCCAGTTGCGAAAGGACTTGCGACACGAAATCCGCGAAACTCCTTTCGCATCCCAGTTGCGAAAGGACCTGCGACACGAAATCCGGGCAACCTCGACTCGTCGTGGGCGGTGTTGAGGGTCAAATATTGCATATTAGACCCCAGTTATTACCAAATTTATGAACATGCCACCATTTAAAAGCCCAATTTAATCGTGTTTGTGATGCAAGGTACATTTGCAAGCGTGGACTACAAAAAGGTGATAAAAGCGTGAATTTGATACTTTAAAGTCACCAAGGCAAGAGACAGAGCCCAGGAGACCAAAATCAACAGATTTGCATGCCAGGGATCCAAGAAAATCAAGAAACTTAAGCTCGAATGGCCTGAAAGTCAACTAGAATGCAAGATCACAGGGTTTCCACCATCTGATCGACTCCGAATTTCATACATTACCTGAAGACCACAAATGAACCGTACATGTTAAATTTCAGCTCCTGGATCCCTACAGAAGAGGGTCAATGGACAGATCTGCCCTTAGATCGGTGAATTGGGGCCCACCTGGGTTCTGGATATTCTTCAACTTTGGGTTCAACCCCTTAAATGGAGTGATAAAATGAATGGATGGCGCAGATTTCTCGGAATCATCACCGTGGACCCCACCTGTGTTGAGTGTACATAGTACACTAGTGCACATGCCGTGCACGGTAACAGACTTCGGTCAAACCAATGTTTGACCGAAGCTTTCTAAAGAAGGTAACTGCCTTCTCCAAACGGTTACGCAGAGCTCCGCTGTGGGTGTTAGTGGCCCACTATCAGCGACCAAATGGAAGATCTAGACCGTTCAGTCGTCCTAGGAAGGAAAATCGACCGTACAAAGGACGAATTTTCACTTCCATACTTGCACACGCAGGAAAATATAGTTTAAACGCAGGTTGGAAGGCAATATGGAAATTCAAGAGGGTCGCGTCAACAACAATTCAAAGCTGACTAGTTCCGAATGGTTTTTCGAGGAAAATCGAGTGGACAGATTGGATTTCTCATCAGACCCCAATAATGGGCCCCGCCATCATCTCAGCGCGCGAGCAGAGTCTCTGTTCACGCGTCCACGCAGTCCGGCAGCCTGGGCCCCACTGCGTTCATGCAGATCATCAGATCGATGATCTAATCCGTCCAGCGGATTCAGAGAAGGGTTCTGACCCTAACTATGGAGCCAAATCAGAAGTTTGGGATGATTATTTGCTCCAAAACTCGATCCAACGCAGGTCTGCCTTGCGGTTTTCTCTGTTGCTACGTAAACTACTTCTCACCGCCTCTTGTGCGTAAAGACCCTAGTCGACCTATGTTTTTGCTTATAAAAGGGAGAGAGTCGTGGAGGTATTCGGAACCCACGGAGGGAACGAGAGAGAGAGATTGTTTAAAGTTTTTTTGTTTATTTATTTATTTTCCTTCTATTATTTTTAGAGATCCAGCCAATCATGCTGGGCTGAACCTCTTAGCTAGGGCTAAGAGGTGAAGCTTGTAGTGGGATGGGAAGTTCTACGCTCTGATTCATTCTTGAACTGATTTGATCCTAGTTTGATTTTAAGGAATTTTTCTAGTTATTAATGGTTTGTTGTGACTGAAATTACAGTAGATCTGTGATGACTTGAGTAATTCTTTTTCCTTTATTGTGGTGTTAGGAAACCCTGTTGTTCACCATTGCCCTTGGACATGGTTGGATGACGGAACTTTTCCTACGTTCACTGAGATTGGCTGTGGGTTGGTTGAACTCTGTTGTTTGCTTTGTCTCACGGGCATGGTTTTGTGATGGAATCCATACTAATCTGCATCATTCTTATCTTTTGAAAACTAGATCAAGAGAGGTTTAAATTGTGCTTTAGCGATATATCTTCCAACTGGATGAAGATGTGACTCGAAGTCCAGTTGAGTTCACGAATCGACCATAGATCTCCCTGATCTCTACAAGTGGATCCTCTGAATCCCTAGTTTCCCTCTCTCTGAATTCTTTAAGTTTATATTAATATTTCACCATTATTCTTCAAATCACAATTGGTTTAGATTTCATCTTAGCCTAGTTCTAGATCTGGTTACTTTCAGATTACGTACAGGTTTCAGTCCCTGTGGATTCGACCTCGGTCTTACCGAGTTTATTACTACATCACAACGCTATACTTGGGGAGTGAACAGGCAGCCCCAGATGTGGCTCCGCTTCTCAACAATCTCCCACTTGGAGACATATCGCCATAAACCTTTGCCTTCTTCATTCGGAGTGCACCACCTCCCCGTCTTCAAGCCTGAAGACCAATCAAAGTTGAAAAGAGCTCAGCTTCTCCCTTGTGACCGCCTTGGTCAGCATATCAGTAGGATTCTCACTTGTATGAATCTTCTCCAGAGCAATCGATCCATCTTCCAGTAATGAACGTATGAAGTGATATCTGATGGCAATATGCTTGGTCCTTGAATGAAAGGCTGAATTCTTAGCCAAGTGTATTGCACTCTGACTGTCACTGTACAACTTGCAATCTGCTTGCTTCTTACCCAACTCTTTCATAAAACCTTACATCCACACCATCTCCTTGCATGCTTCTGTAGCCACAACATATTCTGCTTCTGTCGTATTGATAGATACTATCTTTTGTAACTGAGAGACCCAACTGATTGCAGCACTACCTAGAGTAAAAACATAACCTGTAGTGCTTCTTCTGCTGTCGATATCTCCTGCCAAATTTGAATCCACGTAGCCTTATAACTTGATTTCCAATCCACCATAACACAGCCCTACGTCCTTAGTACCTACCAAGTACCTAAGGATCCACTTCACAGCTTCCCAATGTTCCTTCCCGGGGTTGTTCATGAACCTGCTAACAACTCTCACTGCTTGAGCAATATCTGGCCTCGTGCTCACCATAGCATACATGAGACTCCCAATAGCTGACGCGTATGGGACTTTAGCCATGTAGTCCTGTTCCTCCTGCGTCTTTGCACCTTGCTCCTTAAATAGCTTGAAGTAGTTAGCTAATGGAGTGTTAACCGGCTTAACACCTCCCATATTGAATCGATCAAGTACCTTGGCTATGTACTCTGCCTGTGACAAAACTAATTTCCTGTTTTTCCTGTCACGCTTTATCCTCATGCCTAGGATTTGTTTTGCAGCTCCTAAATCCTTCATGGCAAATTCTCTGGATAATTGTCTTTTAAGATCTGAGATGTCCTTTATGCTTGAACCGGCCACAAGCATATCATAAACGTACAGAAGAAGGATGATGTAAGACGTATCAAACTTCTTCAAGTAATAACAATGGTCTACATGACATCTCCTAAAACTGTTTCCCGACATGAAACTGTCGAACTTCTTATACCACTGCCTCAGGGCCTGCTTCAAACCATATAGACTCTTCTTCAATCTGCACACCTTGTTCTCATTACCTGGTACCATGTATCCTGTTGGCTAATGCATATATATCTCTTCTTCAAGGTCCCCATGAAGAAAGGTTGTCTTAACATTTAGCTGTTCTAGATGTAAGTCCTCTGAAGCTACTATACTCAAGACTATGCGAATCGTAGACATTTTCACTACCGGTGAAAATATTTCAGTGAAATCGATACCTGCCTTTTGTTGAAACCCTTTCACAACCAATCTAGCCTTGTACCGTTTCGAACCATCGTGCTCCTCCTTCAGTCTGTAAACCCACTTGTTATGAAGAGCTTTCTTACCCTTAGGTAGAGTGACTAGCTCCCATGTACGATTAGACTCAAAAGAGTCCATCTCATCATCCATGGCCTGCTCCCACTTAACCCGTATATCTGACTGTAACGCCTCTTCAAAACACTCTAGCTCACCATTATTCGTTAGTAGTAGATAATGTAAGGAGGGTGAGTATCGGACCGTGGGTCTCCTCTCCCGAGTAAACCTCCTCACAACTGGTGTATGCGGCTCTGCCTCATCCTGTGGCGCTGTAACACCCATATCTGGTAACTCTTCTAACTCTACGAATTCCTTTTTCTAGGCCTTATTTTCCTGCACACTGTCCTTATGCATCACTTTTTCATTGAAGACTACGTCCTTGCTTCTGATGATTTTCCTGTTTTCTGCATCTCAGAACCTGTAGCCAAAATCATGCTACCCATAGCCTATAAACGTGCACCTCATAGACTTCGCATCCAGCTTGTTTTTATGCTCTGCATCAATGTGAACATATGAAGTGCAACTGAACACTCTGAGATGTGTAAGGTTCACTTCCTTCCCAGTCCACGCTTCTTTTGGTAGCCCACCATCCAATGGTGTTGAAGGACTTCTATTGATGAGATATACGACAGTATTCACAGCATTTGCCTAAAAGGTCTTGGGCAACCCTGCATGTAACATCATGATCCTAGCGCGCTCAAGGATGGTCCTGTTAATGCGCTCAGCCACACCATTCTGTTGTGGTGTCCCTGAAATCATTTTCTGATGTTTGATTCCATTTGCTGCACAATACTCCTCAAACCTCTTATCACAATACTCTCCCCCATTGTCAGATCTGAGACACTTTACTATTTTACCTGTCTCATTTTCTACCATAACTTTCCACTTCTTAAATACATCAAATACATCAGATTTATGTTTTAAGAAGTAGACCCATAGTTATCTATTAGCATCATCAATAAAGGTAACAAAATAACGTGAGCCGCCAAGAGATAATACCTGTACCGGTCCCCACACATCAGTGTGTACAAGATCCAACAGAGCGCGTCCCGCCTTCTTGAAGCTTACCCTCTTCTGCTTGCCATACACGCAGTCCTCGTAGAATTCCAAATCAATAGACTTCAGCCCTGGTAGCTTCCCTTTTGACAATAGCACTTTCATCCATTTCTCACTCATATGTCCCAGCCTCTGATGTCATAACTACCCATTCACTCCAGTTGATGCGACTGCGAGTGAACTATATGATCTTAAAGTCACGTACAAAGTACCTTCCTTTTTGCCTCGAGATATTACCAAGGCACCTTTTGTGATCTTCCAGGAGTCACTGGTGAATGTCATCACATAACCGGTATCGGCCAACTGTCCCACTAAGATCAGATTACATTTTAAACTTTGTACATGTCTGACATCCTTCAATTTCAAGACCGTTCCGTCTTACTGATTTACATGAACATCCCCCTTTTCAATAATATTGCACGACTCATCATCACCCAAGTAGACTCTCCCAAAGTCACCTGACACATAATCACGCAGAACTTCCTTACACGAAGTAGCATGAAACGAAGCACCCGAGTCTATAACCGAAGACTCATTCCTCATATCAAGAGACAAGATCAATGCCTCTGTGTCGCTCTCCTCAGACAGATTCATTGAATCCTTCCCGCATTGAGAACTTCCTTCTTGTTTCTTGAGCGCCCTGCAATCACGTTTCATGTGCCCCTTCTTGCCGCAATGCCAATACTCGTCTTTGTCTTTCGGTCCATTAGACTTTTCCTCGACTTAGAACGTCCGTGTTTATTGCCTCCATTGTTCAGCTATCTTCCTCTTCCTTCAACGTTTAGAGCATTCCCTGAATCCCCTGAAACTCCTAATGCATTCCTTCTAGATTCTTCGCTGAGAATTAGACCGGCCACATCATCAAATTTCAGCTTTGTCGATTCTGAAGAATTGCTCACAGCAATCACCAAACCATCCCAACTGTTTGGCAAACTGGATAAGATCAATAATGTCATGACCTCATCCTCAAAAGTAATGCCAACGGATTCTAACTGGCTCATGACTGTATTGAACTCGTTTAGATGTTCAGCCACACTCCCACCATCTGACATCTCCATGTTGAATAGTTGTTTTATAAGATGAACCTTGTTGGATGCTGAGGACTTTTCATACATGGTGGCTAGGGCTTCCATTAATTCTTTTGTCGTTTTTACCTTGGATATATTGAAGGCGACGCTCTTAGACAAAGAGAGTCGGATCGTTCCTAAAGCCTTCCAATCCAGTAAAAACCATTCATCATCTGTCATCTTTTCTGGTTTCTTCTCTTTTCCTCCTAGAGGAATATAGAGATCCTTCTGATACAGATAATCCTCCATCTGCATCTTCCAGAAGGCAAAGTTTGAACCATCAAACTTCTCAATTCTAGTTTTCCCATCTTCCGCCATCGCTCCCAATAGAACTAAACCAATAGCTCTGATACCAGTTGTTGCGCAGCACGCCAACAACGCGGTGGGCCTAAATCCAATCTCAGGCCTCACCTACAAACGATAAACAGGAAGAAACATAAACTAGAAACAGAATCAAAGCATTCAACAAACTACAAGATAAGATATACGTGGAAAAACCCCAATCTAGGGTAAAAAAACCACGGATGCAAACTTCCACTATAAAGAACAAAGATTACAAGGCAATATATTAACCTCTCCCTTAGAAGTATAGAGAAAATCCCTTGCCCACACCTTAGAAATCTTTTCCAATATTCACTTTAACCCTAGAATAACCCTAGGGACCCAATTTATAGTTTTGGCAACTTCCCTTTCACATCCCAGTTGCGAAAGGACTGCGACACAAAATCCGCGAAACTCCTTTCGCATCCCAGTTGCGAAAGGACTTGCGACACGAAATCCGCGAAACTTCTTTCGCATCCCAGTTGCGAAAGGACTTGCAACACAAAATCCGCGTAACCTCGACTGGTCGTGGGCGGCCCCAGATGTGACTCCACTTCTCAACACTAATAACATGCAAGTAATTATTACTTAGTGGAATCCCAGGAGGGTTAATAAAAATTATGCTAGCTAATAAATAAAATTTATACCTTCACATACTCTTTCCGCACTTCGTAGGAAATGACAACAACTCAACTTTCCTTTTTGGATTCCATCTAAATCCACTAAATCTAAATGCTGTCAGCATATCTTTCACTTCATTATACCATTTTTTTTTTTTAATGTATGCATTTTGGATTTTCTCCAGCACCTCTATAAAAGAAGGCCCCTTCTCGGGGGGTTTGTGATCTAAAACCCTTGACCATATTTTCACTAAGAAGATTGCCGACACTCTTCATCCTCACATCTCCAACGTGTGTGACCATCCCATGTGATTCTTCAGTGGCTCATTGCCACATTTTCTTTCATGCCACAACATTCCCCTCTCATATACTCCTCTACTTAAGTTTCCTTCTTTTATTGATGGATCATACCTGATGCATTCTCAGTGCCTTGTTGTACTAATGGATCTTAGCCTATCAAGTGAATGATTGATCTTCTGTTTCTTTCTTTTTATTTTCAAGCAATAACAATGTTCTTAATCGTGTTCTTTATGATCATAGTTAGAGTTGAGGAATAATCTCTAGAGATTGCTTGTGTGTGTAACCCCTTCCTTCTCCATCATTAAGGCCCTTAATCTTACTCTGAATATCCGAATGCAATTAGCAGTAGGAATTATCTGAGTTAGAAAATCGTCTATTCCTTGACTCATTATAGTTTCATAGCATTTAGCTAGCCATAGATTTTGAGTTTACTGACTAGTAGTAATTCTAAGTTAACTTATATCATTCAGCATTTGACTTAACTTAGCCCAAAATTATAACTGAAGTAACCGCAGAGCTCCTGCGGTGCACATCTACAGTAATAAGACAAGACTTGAAAACCAATTAAAATCATGACCTTTGATAGAGCTAAGATGATGACTATGATGATGAGCCAAACACACCCAAGATTATGCTTGACAATAACTCTACGAAAGTTTTACTTGAATGCGACCGGAGGTAGCCCAAAATAGCAGTTGGCGTCATTCGCCTGCGTTGTCGCATGTACAGAAATCAGCTGACTGATGCTTTTCACTTGTGTGCATTTGGATTTATGGTTGAACAGCAGTTGGCATGTTTGACTTGACTGCATTAGGTTGCAGCGGAAAATATCGTTTGCCGTCACTTATGGGGCATTGAAAGTAGACAAATTCTGACATCAACACGGTTCAAATTCTTAATTTTGATGACCACTATTCCTTTACATGGCCATCAATTCAATCTTGATGGACTTAGGATCAATTTCTCTGTGTGGTGGATCGTTCATCCAATGGCCTTGAGTAACCATGGTGGGTCCACCTATGCCTATAAAGAAATTTTAGGCATGGATTGGATACTACCCCAGTTGGACCTACCTAGAGACAGGAATATGTGGAGGCCAATGTGATATATATGTTTTATTCATTCTCTTCATCCATTT
>JAJHSJ010000014.1:53325233-53386801 GCA_021015155.1 Magnolia officinalis | reverse complement strand
AAAGGCCAAGCTATATGTCCTAGAGGGGGGGGGGGGGGGGGTGAATAGGACTATGCCAAATAAAAATAAAATCAGCGGAAATAAAATAAACCAATAGCCTTACAATTATAAATCAATTCACAATGCTGAATGAAATCATCCTTGATAAATAAGTATTGAGAGATTGATACAAATTCAGTTCTAAGGACAACCTTACACCATAATAAACAAGGGCTTATGGTAGGACAACCTTATTTCTAGAACATCTTTTGGATCAAGGACTCAATTTTAATAGAAATAAATGAATAGCAAGGAATTGAAATTAAATGCAGAAATATAGATCTAAATTATTACAACAATCCCCACACTTGCTTGAAATGTAAATAGTTACAACATTCACATCCACTTGTACATTCCACACAATTGAATGATAAAAGATATGAAAATTAAGCAAGCATTCAATCCACAAGACAAAGAGTTATAGTGGTTCGCCTGTGTGTACACCAACTGTCTTTCAACAGCCACACAGAATGCTACTCCACTCCTAATATCCTCACACAGGGGATATTAGCGTTCACTATCAAATAGGTTTTCACAGGTTCACCAAAACCTTTACAATTGTGTCTTTTTCACTCGGGCTTACACAATTCAAAAACCCCTCTTTTCTGAGTTTTCTGGCTCTCCTCAGATAACCAATACAATGAGATTTTTCTGGCTTAACCTCAAACAAAACAATACAATGAGATTTTTCTGGCTTAACCTCAAACAAAACAAAAGAAATGAAATTTTACAGAATTGTAAAATACCTGGATTTCTCCTTTTCGTAGCAGCCCGGTAGAACCAATCGGAGTAGATGATTGAATGTCAAAGTTCAATTTCCAATACTCACTTTAATATGGTTCTAAATTCTAATAGATTTTAGATTTTAACTAGTTGGGCGTAGCTATATTTGATTTTGATTCCAAGAAGAAGGAATAAGGTAATTCCTCTTTTCAAATAAGATTGGAATACAGAAACAAAATCAAATTAAATAAGCTAGCAAAAAGGAATATTAAATAAGCACAACGTAGCTTAAAATAAACACAGACTTATCTCAGAGTGATCACTTGAAATTTCTTGAATTGAATCGAGTTGAATTGTAAAAACTCTGAATTTCGTGTTCAATTTATAGAAACAAAAATCGTCTACGACTGGTCTTAGAAACCTTCGACTGGTCGTAGCTCTAACGGATATTTGAAATATTGAGCGCGATCTTTGAAAGTCGTTCCACGACTGGTCGTGGGTCACCTACGACTGGTCGTAGCTCTCTACGACTGGTCGTAGGACCATAGATTAGCTTGTTGGACTTTGAGTCGTAGCTCTACGACTGGTCGAGAACGAGTCGAAGCCACTCCTACGACCGGTCGAAGGACCTCCAGGACTGGTCGTGGGAGTACCAAAAAATTCTGAAAATCTTCAACAACTTAGGACTGGTCGTGGAATTTCTTGGACTAGTCGAACCAATGCTAGGACTGGTCGAACAGGAGTTAGGACTGGTGGTAGAATAGACCAAACATATGTAAAATAAACATTTGATTTATGTATCCAAAGTGACCTACTTATAAGGTCAACCTAAGGTCAGTCAAACCTGAAACATGTCGTATGGACATTGAACTTCAACCATTCAACGAATGTAGATATTTGAACCATATCAAGCTTGAGATCTTGAACTTGTTGTAGCTTTAATCTTGAGATCTTCATCAGCGTGAAAACTACTTCATGCGTTGCTTATGAGTCTTGAAGTCATTTCTTGAGTCTTGAAGTTGTTTCTTGAGACTTGAACTTCAACATTGTAGCTTTAAACATTGATAGGATGATGAAGTACACTTTGTATTTCTTAAAGACATCCAATGTCATGAAGTGTTTATGCAGTGTCTTGAATACATATAAATCACCATACAAACACAAGACACAGATAGATGTTTTGACACAACAAAATTTGACAACCAAAGGAGCATGAGACCATAGCACTTACAATCCCCCCCTTTGTCAAATTTGTGACAAAACACCCAAATAATAATACTTCCAATAGAAATAAGAGAAGTACAGGCACAACAGGTTCAAATAGAGAATCATGCACCAGTTATATAGACATCATAAGCAATATCTAGCATAACTCCCCCTGAGAAGCTTAACTCCCCTGAGTAATAGCAGCACATCCATATTTAAATAGACATGAATGAAACTAATCATAATCATTAAATCCAACCAAAGCCAAAGCCTCCCAAAACTTCTCCCCCTTTTTGACACAAAATGACAAAGGAAGAAGGGCAACAAGGATAAGAGATGGAATATAGATGCAAGAGAGCATAGTGCATAATTCAACAAAAAGTCAGTAAGCATGCAAAGTTCAGACTAAAAGCAAAAAAAATATTAGTTATTACAGACCAATAAAAATTCAGTCAGAACCAGAAGAGGGAGCAGGATTAGATGGATCACTTTTGTGTAAACCCCTAGCAACCCGCCTCATATATTTGCGTAAATAAGAAAATTGAGTGTCTTGGGTAACACGAATTTGAGCCACCTGTTCTTGAAGAGAATTCAACCTCTCATCAAAATCAGAAGGCTGAAAGTCAGGATCATCAGCCGAGTCTGACTCAAGTTCTTCAAATAAATCATCCATATTTACGTCTCCAGGAAGATCACCAGCTTGATCTGTATTTCCTGCTTCAGCACCACTGCTACCAGCATCCACTTGGCCAGGAACCAATTCTAAATTCATCTTGTTAAGATTGGAATTATTAAAAGGGAGATGATGGATGGGTTTTTCTCTAACAGGCATAGCCACGAGCATATGATTTGCGAGCATAGTCATCAAATAACCAAAGGAAATATCACTATGACCTGGATGGTGACGAGACAAATAATGGAGTGACAAATTAACGAAGGTAGACAGATTTTCGCACCAGAGATGACAGAATGCAAAACACGAACCATGAATGCAGTGAGTTCGGTTTTATTACCAGAACGCGGATATAGATTTGAGATGAAAATCCTGTGAAGCACTCTGTGTCTGGGTAACAAGTACCTTAAGGGAAGTGCATGACCTTTATGAGTCCAGTGAACATCCAAATTACACAAATCTCTAGTAAGCATTTTTCGTTCAGATTCTGAGAGTTTGTCATGTAAAATATGAATCGGAATGCCCTCATCATTGACAGGTATTTCCATAAGGTGAGCAATCAAATGTCGATCCACTGAAAATAAGCCTTCTTGAGTATCAATTTTAAAGGTTAAATTCTCAAGAGAAGAATCACAAATACATGCAAACATGGATTGGGCAATGGACTGGTATGCAGCTCCACCCCAATGTAAGATGTTATCCCATCCCACAGATTCCAACAGAGGAAGGATACCAAAGGAAGCAATGTGATTAACATTAACAGGACGCTCAACAATAATTGCGCATACGCAAATCCCGTGCATCTGAAGGATCATTTTCGGGAGAGCGAAGATGACGTTGCGTAATAGATGCTGATCTAGATGAAGAGGGACCACGTGTAGTTTTCTTTTTACCCCTAGCATCCATTTTCAAAGGAGGAATCAAGGAAACTATAAGATGCAAGAAAGAAGAAGTGGGGTTTTGATAGAACAGATTTTTCAAGAGAAAACCCCAAACTTGCAATGAAAGAGCAAATAGATTCTACAAGAGTGAAATTTGAAACACCAATAACAAGAATCTGCAAGAAAATTGTAAAAGAACCACTAACCTTGAAGTATCATGAAGGTGGGTTCGACCGGTCGAGGCTAGGCTCGTTGGAGAGACAAAAGGAAATGAAGAAGAAGAGCCAAATCCCCAAAATAAAGTGAATTCACGAGTTTCACGACCGGTCGTGGATGTGTTCGACCGGTCGTATCACGACCGGTCGTGTACACTCACGACTGGTCGAGTACCGACTAAAATTTACAATTTTTCAAATGATTTTCAAATTTAAGCAAATAAAACATCAAACATATGTACATTATGATACACCAAAGCATGCAAATTCAATTTAAATTGCACATACCGAGATCAAACTTTAATTTATTAAACCTGCTTTTGTCGAGCGGTTTAGTGAAAATGTCCGCAAGTTGAGTCTCGGTTGGAATGTAATCCAAATATATTAATTTTTCTTCCACTAATTCACGAATGTAATGAAATCTAATGTCAATATGCTTAGTACGTGAATGCTGAACTGGATTTTTGAGATATTTATTGCACTGGAATTATCACAAAACAAAATCATAGAATCCTGTGTAATTCCATAATCGCTTAACATACGTTTCATCCAAACAAGCTGAGTACATGCATTTCCAGCAGCAATGTATTCAGCCTCAGCTGTTGATAGCGATATAGAACTTTGCTTCTTGCTAAACCAAGAAACAAGACAATTTCCAATGTAGAAACAACCACCACTGGTTGATTTCCTATCATCAATGTTTCCAGCCCAGTCAGCATCTGAGTACCCGGCTAATTGAACACTAGTCTCATGTGGATACCAGAGACCCAGTTTAGCAGAACTTGCGACATATCGCATAATCCGCTTAACAGCAGTTAAGTGAGATTCTTTAGGATTTGACTGATAACGAGCACAAATACCAACACTCAAAGCGATATCTGGTCTACTTGCAGTCAAATAAAGCAAACTACCAATCAAACTACGATACAATTTAGGATCCACATCATTACCTGTAGAGTCTTTTGAGAGTCTCAAAGTTGTACTCATAGGAGTATCAAAATTTTTACCATTCTCAAATCCAAATTTCTTAATTAAGTTCAGAGCATATTTGGTTTGAGAGATAAAAATTCCATCAGGTTGTTGTTTTACTTGCAACCCTAGGAAATAATTTAATTCTCCAACCATGCTCATTTCGAATTTAGACTTCATTAAATCTGCAAACTCAACAGTCATGTTAGTACAGGTTGATCCATAAATAATATCGTCAACATATATTTGAACCATTAGAATATCATCGTTATGTTTCTTAACAAAGAGCGTCTTATCAACACATCCCATCTGAAAATTATGACTCAGTAAAAACTTAGTCAGTTTTTCGTACCATGCTCTGGGAGCTTGTTTCAGACCATAGAGAGCCTTCTTAAGACGATACACATGATCAGTAAATTTAGGATCTTCAAACCCTGTAGGTTGTTCAACATATACCTCTTCATGTAAATCACCATTCAAAAAGGCACTTTTACATCCATTTGGTAAATTTTAATCTTCCTAAAACAAGCAATGGAGATAAAAAGTCTGATTGATTCAAGACGAGCTACAGGGGCAAATGTTTCATTATAGTCAATACCTTCAATTTGTGTATACCCCTGTACAACTAGCCTTGCTTTATTTCGAATAATATTTCCAAGTTCATCAGATTTGTTTTTGAAAATCCATTTTGTTCCAATAATATGTTTATCTTTAGGTCTAGGAACAAGGTACCAGACATCATTTCTGACAAACTGATTAAGTTCTTCCTGCATCGCAACTATCCAGTTTTCATCCGAAAGTGCTTCTTTCACGTTAACCGGTTCTATCTGGGATGTAAAGCATACGTAGTTACATATGTCCTCTAATTGTCTACGAGTGCGCACACCAGTGAGAGGGTTTCCAAGTATTTGAGAAGTTGGATGATCTTTAACAGTCCTTAATTCAGAATTAGTTTCACTTGATGAAGTTTCTTGTTTTTCAAGTATAAGAACTTCATCATTATCTGAACTAGGGACAGGTGTATTCAAATGATCGTCAATCACAACATTTATTGACTCTTGAATCACACCGGTCCTGTTGTTCAGAACACGATATGCACGACTGTTTAAAGAATATCCTAAAAAGATCCCTTCATCACTTTTAGTGTCGAACTTTCCCAAATTTTCACGGTCACGCAAAATATAGCACTTGCTGCCAAAAACTCGAAAGTATTTGACAGAAGGCTTTTTCTCAAACCACATTTCATAAGCCGTTTTATTATTAGATTTGCAAATATAAACACGGTTAATAATGTAGCAGGCAGTATTCACTGCTTCAGCCCAGAGATTCCTAGGGAGCTTCATGCTATTTAACATAACATTTCCCATTTCTTGAAGCACTCTATTTTCCTCTCGACAATTCCATTTTGTTGAGGAGTCTTAGGTGCAGAGAATTCATGCGATATTCCCTGATCGCTACAGAATTTCTCAAAACCGCTATTTTCAAATTCGGATCCATGATCACTACGGATCTTGTTGACTTGAGAACATTTTTCAGTTTGAATCCGTTTTATAATCTTTTTCACTTCATCAAGGGTTTCTGATTTGTCCCTCAAGAATGAAACCCAAGTGTATCTTGTATAATCATCTACGATAACTAAGATGTATTTTTGCCACCTCGACTTTCCGTTCTTGTTGGTCCTATAAGATCCATGTGGAGAAGCTCGAGTGGTCTTGTGGTGGTATTGGAGTTCACCTTTTTGTGAGAGCTCCTAGTTTGTTTACCATACTGGCATTCACCACAAATCTTGTCTACTTTTTGCATCTTAGGTAGACCTCTAATTAGTTCTCCTTTGCTCAATCTGTATAAATTTCGGTAGTGTACATGTCCGAGGCGTTTATGCCATAATTCTGTCTCATCGGTATGGACCATGTAGCACGTTTGTTTAGATGAGCTACCATCGCTTACTATATAGCAGTTTTCAGAAGTTCTGCGACCAGTTAATATTACAGAACCCTTTTCGTTTATAATTTCACAACCTTGATTAGAAAATTTAACACTATGGTTGTTATCGCATATTTGAGATATGCTCAACAGGTTGTGTTTTAAACCCTCAACATATAAAACATTTTTAAATAAGGGAAGGTTATAGAGTTGGACCGTACCTTTGCCAATTATCTTGCAGTTGCTACCATCACCAAATGTGACTGACCCATCAGTCATATCTTTAAGATCGGTGAATAGCGCCTTGTCGCCTGTCATATGTCTGGAGCATCCACTATCTAGGTACCATTTCGAATGGCTTGTAGCTTTGAAAGCAGTGTGAGCAACCAAACAGGCAACCTTAGGAACCCATTTCAGAACTGTTTTGGGTTTAGGAGAATAGTTGGTCTTCTTTTGTTTACAGTTGTAAGAGTGACCTACTGAGTTAGATTTTAATAGCTCCTTAAGTAAATCAACAATTTTTTCAGCTAGTGGGTTTCGAATCTGATTTTTGAAATTTATATAGCTGCTTTTGGGTTTTTGAAAAGTTTTTGTATTTTTAGAAAAAACTTGACTAGTACCTTTTCCTTTTGAGTTAGAAGTCTCTCCTTTCACAAAATTGGAAGGAGTATTCTTCTGTTTAGGAGAAGTGTTTTTATCATAGCCCAACCCGGATCGATCGCCACATTTTCTTGATCCGGATAATAATTTTTCTAATTTTGGATCACCTTGGGCATATCTCCATGTGTCCTTCAAACTCAGAAGAGAAGATACTTCATTTTTAAGTTTCTCATTTTCAGATTTCAAATTTTCAATCAGGGAGGTTTTGAATTCCGGATCACACTTTGATTTTTCAAAACAATCTGAAATTTGGGATTTTTCTAAAACAAGGGTTTCAAAAATTCTTTGAGTTTAAAAAACTTTTCTTTTTGAAGTTTAAGTTTGACACAATTTTACAACTTTCCTTATATAAGGCATTGTAAGCATCTTGAAGATCTTCATCATTTTCATGATCACTATCCAAATTTTCTTCACTTGTTAAATCATCGTGATCTGAAAAAGTAAACTTGGCTAGAGTCATAAGGGCCTTAAGTTCACTGCCCGACTCGGTTTCTGAATTTTCTGATTCAGAAGAGGCTTCAGAATCAGACGATTCATCCCAAGTAGCCAACATACCCTTCCTTTTGGATCTGTCCTTTTTAGGACATTTGTTTGCTAAATGCCCATATTCTTGACAGTTGTAACATTGACTATCTTTCAATGACTTCCAAGTTTTAGACTTAGGTTTAGAACGTTTCTTTTCATTTGCCTTTTGAAAGTTGACTCTTTTCTTACTTTTGAAAATCTTATAAAACTTTTTCGCCAAAAGGGCCATATCATCTTCAGAATTTTCTGAATCTGAATTTTCTTGAGTAATACCTTTAGACGACTTCAAAGCAATAGATTTACCTTTAGGAGCTTTAAAACTTAATTCATAGGTTTGTAAAGAACCAACTAATTCTTCTACCCTCATATTATCCGTATCACGAAGTTCCTGGATTGCGGTTACCTTAGAATTGAACCGTTCAGGAAGAGAGCGTAGTATTTTTGCACACACTTTACTTTCTGGGATCTTATCGCCAAGACCCCACATTGAGTTTACAATGTCATTCAATCTAGTGTAAAAGTCCATAAACATTTCATTTTCCTCTATATGAATTTCTTCAAATTTAGTTGTGAGGAGTTGGACTTTAGATTTCTTGACAATTGATGTACCTTCGTGTGTCATTTCTAATATATCCCAGGCTTGCTTTGCAGTATCACAGGATATGATTCTTTTAAACTCATCCGGTGATAGTGCGCAAGTGATTGCATTTAGTGCTTTAGCATTTGCACTACTCTCATTTTTCTGAAGTGTGGTCCATTGGAAATACGGTGTAATTTTCATAGATTTTGAACCATCAACACCAGTTACTTCCATGATAGGAGGATTCCATTCAGTCACTGTGGCTTGCCACACACTTTCATCCATTGATTTGAGGAAGATCCTCATTCTGGCTTTCCAATAGGCATAGTTGGAGCCATCAAAGGGTGGAGGCCTAGTAACTGAAAGGCTATCAAAATTTGACATCTTTTATATAGCTTAGATCGTTAGCTCAGGAAATAAATCCAAATAAAAAGCACAAAAAATGAGCTATTAGGCTCTGATACCACTTGAAAAGGCCAAGCTATATGTCCTAGAGGGGGGGGGGGGGGGGGTGAATAGGACTATGCCAAATTAAAATAAAATCAGCGGAAATAAAATAAACCAATAGCCTTACAATTATAAATCAATTCACAATGCTGAAATTAAATCACCTTGATAAATAAGTATTGAGAGATTGATACAAATTCAGTTCTAAGGACAACCTTACACCATAATAAACAAGGGCTTATGGTAGGACAACCTTATTTCTAGAACATCTTTTGGATCAAGAACTCAATTTTAATAGAAATAAATGAATAGCAAGGAATTGAAATTAAATGCAGAAATATAGATCTAAATTATTACAACAATCCCCACAGTTGCTTGAAATGTAAATAGTTACAACATTCACATCCACTTGTACATTCCACACAATTGAATGATAAAAGATATGAAAATTAAGCAAGCATTCAATCCACAAGACAAAGAGTTATAGTGGTTCGCCTGTGTGTACACCAACTGTCTTTCAACAGCCACACAGAATGCTACTCCACTCCTAATATCCTCACACAGGGGATATTAGCGTTCACTATCAAATAGGTTTTCATAGGTTCACCCAAAACCTTTACAATTGTGTCTTTTTCACTCGGGCTTACACAATTCAAAAACCCCTCTTTTCTGAGTTTTCTGGCTCTCCTCAGATAACCACTACAATGAGATTTTTTTGGCTTAACCTCAAACAAAACCAATACAATGAGATTTTTCTGGCTTAACCTCAAACAAAACTAAAAGAAATGAAATTTTACAGAATTGTAAAATACCTAGATTTCTCCTTTTCGTAGCAGCCCGGTAGAACCAATCGGAGTAGATGATTGAATGTCAAAGTTCAATTTGCAATACTCACTTTAATATGGTTCTAAATTCTAATAGATTTTAGATTTTAACTAGTTGGGCGTAGCTATATTTGATTTTGATTCCAAAAGAAGGAATAAGGTAATTCCTCTTTTCAAATAAGATTGGAATACAGAAACAAAATCAAATTAAATAAGCTAGCAAAAAGGAATATTAAATAAGCACAACGTAGCTTAAAATAAACACAGACTTATCTCAGAGTGATCACTTGAAATTTCTTGAATTGAATCGAGTTGAATTGTAAAAACTCTGAATTTCGTGTTCAATTTATAGAAACAAAAATCGCATCTACGACTGGTCTTAGAAACCTTCGACTGTCGTAGCTCTAACGGATATTTGAAATATTGAGCGCGATCTTTGAAAGTCGTTCCACGACTGGTCGTGGGAAGCCTACGACTGGTCGTGGGTCACCTACGACTGGTCGTAACTCTCTACGACTGGTCGTAGGACCATAGATTAGCTTGCTGGACTTTGAGTCGTAGATCTACGACTGGTCGAGAACGAGTCGAAGCCACTCCTACGACCGGTCGAAGGACCTCCAGGACTGGTCGTGGGAGTACCAAAAAATTTCAAAAATCTTCAACAACTTAGGACTGGTCGTGGAATTTCTTGGACTAGGCGAACCAATGCTAGGACTGGTCGAACAGGAGCTAGGACTGGTCGTAGAATAGACCAAACTTATGTAAAATAAACATTTGATTTATGTATCCAAAGTGACCTACTTATAAGGTCAACCTAAGGTCAGTCAAACCTGAAACATGTCGTATGGACATTGAACTTCAACCATTCAACGAATGTAGATATTTGAACCATATCAAGCTTGAGATCTTGAACTTGTTGTAGCTTTAATCTTGAGATCTTCATCAGCGTGAAAACTACTTCATGCGTTGCTTATGAGTCTTGAAGTCATTTCTTGAGTCTTGAAGTTGTTTCTTGAGACTTGAACTTCAACATTGTAGCTTTAAACATTGATAGGATGATGAAGTACACTTTGTATTTCTTAAAGACATCCAATGTCATGAAGTGTTTTATGCAGTGTCTTGAATACATATAAATCACCATACAAACACAAGACACAGATAGATGTTTTGACACAACAAAATTTGACAACCAAAGGAGCATGAGACCATAACACTTACAAATAATAGTTATTATAGACAAGAAAATAAAATAATATCATTATTAAATACTAGTGTATTGTTTTGTCACTCTTAAATATTATTATAAATAGTAGATCATAATATTAATTATCATCATAATGAATATTATTAATATGTTAGCTAATATAAATTATAACACTAACGCTAATAGTTATCTTGTAATTATTAAATTTAAATTGTAACTAATACACCAACTAGAGTTCAAATCCTAGAATCTAAGTCTAGGACTAAACTCTAGGATGAAAACCTAGTTCTACATCAAAACCCTAAAAAAAGTAATATAAACCTTAGATTGGATGGTAGGTAAAGGTCCACTAGGTAGCATAATTAAGATGCTGACGTTAAACGTAATCGTAGATAGTTTGTAAACTTTGATCTAACCATGCGGTTTGTAATTCATGGTAGGATTTGATTGTTAAGGTGTGCGCGCTCCCTAACAACATTAGTTTGTGGACCGGGTCGTAAGGTGATAATTTCTTCCCCTTAAGCTTTCCATTTCCAAATTAGTTTAAGTTATAGTCTTTATTAAGAATCACAATCGTTATCTCATAGTATGCGACCTCTCACACTAGTATGAATTCATAAGACATGATTTATATCTGATTTATGGTTGATAGTTGTGAACCATGATTGCACGCGATAGTTACTTACATGATAACTCTCATTTTAATCGATAGTTCACATCATGACCTATTGTGATTTAATATGCTTAACTTATGTTTACCATGGCATAACTATATGCTTATTCATGGATTGTTATGAGTCGCTTATGGATCTCTATTCACTACACTTAATGGTGTGTGACCTCTCTTGTGAATGTGAACCCATGCTTAGGATGTAACAAGATAGAGTGTGGTAAATAGGCCCTCGATTTGGAGGTTGTATGGGACATAGAACATTAATGTGAGATTTACAATCCATAGGTCATATGGCTTGGGTGGCTTAGAAATGACCACTTTAACCGCTCTGATTTAACCTTACTTCCCCTTCGCCGTCTCGATTTAATGTTTCGAGTATCCTTTCATCGCTGCGATTTAACATTTGTCCCATGTTTTGATGATTACCTTGCGTACCTTCGATGGCCTATAACCATACGATGGTAATTCCTACTTATTGAATTTGACTGGCCACTGTCGACGGGCATCCATTAAACATCCTAAGATGGGAAAACCTCATGAGCTAGGGATGGTGGAAATGAGACACTATGCCCAAGCTGTCGGCCTACGCTAGGTGACGAGCTCCCCATAGTGACCATTGAGTTACTTAAACTGGCTGATTGTAATTGGAATAATAATGGTTTAGCTAATCATGCATTCATAGCATAATGGCGATGACAGGTGGCTAATTCTGGATGTTGTAGCACATGCCCTTAGGTTTAGTGGGGTATCATTTCGCTAGCTTCTAGACCATCGACTATCGACCTAAGTGAAGACTTGGTCACTATGCCGTACGAGAGATGCTATGCTAGTGACCGGTTACTGCGTGATGACTTGGTCACTATGCTGTACGAGATATGCTACACTAGTGACCGGTCTTATGCATGGGTGACGAGCTTAAGTCCGACTGGATGAGCATCCTCAGGTCGATGTGCATTCACGCATCCATGGATTTAAAAAGACTGCATCATGTGTTGTTTTTTATTGCCTTGTTGCTTTTAACTATGCTTAGCTAAGGCGACAGTGTGTAATCTTGATGGAAATTCACACTGAGTTGGCCACTCATCCATTAAATATATAACCGTATAGGTAGCACAAATGGCTTATAAGACACTTGTGTCCAGAGTGATAAAGTGCAGAGCACAATTATCAGGGATGTATGACTGCATCTGTCAGGAGAAGATGCGCAATATTACGGCCCAAATTTATATGCATTTTATTATTTCTCTTCTGTAATTTATGTAATTCTTGAATTAGTTATTTCAGAGACATTGGTTTGTATAAGTCATTATGGGTAGTCTCTTGTATATTCTAAATATGAATGCAAATTTTTCTTTATGTTGATTTGTCCGTCCTACGCTAAACTGCTAATTCTGAAAGAAAAAAATATTGGAATTTGGCTCTCTATAGGTTAACACTCGGATTTTTGGGAAACAAGTCATATACTCGGGTCCTGAAAATACGAGGCGTTACACAACCTTAGCTTGCCCCAACTCAGCTATCAACTGAGCATTATCCTCCTCCATCGAGCCAAGATAGGTCTTGATCTTCAAGATCTCAAACTCGACAACACCACAACGGGCCTGAAGCTCGTTGATGTCCCCTTGGTACAACAACTCCCTCACCTTCACCTCCACCATTGAGCCACATAGCTCCTCCCACTGCTGCCGAAGTGCTCCGACTTCGCCCCGAAGATTTTCAATCTCCTCATCCTTCCTAGTCACTTCCCGTAGTCTCTCCCAAGTCGACGGAAGCATAAGCAATGACTGACCGAGGGAATAGTTAGGAATGATTAAAAACTAGATAAGGGAAAAATCGTGCATAAGAGTTACCTTGTAGTAGACAGAGGCGAGGTCGTTGACAAAAGACTCATGGCGATGAGTGAGGAGTTTAGCAATCTCCTCCTTAGAGGCATGTTTTGTTGCCCAGTTAACCAAGCCGGACATGTGATAGCCCGGTGGAAGTCTTCCGGCTTCGGGGAGAGGAGCAGACCCTGCCGCCTCACCAACGCCACTAGCCGCTGAGACCTGAGCCTCGGTTATCGCGACGCCTCCATCCCTTCGCGGGGAGTGCATGCCTTTGGCAGTCTGATCGGCTCCCTCGTGCTCGAAAGAAGAGGGGATCGCGATCGCAGTCTCTCCGATTCTTTCTCCCCCCGCCATGGGAGGAGTCTAGAGGCAGTCGGGGGCACCTCGGGGGCTTGGGTGGAGACGGCAGCAGGTCGGACTTTTGAGGTAGGAGTAACCCCAACCCCAGAGGCAGCTGTAGTCTCAACCTCCGGAATGGCGTCAGGGACCACAGTGAGAGTGATCTCGACTTAAGGAGTCTCCTTCCTCCTTCGAGCAGTGACTTTTACTTGGGGTTCAGAGAGTAGCATCTCCTGGAGAGGTGGGAACTTCCTCTTTTTGGTTCATAAAGCCTCGGCCATACCTACACAAACAGTGAAAGTTGAGAAATCTTCCATGACTAAAGAGTTTCAACATAACAGAATGATACTGACTTAAAGCGGAAGGGAGGGGCTTGAGTTTGCAAAGTTCAAACTGATGAAGGTTATCCGGATTGATTACGTAGTGCCAGACATGTTGTTCTTCCTTGAGCAACCTCGCTCTAGCCACCTGAGTCTTGAGGAGAGAGGAGAGCTGGGGGGGCTCCCTTCGGGTATTCTACAAAGATGAACAAAAATCAGTCAGAACAACATAGGTCGGGGAACCAATGAAGGAACAGGAATCTCTCAAAATCCGACCTGGGGTGAAGAATTTGGTAGGTACTCTGACTCGCAGGTTTTTTGAGTTCAGCTGCGGGCGCTTCCCATTCTCCCAAAGCCCAGAACCAGTTATTATTCTAATCTTTTTTGGAAGAAGGAAGTCTAAGCACAAGGCCTGAACCTTGATGGGCTCTGGCAGCAAAGTAGTACCAACACAGCTCGTTACGATCATGTTTGGCTTGGTAAAGGGATATGAACTCGACGGGTGTCAGCTCCTGGTTCTTGGCTTAGTGCCATATCATATACGACGCCATCAAAATTCTCCAGGCATTGGGAACAGGTTGGCCTAGGGCTACCTTTAAGCGCGTTGTCATGGCGCGCAAGAAGGGATGCAGTGGAAGCTAAAGCCCACATTGTAGAGCATAGACGAAGATAACAACGTCGCCCTTAGCAGGATCACCAGGGCATGATGGGGAGCAGGTGCTTGTAGATGCATGGAGTCAGGGATCTGAAACTTCTCACGAATCTAAGCCATCTGAGACTCGACGAATACCGAGCCCCCGGGGATGAGCTCACAGGTCGGCCACCTGATGGCCTAGCGATAGCCCTTCTGTTCACCACCCCAAGTATAAAGTTGCAATGTAGTAATAATCTCGGTAAGACCGAAGTCGAATCCACAGGGACTGAACCTTGTATGTATGTATGCATTCTAAAAGTAATTAGAACTAGAACTAGAAGAAGATGTAATCTAAATCAGGAAAATTTAAAAGAATAATGGTGAAATATTAAACTATAACTTATAAAATTTAAAGATGGGAAACTAGGGATTCCAAGGATCCACTTGTAGAGATCAGGGAGATCTATGCTTGATTCATGAACACAACTAGATTTAGAGTCCCACCTTCATCCAGTTGGAAGATATATCATTAAAAACCAAATCTGAACTTCCTTTGATCCAGTTTTAAAGAGATGAGAGGTATGAGAATTAGAATTGATTCCATCACAAAACCATGCCCATGAGACAAAGTAAACAATAGAATTTAACCAATCCACAACCAATCTGAAAGAGTTATGAACGTTAGGAAGGATTCCAACATCCAACCATGTCCATGAGATGATGGTGAACAACAGGGTTTCCTCACTTCACAATCATAATAATGAAAAGAACATACTTAAAGCTATCGCAGATCCATTGTAATTTAAGTCATAATAAACCATTAAAAACTATGAATATTCCTTATAATCAAACCAAAGTCAAGGATAGTTCAACGTAACATGAATCAAAGCCATAAACAACGCCCCATCATGATACAAGCTTCATCTCTTAGCCCTAGCTAAGAGGTTTAGCTAGTCATAGACATGATTGACTAAAAATTTCTTAGAAAAACATAAGAAAATAATGAAAGGGAAAAAAAAGACTCCTCTTGTTGGCCGTCCCTAGCTCTCTCTCTCTCTCTCTCTCTCTCTCTCTCTCTCTCTCTCTCTTTGTCTTCTCTTCCACTCTACATCTCCTTACGTCGGCTAATGATCTCTCCCTCTCTCTCCTTTCCTTTTATAACAGCAACAAGAGGTCGGCTAGAGTCAGACGAACCGACCCTATTTTTGCAATTCAGTTCGCAGCAGAACCGAACGCGCGATCTCTATTTTACGCATCAAAAAAACGTAAAACAGCTTCCGTTTGATTTGGATTTGAGATGAAAAATCTTACAGTCCATGAGATCTGACCCTTACTGTAATGCCCCGTACTTTCAGTACTTGGGTGTTACCATGAGAATCGAGTTTAATACAAATACAAATCTAATTCATCTAGATATTCGCTTTCGATCTAACCTAAATTTGACCATTAGAAGGATCCCCATCCTTAGATCAGGTCATCCATCAATCATATTTAAAGATGGACTATCACATCACAAAAAAGGTTTATTTTTAGGGTTTTAAATCTCCTTGATAGGCAAATCAAGCGATCCATCTGTTAATTTTCAAAATGTACCTCCACATTGACGTAAGAATCTATTTTCAAGATTTCCATCTCTTGGATAGATCAATCCAATCATTCACTATAGATTTAGAAATTTGAATCACGAGATCCATCGTTCATCAAATCCATTACATTTTGTCAATCGCTCTAACACTCGAATTCCCTAATCCAACCACCAGGTTGTAAATTGAATTTTTAGGTTACAATTGGACAATCCAAGAAACTATAAAATCTGATTTATACCATACCTACATAGAGTTCATGTTAGGACAACCGTTTGGTTTTAGATCAGGTAAAACAATTCCATTTGAACACCTCTAAGAGAATCCTAAGACCATAAATTGGTCTCTTTGAAGCTATCTAGCCATAGGTGCCTTATAGCCCGACTAGGGTCCATGCAAAAATTGAGGACGAACAGATGAACGAATATATGATCTGAGAAAATGTTTCCGACCCTTAAATGGCCCTGTGGGGGCCGCTCTGGTGATTGGAATAGTTCTGGTGGCCCTCTGACCATGAAACTTGTAAGATAGGTGCTCCATGGCCCGATGAAGGGCCACACAAAATTTGGGAACGATCGGATATGGGGTTCGATCGTACGGGTCCGGTTTGCGATAAACTGTCATCGTGCCACGATCGGGTCCTAGATTTGGTGGACGGGTGTAGAAAAATATATTAAACCATCACGCAATTTTGGAAGAAATCCGACGGCTGGAATGTCTGGTATCCCGGTTTCATTTGTAAGTGTCAGATTCAAATTCTGGCATTGGTGGGGTGCATTCGGCTAGTGCTAGATCCCAGTTTTGGGTGTCCACTGGGTCCGTAGTCCGCGATGGACCACAAGCGCAATAAGATCTATGATTTCCTAGACTTTTGGATTTTTCTGACCCTCCTCGGTTGTTGGGCAGCCCACACGGGCTGTTGTTAAGTGTAAACAGGCCCTCTGGCTTGGCGGGCCGCACTTGGTCCGATCATGACCCGACTGGTCTACATTAATGGCTAAATCTAAGTTGATTAACTTGTGGTGCCCCACCACAAGTGGTTTAAACGAACGGTCCTGCGTCAAATCCTACGTGGACGCCCCAAGACACTATGCTGGTTGGACGGGACGTTACAATCTACCCCCCTTATCAATAAATTTCGTCCTCAAAATTTGTACCTATTCGTATTGCTGAAGTAGGTTGGGGTAATGCATGCGGACTTCTGCCTCTGTCTCCCAAGTGGCCTCTTCTTCGTCGTGATGGGTCCATAGTACCTTGACCAATGGGATGACCTTGTTGCGTAGGACCTGCTCCTTCCTATCCAATATTCGAGTGGGTCAGAGAATGTATGTGGCATCTTCCTTGAGTTCCACATGCTCCCACTTGATGATGTGCGAAGGATCGAGGATGTACTTCTTCAACATGGATACATAGAAGACGTTATGCACTCCGGCGAGAGGCGTAGGTAGGGCCAAGCGATAAGCAACCGCACCAACCCGGTCCAAAATCTGGAAGGGCTCGATGAATCGGGGCATGAGCTTTCCCTTCTTGCCGAAGCACAGAACACCCTTCATCGGGGAGATTTTGAGAAATACATGGTCCCCCGCTTCAAACTCTAAGTCTCTCTGCCTTGTGTCGGTATAGCTTTTCTGTTTGCTTTGAGCCGTCAAGAGGCGGCGCCGAATAATTCCAATCTTCTCAGTCATGACTCTCACCAAATCCGGTCCTAGCAAACTCTTCTCGCCAATCTCTTCCCAATAATGCGGGGCTCGGTACGGACACCCGTACAAAGCCTCGTAAGGCGCTATACCGATGCTAGCCTGGAAGCTATTGTTGTAGGCGAACTCGGCATATGGGAAACAATCGTCCCAACTCTCTTAAAAATTCAACACACAAGCCCGCAACATGTCCTCTAATATTTGATTCACCCGCTCGGTTTGCCCATCCGTCTGTGGCCTCACAAACTGTAAATAAATACAGAATTTTGGCTCTCAAGTTTACAGTCCCTGTATATGGTGTTTTTATGTGAGATGGAAATGAGAAATGGGTCCTGGGAGTTCCATGAAATTTGCCAAGTTTTTGAATCAAATTAACTGTGGGCACAAAACAAAAACTTTGGCTGCAACTATACTTTCTAGCTCATTTGACAGGTTTAGGGCCTGTTGGATGTCCCATGTAACCATTGTGGGATTGAAGGATATCTAAAAAAGCAATGGCGGAAGATTTGTTTCCCCGCTTCTATCAGTTTGGAGCAAAGAACTATTGGAAATGCTGCTTATTTAGATTCAGAATTTGGCAAATGCTTGTATGACAGATGAGCATCTGTTCTGCCTCAGATAGTCAGTTTATTCTCGATATCTGCTGCACACTGCAGTTCCTGGCTGATTGATGTATTTACTATGTTCATGTTGCATTGTCATCTTTCATTTTTGTGCTTCTTTTCCTTTTTAATAAATTGTGGGGTATCCATAAACAAGGAACTTTCACACTGTCATCCATACTTTAGTTACTTGGTTTGTTGTCTGCATGGAAGTTTTTTTTTATTTAACCGTTTAATTTCTAGCAAGAGCTGCTTGACTTTCAGGTCCATGTATATAAACCTCTTTGTCTGCCTACTCCTTTTTAACTCTAATAAATGTGGTTGGTGTCATGTATTTGTATTTCTGTTTTGACTATTGTTAGAAAATGCTTAATAAATGTTTGATCATTTTCTACATTGTCAAGTTTAATTTCTGCTTGAATTTCTTGGTTTTGAGAATCCCATCTTGCAGGCTTTGTGGTCTTGATGTACATCTTTGAGACATATCTGGATATACGGCAACATGCATCTCTAAAGCTGCCAATTCTTCCTAAACCTTTGGTTGGAGTGGTCAGTCAAGAAAAAGTTGAGAAGTCTCAAGCATTTAGTCTTGATAAAAGGTTTGTTTTTATCCATTGAGGATCATTCTGCATCCTATGTGTATGCGCTTGTGATTCAACAATTTGCTTTAAACATGTTGTCAATCCATTTCAGTGGTTAAATTAGTTTACAGCTTCATCGGTCTTCTTATTACATGAAATTAAATTGGTTATATAGATTGGAATCTCTGGCTGGCTGAGACTAACTTCTTTGAGGTTTATATATTTTAGCAACTTCCACTTTATTCATGGGGCTATAACCATCCTAATGGATACCACAATTTTGTTCTTTGGTGTGCTGCCATGGTTTTGGAAGGTGAGTCAAGAGAATTGTGTCACTATTATTCTTTTGGCAGAAATTCATTTGCTGTGCTTTTTGGGCTACAGAGATCTGGAGACTTTCTGGTGCACATGGGCCTTAATTCAGAGAATGAAATACTTCACACCCTTGCATTCTTAGGAGGTGTTATGATTTGGTCACAGGTGTGATATAAAATCTTCCAATGGTTCTCAAATAATTAAATTGCAGTTCATTTTCAAAAAATTGACTATAGTTTTCATGTCTCGTAGTACTCTTTTTCTTGTATTTGGTGTGGAAACTTGAATTTCATTCACGTAACCATCATGTGATGAGATATCTCATTTTTTTTTTCCTCACTGAGTTTGTGAAGTTGAGAAATCTTCTCCTGTAATTTTTTTCCTTTTTCTAATGTGGATATATAAAACAGTACATGGATATCCATATCCAACTTCACTAGTTAAGTAGATTGATTGTATGTCCAACACAGTACATATTGTTATTTATTGTCATTAATATATGCGGGATTGCATGTACATGCTAAAGTCAGCAAGGAAGTTCATGCAAGGTCGAAGTCGTTTAGCAGGTGGCCCATTGCCCCAGCTTGTATGTGTCTTGGCCAAAAATTAGGATAGTTATGATGTTGCCTATATTGTATAGTATAGTGTGTGTGTGTGTGTGTGTGTATTGACCATCAAAAATATTTATTCGACCTGCATCCAAGCAGTTAATTAAGAGGGCAGAAGAACTAGTAAACTATTGAATTAAAAAGATCCTCCATTCCTTGAACTGCCAATCTTCAAAGAGTATTCATCATCATCATAATAGCCTGGTCCCAACTATTTGGTCTGGCTTTATGAATCCTGGTCCCAACCATAAGTTATCTGATAGAAATATATCAAGCTTAATCATGTAAATGTCATATGGATGTACCTGCAGGCTGCAGTTAGTACTACCAAGCTTGCTCCTAAGGTTGCTTTTTTATATGAGTTGAGCATGTTGTGATTCATTTTTGAAACCATCTAACTTCATATGCTTGGATTCATTTAAACCAGTGTTGGGTGGTCTTGTTTCCCTTATATATGCACCTTTTTGTGGCATTGCGGTTTCTCTTTTCATGATGTTCATGTCAATATTCTCCACTTGCCTTTTATGTAGGATAAGAGCCCAATTTATGAGCCAAAGCACGAGAAGCAACTCAAAAGCCTTGGTATGGTTTTTCAAAGGAATCGGCTTCCTTAATGCTATTGGCCGATATATTACTTGTTCTGACTTCGACACTGTCCCATGCGTACTCAAACAGAAAGAGCCATTAAGTATGGAGCATGGGTACAAAGCTGCATGATCATTATAGGAGTGAACCTGCAGTTAAGATCATTGATTGCTATTGGCTTCCATTTTCATTGTTGACTAGTAGCATCTATTATAATCATCTAACATGATGAGTTCCCTTCATTGGACTTCCGTCGACCATTTTATAACTTTTCATATAGTAATTGCAATACAGTTTCATAGAGAGTTTTGTGCATTAGGATGCATTCGTCGACAAGAATATCATCTTCTGTAGCCCTCCCAATAAAAACATATTTTGTATTTAAAATCTTTTAAAAAAAATTTCAAAGTATGTAAGCATTCCATTTTTTGTGAAAATTTTCTCAATATGCATCTAGGATTGGATATTTGTGGAAACATGAAGTTGTAGTTATGGTCTTTGGTGTTGGTCATTGACTTCAAATTTGGTGGTTAGGATAGGCCAAGTAAAGCAACTTTTTGTTGGTGGCCAAACAATGGAGGCCCAAGGGATGGTGTTACAGATCATCATACAAATGTGTTGTGTGTATGGTAGATGATATGGAGACACAAAAAGAAAATGCCATGACTCCGGAGGCAGTACTGGATGAACTACCTATAAACAACTACATTATACACTCTAACTCCCTTGTCTTCTTGAGGCATCACAAGAATCTTGCAATTTCGGTTGTTTCTTGTACCCATCTAACAGACTGGATTTGTAATAGCCGCCACATTTATCAGAATCTATCCTTTGAAGCTTATTTCGTCTTTCTTTTCTGATGGATGAAAAATCTACAGGTCCCTGAGGTCATGGTACATGTGGCCCTGATGGATGAAACATATCTATCACACTTTCAGTTTATATCTCAATATTTACTCTTGGGTGGGTAGCCTACGTTTCATTTTACATACATTATGAAGTTCCAATCAAAGTGTTGTATTAGCAGATAGTGCTTTCTTTATTATTATTATTAATTTTTTATAAATTTATATCTGTGTTCCTAATTTGTGTTCTTAATTTATATCTTTGTGATCCCGCAATTGTTCGCTTATGCGGTGAACTTCCCATTACTCAGCTGGCTTTTGGACTGAGTTGTCCTGTAGAATTGGAATGTACTAGATTTGGACATCAACTCAGTTGACTCGCCCTTGATTAATTGTATACAGACACTTTAATCACTTATTAATAATATAAATATTATTAGACTATTTATTAGATATCAAGATGAGTCAAGTAAAGACTTGTCGGAGTCTTCAAGTCGACTCACCTTGGTTGGACATCAAGTCGAGTCCATACTTTAAGCTTTTGAACTATGATCTAGATCCAACCCATTGGGAAACTTGTTTTACAATATCTGTGTTAATATCTTTTTGCTAAGACATTGTCAGTTTAGTTACATATTGGAGTTGTGGTACTTACTGCAGTGATCCTTTTAGTGGGTTCCTTGAAAAATAAGCCAGAAATAGTTGTTGATGCTGTCTCTATCTGGTGAGTTACTCATACATTTCCAACCTATTTGCATTCAATGTGATTTTTTTAGTGGTTCTTGAATTCTTCCAGACCCAAATTCACCTTTCTAATCTTTTTTTTTCTTTTGTAGTATGAACTTGGAGCTGTGGACACTGATGGTTGCAATCAGTTTCAATGTGGCTGTCAGGTTGGCGATCTCTTTATTTGATTGTGGTTTGGGTCATTTGCAATGATTAAGCTATTGTTTGTATACACCCCAATCACAATTGGATTGGATATCCTTGGCGATTTTTAAATGAGCATCCAAAGAAAGGGCTATTGATTTGCCAATCTCTGGATTGACATTCAAAAGAGTTGCATTTCCACTTTCGAATGACTAGCTTCCTCAAAAGGCAAGAACACCCAAACACTTTATTCTTATCTAATTTCAATTTCCTTGCAGCGTGCGTGTCTCGAATGAACTAGGGGCTGGCCGTCCAAAAGCGGCAGAGTTTTCAGTAGTGGTGGCTGTTTCTATGTTGGCATTGTTTGGAATTCTCTTCACAGCTGCAGTTCTCATCGCCAGGAGCCACTTCCAAAAGCTGTTCACTGATAAACCAGAGGTCATAAGAGAAACAATCAAGCTCGGGTATCTTTTGGTGGCCATGATTTTTCTCAACAGCATTCAACCTGTTCTACATGGTAACTTTTTTGGCATGGCTCTAGAACTCATTTTAGAAACGGAGCTCCAACAGATGGGAGTAAACATTTATGAAATGTATGATCTTCTGCCCTTGATATGTTCAAAACATTTATCCATATCTATGTGCATTCTATTTATAATGCCCATATACACAAACAATTCTAGTACATACACATCGCACCTTAGCTCTCATGCATCCGCATGTTTGCAAGCATGCATATACCATGTAAACTCGACAATCCCCCTTGACTGACACAATGAATGATTTGGTTAATCTTTTGATATTGGAAAATTCAGGGGCTGAAAAAAATTCTACACGATCTGAGAGTCACGGGAGGAGAATAACATGAGATAGTGATGCAAATGGAGATGTGGCGACACATCTTCTTCTTCTTGTTTGGGAAAGTTAACATATTTCTTTAACACTGAAGGTTAACAAAATACTTCTCATGATCTGTTTGCATGGAAAATGTGTTTAATGTTGATGCCCATATAGAATGTCAAAGCAATGTGTGTGTTTCAAAAGTGCTATGCATGTTGCTGTCAGGCCATTGACTGATGGTCAGGTACAACTCACATGAAACACCTATTATGATATTCTTTTCAAGAAGATAAGGGTCATACCCCTACTTTGTTTATGCCTTTTCAACTTGGAAGACAGAGATGCGTTTCTTACTCATTCTACTCTAACAATTTTTGTACCTGCCCCTCATAGTAGATTTGCACATGTATGCATTCATGCTTTTTTTGTGTAAATGCAAATGTACACATGCACAAACGTGTCAGGCACAAGGTCATGGGAACATTTGAAGGTCCCAGGGCTTCTTTCAATTGTAAAAGAAGTCTTGGTAAGTCCCAAAAAGTTCATGATTGGTGAGTCATGCTACAGGTGAGTTGCAGTGTTTCAATCTTAGCATTTTTAGTCTTATGTACTTACCTCAAAAACTCAATCCTTCACTCCAAATGGAAGTGGTTTGAAATTCCAAAGAATGATTAAATCTTGTGTAGGATGTAACAACATTAGCCTTTTAACAAAGAGTCCCTAATCTCTTATTTTTTAAACAACTCTAGATGCTCAAATCCCCAAACTTCAAGTCTGAATTTTTAATGTCCCAATGCTTAAGTCAACAACAACAATCTAGCCCAGAATCCTATGCTTGATTGGTTTTATTTTTGGGCTCATCCACTAGAATGATCTCACCAAATAAATGGACCCAACGGATACAACACATAAATCTCACTACAGAAACAATACTAGTAGTTAAACCATGCCCGTGTTTCACACTGTTTCCTATTTTGTGGCCCATTTAAGCATTGAATGTCTTATTTTTTATTTTTTGTACTAACTTGATTCAGCCAAAATGATGAATGGAGTAGATTTCAGCAGACATCATGGTGGAATCCAGTAGACACTGTTATGTCTGCATCAGCCTTGTTTAAGACTAGATGAGAATCTCAGAGTCCACTAGTCAGAATGCAAGATAAACAACACTGATGAAGAAGATTTATGTTGTAGGAAACTAAACATGGAACTCAAAATAAACATGGCATTGGTTGCATGGGTTTCTTGTGTATGATTCTTGAGCAGCATCAAACACATGTTCATTGGATGGCCAACCTTTTTTGTTTATTTTTATTTCATGACTCATGTGACCTCTGATTGGATTGGGAAATCTATCTTAAAAATGCAGGTAGTGGTCAAAGAAAACCTGGATTACTTTGCGTTTTTATTTATTTGATGCAATTCTCCCAGTCCTATTCTGTGAAAAAGGTTCATGAGGAACTTGAAATATACTTTAAACTGGTCAATCTGTTCCTTTCTGTTTTTATGATTTTTATTTTTTTCCCTTTCTGTTTTAGCTGACTTGCTCTAATTGTTATTTGTCCTGAAACCCTTTTGTTCTTTATGAGCACAGGAAGGCAATTCATGTCAATGAGAACTTCAGGTGAAATTTCTGCCCTTTTTTTTTTTTCCAGGTTTTATGTTCCACCTGTTTGTTCTAATTTTCAAATTTCTTATTTATTTATTTTTAAAATTTTGGTAACTATGGATTGTGTTTTTGGCATTAAAAACTAGACTTTAAATCCGAGTATTCAGCCCCACTGGAATGGGATGTACCTTGTGGGCATTTTAACAGGGACACAAATTGTCTGTAATCCGGTCCCTTAATTCCTGACATGATCTGTTGAAAAAGTGTCATATCTATATATTAGATGTGAGGCATGCATGCAGTGAAAATGAAAGATCTTTACTTAGTTCGTTTCAGTGCTGATCAAAGGGCTAAGGACATTTGGCTTCTTTTTAATTGAATACCAGGAGGCTACTTATTTCATTTGAATACAGGGACAGAGACGATCTATGGTCCACTGTGTGTGGATCATGCCCCTAAAATCCTCAAGGTTGTAAGATCATTGGAAGGAATCTTGGGCCTTTTTTTTCCAGTTGATTGTGGCCGATTGTTGTATTCACTTCTTCTTGCAAACAAGAACTTAGGATTATCCAGCCAGGGAGATGTTTGGGTCATGGTGTAATGGTTTGGATCACTGAACAGTGTGCCCCATTCATAAAAAGAACAGCATAGCTCTTGTGAGCGAGGATTGCATAAGTTGCTGTAGTAAAGAGAGGGAATTCAACTCAATCTGAGGGAGAAATACACGTACCACTTGTAGATGCAGCAGCCCCTCATAATCACCACAAAAAGAGAGGAAATTTTCCAATAATTGTTGTTGGAATTTATTTCCAGCAATCTTCTAGTTTATATTCAACTGAAGAAAGAAACATCCAAATAAGAATAAATGGACTATGGAAGAATCCAACTGCCTTCTTGTAAACAACCCACAACAATTATTAGAAGAGTGACTCTTCTCACTAAAGGAATTAGAAGAAACTTCAATTCTGTAATTATTTACTAAATTCATGTCACAAAACATAGGTGTGGCCTGGTATATAAAGGCCTTGCACACACCACTCTTCTAAACTTTAGGTCTAACTCTGTTGCTTGCCAACCACTAATCAAGCTTTATGCTATTAATGGAAGCTAACTGCTAGCAAAAAGAATGTGTACGGATGAACTTTGCACGTGTGTAAACAGAAAAACTCTTGAATGGTACACAAGTGTGAACAATGCAGACATGTAGGGTTCTTAGGATGATCGGATCACCCATGTGGCCCACCAATTTGATATGATTGTGTACAAGGTCCACCAAACTAATCATAGGTGGCTAATCGTTGCTATCAGGGGCCTGAATCTCGCACGCACATGCTGTGTTGTCTGTTGTGGGATAGTGGTGCTGGAGCCGACGCTTTCTGGAGCGACCGCTTTCTGTAGAGCAAAAAGCAACCGACTATAGATCACCTGATGATGGAAATGCTCCCGATAACCGACCAACAAATGCATGCACAAGGTTCATTCAACTGTACAGTATGAAATCTTACATTTTGAATGCATGTGCATTCATGTACAACCAAGAGATTGTTGATTATTAACCCCTTTTGTCAGAGTTGTTGCATACCTCTCCCGAGTACTTGATGCTGCGTTCACTGCTCTAGAAAGTCAAAATAAACTAGCTTTCCTTACTGAACCGGTAAAGTAATTTATTTCATTTGGATCTCTTGCAAACTATGAATATCTAGGATGCTATTGATAGGACTTAATCTAGTACAAGAACATTTTCATAATTGATCCATTTATGTATACATGTGCAGTATTTTTGTACTTTAGCATGTATGCACATCTCTGGTGTATATATATATATATATATATATATATATATATATATATATATATATATCAAATCTTAGTTCTGTTAGGAAAAAAAAAAAAGGTCAAAGTATATAACTTACATTGCATTTTGCTTTGATAGAACAAATTTAACACCTGCGTTCATATGCATATACTATATCAGTGTCTATTATCAAATGGCCTGCTTTGGATTGGTAAACACCGACTTCCCTTTACACTTTATGTTTTCTCTTGCATGCTATTGAAGCATCTTATGGCAGCAACTCGTACTTGAACAGTTTGTTCATCTCTTAATTCTCCCACTTTTTATGTTTGGTATATTTTTGGTTATTGAAGTCTTATTTGCATTTCCACATTTCTATCTTCACATTGTCTATGACTCTTCTATTTATATTTGAAGTGGTGGTGATGTTAGTTTTAGGGAAACCGCTTGCATAAGGGGCTGCTTAATCATTGGCAGAAGTTCACCTTTAGTGCCAAGTAAAAATTCTTACTCTTTTATGAATCTTGATTGTTAGTATTGTTGAGATTCATTTAAAATTTAAAACTTTGTTGTAATTACGATAATGGCAAATAGCACAATTTCCTTGAGGTGGTCAGACTTGTAATAATGTCAAGTATTTGGCTGTTTTTTAATCTGTAACTATGATTCGTCTTAGCAATTGGTAGGAAAACCCCACACACAATGAAGAATGTGCAACCCCCTTCTTTTGCAAGCATATTGACTAATACATAGCCTGTCTATGTGCCCAGTTATCCAGAACTTGATAGGAGGCTTAACTCCCTAATTTTTCTAACTACTGAGGAAGCTTAAAAGGCTCTACTTTCAAGTGTGATGCTCAAATATGAAATATGCTCAAATTTTTCTAACTCCCATCACATTAAACCTCTGCAGCTAGACTTGCCTCTTCAATTAATTGGAAAGGACCCACATTCCAAAGCTAAGGATATGCAATGGGATGACGAGGGTGTGCTCGTTCAGAGTATGGAAATCTTTTGAAGGTTTGTAAAATGCTTTATCAGCTAGTGTTTCCTAGTATACTCTGAATATTGTGTCTTATATATCCTGGTGGTCATTGCCAGGAATAAATTGAAAATGAATTGTTACGGATGCTTGGTAATCAATTCACATATTATAAAATTAGGGTTCCCACACAGTGGCAGTTTAGTAATTTTGGAGTCCTTGGTTAGGGTTTGGGCTGAAAGTACGAGTGTTGGAGCCGACGCTTTCTGAGTCTGAACTCATTCTTTTGAAAAATAGAAAAATTAGAATATTAGTAAATATGGATTTTCTTGTTAAGAAGAAAATGGAAGATGGATTGAAAAAACATAAAAGAGATTTTATTATTATTATTTTTTTTCTTCTTTTTTGCTTCAACAGAGAGAGACTAAGCTAGCAATGAGCTTGTTTCAAAGGATTAATTGGTTTTGCTACACAATAAACCAAACTTTACAACTAAGCTAACAATGAGCTTCTTTCAAAGGATCAAAATTGATAGCACTCTTACCTAAAAAGTATTGAAGGTCGCAGATTCATTACACTCAATTCAAGTATGGTTTGCACCAATTTAAGAGACTGTACATTAGGCATTCAATATATAAGACTGGAGTGAGACTGATTGGGCATTTAAATGTGTTGCAGGATGTTGTTTGAATTGCTTGTTCTAACAGGTGCACAAGTTGGAATGGATTGGACTTCTATCTTGAGAAAACGTCATAATTTCAGGTAGTTATTATTGTAATGGAAAGTTAAAAAATTAAAAGAGAGAGAGATAATGAATTCATGGAAATAAATGAATCTTAAATCTTGATTGTTAGTATCGTTATGACCATGATGAAGCTGTCTATTTCCTATGGACAGCATTGGAGGGGCCTGACCATTTGGACAGGCCGTGTTTATGTCTGTATTTGCAGGTACCACACCCTTAACCTAAACCTATAACCCAACCTAAACCTATACTTATAACCTAAACCTATTCTCAAATCCCAAAACCTATACTTATAACTTAAACCTACACCTAACCCAAAAGCTTTGAAGTCACGTGATCACGTCTGTACTGTACCTTCTTTGAATATGTCTTGCTAGTACAGATAAAACCTTTGGTGAAGCCAACCAAAGACATAATGAAAGTTCGTCGCATTAAATATGCTTGGCATGAGTTTTTTATTGAGGGTACTCATCTTCCTCTTGGTCCATGATATCCTGGCTTTTTGTCATTTCATTCGTATAATTTTTTTGTTCTGTCAATGCAGCTAGGTACAATATTGGTGCAGTTATCTTGCTCTGGGCACCCTTAGTCTTGGTATGTCTTATTGTCCTTCAATAATTTAATATATCGAGATTTCTTTCCCATCATCATTTATATTTTTCTTCTTAATCGATACTTGGAAGTTAATATAATCATTTACTCTGTTTTACAGTCTTTAAAATCTTTATTTGTAAATCTGTGCCCATATGCATTTTTGAAGAAACTAAAAAACTTACTCATTCTTAGATTGCATTGTGGAATATGCATCAATTATTCAAAGAAAGGGCGACATTCCAAGCACTCACACTTTCTCTCCTTGCTAGCTAAATTAGTGAGTCTTCTTTCCTTCATACTATATGATACATTGATGAAGTGGCCTGGCCATTTGGACAGGCCCATGTTTATATATTATCTCAAAATTGATGAAGCAGATCCGGATGTGCGTCGGAGCTATCCGGATGTTGAGCGGGGGTCCCTGGAAGGTGGGAACCGCTGTTATGACCGTGATGAAGCTGTCCATTTTCTATGGACGGCATTGGAGGGGCCTGGCCATTTGGACAGGCCGTGTTTATGTATTTGCTCGAGATTAATGGAGCAGACCCGGATGTGCGTCGGAGCTATCCGGAAGAGCGGGGGTCCCTGGAAGGTGGGAACCGCTGTTATGACCGTGATGAAGCTGTCCATTTCCTATGGACGGCATTGGAGGGGCCTGGCCATTTGGACAGGCCGTGTTTATGTATTTGCTCGAGATTAATGGAGCAGACTCGGATGTGCGTCGGAGCTATCCGGAAGAGCGGGGGTCCCTGGAAGGTGGGAACCGCTGTTATGACCATGATGAAGCTGTCCATTTCCTATGGACGGCACTGGAAGGGCCTGGCCATTCGGACAGGCCGTGTTTATATTTGTATTATATTTGTATTTGCAGGGACCACACCCGAACCCATTCTCAAATCCTATAACCTATAACCAAAACCTATAACCTAAATCAAAACCCCTAACCTAAACCAAAACCTAAACCTATAACCTAAACTCAATTCCCTAAAGCTAAACCTACACCTAATCCTAATCTCAACTTCGTAACCTAAACCTAAACCTTAACTTGAAAACCCAAACTTAAACCCAATCTTGAACCTAAACCCGATTTCCTAAACCTAAACCATAACCCATTCTCAAATCCAAAAATCTATAACCTAAACCTAAACTAAAACCAAAACCTATAACCTCTACCTGAACACATTCTCAAATCCAAAAATTTAAACCTTAACCAAAACCTATAACCTAAACCAAAACCTATAACCTAAACTCAAATCCCTAAAACCTTAACCTATAACCTAAACTCAAATCCCTAAACCCGAACCCATTCTCAAATCCCATAACCTATAACCTAAACCAAAGCCAAAACCTATAACCTAACCTAAACCTAAACTATAACCCATTCTCAAATCCCAAAAAACCTATAACCTAAACCTAAACCTAAACCTTAACCTAAACCTTAACCAAAACCTGTAACCTAAACCCGAGCCCATTCTCAAATCCCAAAACCTATAACCTAAACCTTAACCAAAACCTATAGCCTAAACCCGAACCCATTCTCAAATCCCAAAACCTATAACCTATAACCTAAACCAAAACCTATAACCTAAACCAAAACCAAAACCAAAACCTACAACCTAAACCCGAACCCATTCTCAAATCTAATAACCTAAACCTTAACCTAAACCAAAACCAATAACCTAAACCAAAACCTAAACCTAAACTCAATTCCCTAGAACTAAACCTTAACCTACAAACTAACCTAAACCTAACTCCCTAACCTAAACCTAAACCTAAACTTTAAAACTCAAACTTAAACCCGATCCCGAACCCGAACCCGAACCCGGTTTCCTCAACCTTCACCTTAACCTATTCTCAATTACCTAAAGCTTAACCTACGACCTAACCTAAACATAAACCTAAACTTGAAAACCGAAACGTAAACCCGATGCCGAACCCGAACCCAATTTCCTCAACTTAAACCTTAACCTATTCTCAATTCCCTAAAGCTTAACCTACAACCTAACCTAAACCAAACTCCCTAGCTTAAACCTAAACCTAAACTTGAAAACCCAAACTTAAACCCGGTCCCGAACCCGAACCCAGTTTCCTCAACCTAAACCTTAACCTATTCTCAATTCCCTAAACCTTTACCTACAACCTAACCTAAACCTAACTCCCTAACCTAAACATAAACCTAAACTTGAAAACCCAAACTTAAACCCGATGCCGAACCCGAACCCACTTTTCTCAACCTAAACCTTAACCTATTCTCAATTCCCTAAACCTTAACCTACAACATAACCTAAACCTAACTCCCTAACCGAAACCTAAACGTAAACTTGAAAACCCAAACTTAAACCCGGTCCTGAACCCAAACCCAGTTTCCTCAACCTAAACCTTAACCAATTCTCAATTCACTAAACCTTTACCTACAACCGAACCTAAACCTAATTCCCTAACCTAAACCTAAACTTAAACTTGAAAACTCAAAGTTAAACCCGATCCCGAACCCGAACCCGGTTTCCTAAACTAAAACCTTAACTTATTCTCTATTCCCTAAACCTTAACCTACAACCTAACCTCAACCTAACTACCTAACCTAAACCTAAACTTAAACTTGAAAACCCAAACTTAAATCCAATCCTGAACCTAAACCCGATTCTTAAACCTAAACCTCAACCTATTCTCAAATCCCTAAACCAAAACCTATAACCTAAACCAAAACCTATAACCTAAACCAAAATCAAAACAAAAACCTATAACCTAAACCCGAACCCATTCTCAAATCCAATAACCTAAACCTTAACCTAAACCAAAACCAATAACCTAAACTCAAATCCCTAAAACCTTAACCTATAACCTAAACTCAAATCCCTAAACCCGAACCCATTCTCAAATCCCATAACCTATAACCTAAACCAAACCAAAACCTATAACCTAACCTAAACCTATACTTATAATGTAAAACTATTCCCAAATCCCAAAACCTATAACCTAAACCTAACCTTTCCCTAAACCTATAACCTAAACTCAATTCCCTAGAGCTAAACCTACACCTAATCCTAATCTCAACTCTCTAACCTAAACCTAAACCTAAACTTGAAAACCAAGACTTAAACGCAATCCCGAACATGAACCCGATTCCTAAACCTAAACCATAACCCATTCTTAAATCCCAAAAAACCTATACCCTAAACTTAAACCTAAACCTTAACCAAAACCTTAACCAAAACCTGTAACCTAAACCCGAGCCCATTCTCAATTCCCAAAACCTATAACCTAAACCAAAACCAAAACTTATAGCCTAAACCCGAACCCATTCTCAAATCTCAAAACCTATAACCTATAACCTAAACCAAAACCTATAACCTAAACCAAAACTAAAACCAAAACCTATAACCTAAACCCGAACCCATTCTTAAATCCAAAAACCTAAACCTTAACCTAAATCAAAACCTATACCCTAAACTCAAATCCCTAAACCAAAACCTATAACCTAAACTCAAATCCCTAAACCAAAACCTATAACCCAAACTCGAAAACCTAAACCTTAACCTAAATCAAAACCTAAACCCGAACCCATTCTCAAATCCAAAAACCTAGACCTTAACCTAAACCAAAACCTATAACCTAAACCCGAACCCATTCTCAATTCCCAAAACCAAAACTATAACCTAAACTCAAATCCCTAAACCAAAACCTAAAACCTAAACTCAAATCCCTAAACCAAAACCTATAACCTAAAACCGAAAACCTAAACCTTAACCTAAATCAAAACCTAAACCCGAACCCATTCTCAAATCGAAAAACCTAAACCTTTACCTAAACCAAAACCTATAACCTAAACCTTAACCTAAACCTAAATCAAAACCTATAACCTAAACCAAAACCAAAACCTATAACCTAATTAACCCTAAACCTAAACCATAACCCAATTCCGAACATGAACCCGATTCCTAAACCTAAACCATAACCCATTCTCAAATCCAAAAACCTATAACCTAAACCTTAACCTAAACCTAAACCAAAACCTATAACCTAAACCAAAACCAAAACGTATAACCTAAACCCGAACCCATTCTCAAATCCCAAAACCTATAACCTAAATCTAAACCTTAACCAAAACCTATAACCGAAACCAAAACCAAACCTATAACCTAAACCCGAATCCATTCTCAAATCCCAAAACCTATAACCTAAACCAAAACCAAAACTTATAACCTAATCCCGAATCTATTCTCAAATCCCAAAAAACCTATAACCTAAACCTAAACCTAAACCTTAACCTAAACCTTAACCAAACCTGTAACCTAAACCCGAGCCCAGTCTCAAATCCCAAAACCTATAACCTAAACCAAAACCAAAACCAAAACCTATAACATAAACCCGAACCCATACTTAAATCCAAAAACCTAAACCTTAACCTAAACCAAAACCTATAACCTAAACCAAAACCTATAACCTAAACTCAAATCCCTAAACCAAACCTATAACCTAAACCTAAATCAAAACGTAAACCCGAACCCATTCTCAAATCCAAAAACCTAAACCTTAACCTAAACCAAAACCTATAACCTAAACCCGAACCCATTCTCAAATCCAAAAACCTAAACTTTAACCAAAACCTATAACCTAAACCTTAACCAAAACCTATAACCTAATCCCGAACCCATTCTCAAATCCCAAAAAACCTAAACCTCAGCCTAAACCAAAACCATAACCTATAACCTAAACCCGAACCCATTCTCAAATCTCAAAACCTATAACCTAAACCAAAACCAAAACCTATAACCTAAACCCGAACCCATTCTCAAATCCGAAAACCTATAACCTAAACCTAAACCTTAACCTAAACCTAAACCAAAACCTATAACCTAAACCAAAGACTATAACCTAAACCCGAACCCATTCTCAAATCCCATAACCTATAACCTAAACCAAAGCCAAAACCTATAACTTAAACGCGAAACCATTCTCAAATCCAAAAACCTAAACCTTAACCAAGACCTATAACCTAAACCAAAATCAAAACCTATAACCTAAACCCGAACCCATTCTCAAATCCAAAAACCTAAACTTTAACCAAAACTTATAACCAAAACCAAAACCTATAACCTAAACCCAAACCCATTCTCAAATCCAAAAACCTAAACCTTAACCTAAACCAAAACCTGTAACCTATAACCTAAACCTTAACCTAAACCTAAACCAAAAGCTATAACCTAAACCAAAACCAAAACCTATAACCTAAACCCAAACCCAATCTCAAATCCCAAAACCTATAACCTAAACCTATAACCTAAACCCGAACCCATTCTCAAATCCAAAAACCTAAACTTTAACCAAAACCTATAACCTAAACTAAAACTTATAACCTAAACCCGAGCCCATTCTCAAATCCCAAAACCTATAACCAAAACCTATAACCTAAACCCAAACTCATTCTCAAATCCCAAAACCTATAACCTAAACCTAAACCTATAATCATATGGTGAGACCATTTCTTTTGTGTTAATTTCATTCCTCTTTAAGTTTTTTTTTTTAAATTTATTAAGAAAAAAATGGTTATACATGATGCACTTCTTTCACTTTGTCTTTCTTTTCTCCAATGGGTATTCTAATTTATGAGTGACATGACTATTTGTAGGATGATGGAATATACGAAGCTGTTGAAATTTCATGCTGAAGTGCAAGCACATTAATTTCTCTAATGAAGCCAAAGACTTGTATTTTCAGTATTATTGTAATTGTAATTGTAATTGATTGAATGAATTGGATTGTAATTGATTGTAATTGTAATTGATTGAATGAAGGATTGTAATTGTAATTGATTGAATGAAGGATTGTAATTGAATGAATGAATGATTGTACAGGTGGTAATTGAATGAACAAATGATAATATAAAATTTTTAATGTCCAAAATAGCTACGGATACTGACCGTAGCCACTAATCTGACAGGTGAAATTTGGCATATTGGTAAGAACTATTAATATTTTGCTATGGATTATAACCGTAGCTATTGGAATATATAGCTACGGATTAAATCTGTAGCCATAGGTTGCATCGCGCCAATGAGTACGAAAGTGCTACGGACTAAAACCGTAGCCATAGATCTCTGGTACAGATTTGGTCTGTAGCCTTTGCCAGTTTCTGGTAGTTATTGCTACGGATCATATCCGTAGCTATAGGTTCCAAACCTTTTGTTTGGGGCCTACGCTACGCTAGTGCTACGGACTAGACCCGTAGCCATATATCTATGGCTACGGATTTAATCCGTAGCCTTTGTCCAATTTTCTGGTAGTGTCCGTAGCTGTAGTAACCTACAGCTACGGATATAATTGCTCCGGCTTATATCCGTAGCGGTTGCCAGATATAGCTACGGACTAAATACGTAGCAGTGGTGATTAAATCCGTAGCTGTTGTAACCTATAGCTACGGACATAACTGCTATGGATAAAATCCGTGGCCATATCGACCTATAGCTACGGATTAAATCCGTAGTTATAGGTTCCAGACCTATTGTTATGGCACCTACGACTACGGTCGTGCTACGGACTAAATCCGTAGCCATAGGTCTGTGGCTACGGATTTAGTCCGTAGCCTTTGCCCATTTTCTGGTAGTGTAGCCTCTTGGATGCGAGTCCAAAAGATTGACGTGAATCGGGTGTCCCAGTCCGACACAATTTTCAACTGGACGCCATGGAGCCGCACTATTTCTTTGATATACAACTTAGTCAAATCATCGGCGAAGCTAGAAGTCTTGATTGGTAGAAAATGGGAGGATTTAGTGAGCTTGTCCACAATCACCCATATCGAATCATGCCCCTTTCTAGTCTTGGGCAACCCGGAAATGAAGTCCATAGATATGAAATCCCATTTCCATTCTTCTATAGGCATTGGTTACAGAAGGCCCGATGGCCGGCGGTGTTCGGCCTTGACTTGTTGACAAGTGAGGCATTGGGATACATACTCCGCTATTTCCTTCTTCATGTTATCCCACCAATAGTTCCGTTTCAAATCCCGGTACATCTTCATACTACCAGGGTGCATCGCCAACTTAGAGTTATGAGCGGCATTTAGGACTTCCTCTCGTAGTCCCAGAAGGTTTGGAACACAAAGGCGGCCTCGGTACCGCAATCCCCCATCTTTTCCAACTCTCCATTTGAATTTCACATCATTCCTTACTCTTTCCCTCATCTTCTGCAATAACTCATCGCCCTCCTGGGCTTCAATGATTTTGCTGTTAATCATTGGCTGGGCTTGAAGGTGGGCTACTACCTCGTACGGCTCCTCCACTGTTAGCTTCATGTCGAAGTCCCGTACAAATTCTACCATGTCCCACTCTCTCACCATCAGCGGGGCCGTAAATTCGATTATCTTTTTGCGACTCAAGGCATCTGCCACCAAATTCACCTTGCCAGGGTGATACGAGACGTCGAACTTAAAGTCCTTTAACGTCTCCATCCAGCGACGTTGCCTCATGTTCAGGTCCTTCTGGGTGAAGATGTATTTGAGGCTCTTGTGAACAGAAAAGAGTTCAAACTCCTCATCATAGAGATAGTGTCTCCATATCTTCAATGCGAACACCACTGCTGCGAGCTCGAGGTCATGGGTAGGGTAGTTCTCTTCATGCTTTCTTAGCTGTCGAGATGTGTAAGCAATTGCCCTATACTTTTGCATGAGTACACACCCCAAGCCCACATGAGAGGCGTCCGTATAGACAGTGTACTTGACCCCTTGCTCAGGAAGCACAAGCATAGGTGTCGAAGTCAATTTATCTTTCAACTCTTGGAAGGCCGCCTCCGCCTTCTCATTCCAGGCAAACTTGAGGTCCTTCCGTGTCAGCTGGGATAGTGGTCGAGCTATTTTTGAAAAGTCTCTAATGAACCTTCTATAATAACCGGTGAGACCGAGAAAACTTCTCACTTCTATAACCGACTTTGGTTGCTTCCAATCTTGCATGGCTGCCGCCTTGGCGAGATCCACTGATATGCCCTCCTTGGACACTACATGTCCCAGAAATTTGACCTTCTCCTTCCAGAAGTCACACTTTCTGAATTGCGCAAATAGTTGATTCTTCTTAAGTATTTCCAAGACTGCTCTTAAATGTTCTTCGTGTTCTTCACAGCTCTTTGAATAAATTAAGATGTCGTCAATGAATACAATGACGAATCTGTATAAGAACGGCCTGAAAACCCTATTCATGAGATCCATGAACACCGCTGGAGCATTGGTAAGCCCTAACGACATAACTAGGAACTCATAATGGCTAAAACAGGTTCTGAATGTCGTTTTCTGTATATCCTCATCCCTGACTCGTAGCTGATGGTATCCTGATTGTAGATCAATTTTTGAGAAGAATTGAGTACCCCTCAGCTGATCAGACAAGTCGTCAATTCTGGGCAATGAGTATTTGTTCCGAACCGTCACCTGGTTCAGTCTCCTGTAATCTACACATAATAGCAACGTGTCATCCTTCTTCTTCACAAATAAGACTGGGGCTCCCCATGGCGATACACTAGGTCGAATAAAGCCTGACTTTAGAAATTTATCAATTTGGGACCTTAGTTCTTCCATCTCACATGGGGGCATGCATAGGTAGGCAAGGAGATGAGCTTGGCACCCGGAGTCAGATCGATCATGAAGTCTATCTCACGTCGGGGAGGAAGCTGGGCTTAAACACGTCGACAAAATCTTGGACTACGGGAGTGCATGTGAGTGAGGGTTCATCACAACCCTTCTCCAATGAAGCATAACAGAAGACCCTATGATCGTGGCTAACCTGGACAGGGAATGTGAGGGAAGTGTCGTCTTCTTCGTGTATTTCCATTGTCAGAGCGTCACAGTCGATCTGCGCCTTCATCTTAGTCAACCAGTCCATGCCCAGGATGACGTCATAATGGAAAAGCTTGGTCACTATCAAATCCACACGCGCCACCTTGCATCCCAAATCAATGGGGCAATCACGACATATCCTTGTCGCTTCTGAGAAAATACCGGCGGCGGCAATGATCTTCACTCCAACGGAGGGAGTAGAGTGTAGGCCTAGACGCTTGATGGCTGCATGTGATATAAGAGAAGCAGTAGATCCAGTGTCCACCAAAAGAAATATGGGAGTACCTTGAATATGGGCTGTCACCTCAAAGGTTGTAGGAGTGGGGGTGACTGCATCTTGGGCCTCTACCGCTAATACATGGACTCGTGCCTGGTGAGGTAGGTTTGACCGCTGCATGGGCCGTTGTGGCAGCCTAACTTGAGGTGTAGGAGGACAGCAAAATTGTGGGCTAGGCCCCATCGTCCGTAGGGGTGGAATTTGCAATGCCTGCTGTGGAGGCCTACTGTGGAGAAGGGTTGAGAGATGAAAATGATAATGGGAGAAGGATGGATTTGAGAATGGGTTTGGAAAATGAGACTTGGGAATGGGTTTGAGATGAGGTTTGTTGGAAAGGGAAGTAGAAAGGATTTGGAGATGGAAAATGGTTGGGAAATGAGGAAGAAGAATGGAGGATATGGAGGAGTGAAGGTGGGGTTTAGAAGGGAGTTTATGGAATGATGTTGGAGAAGGGTGGGTTGGAAATGGATTTGATGAAGGGGGTTTGAAGTAGAAGGAAATGGAAATGTGAAAAGAAATGGAAAATGGAGTTTGAGGTGATGGGTTTTGGTTGGAGATGGGTTCTTTTTGAGATTGGGGTTGGAAGAAGAAAAGAAATGGATGTGGGATGGTTTGGGAGGATAGATTTGAGAGGAAAAGGGAGAATGGGTTTGAAAAATAGGAGGATTTGAAGAAGAAGATGAGTTGGAGGAATCTAGGATGGGAGAGTGAGAGAGGAGGGGAATGGGTGCTTGGTTTTCCTTGAAGAGAGTTTAGGAGGGATGGAGATGTGTTGGAATGGAGGGAAATGACCCTAAAAATCCCTAAATAGCAAGAAAGGTGGGATTCACTCGCATTTGCATTGAAAGGGAGGAAAAAACCCATTTTTGGGCGTCGGGCACCAGTGGCGCCGGGTCCCTGGACGTCGGGCGCTGGCGGCGCCGACCCTCTGAATTGCGGCCTTGCGACGACCACAACTCCCCGTCCGGAATGAGTTACTCGACACGCCATATATGAATTTGGGGTAAGAGAGACTGATCTACACAATGGGCCTATTCGTTTCATGAGATTCTTCCCGCTTAGAGGTAAAAAGTCTGATTTTCTATGTTTTCACTATTTCCGGTGAAATTTCATTCACCGCTAAGACTCTATCCCCAAATGGGCCGGAACAATCGAATTTGGCCTGAAACTAGCTCATCCGCACTTAGACGTTGGCTCCAGCCTTCAATTCTTTTGATCCCCAACACGTCCCTATTCGAGGGTGGAGATCCAGTATGACTTCCGGACCCAATTCCTAGCACCACTACCTACTCTTGCTACCAATCCCTATTCCTAGCAAGTTTCACCACTCACCTAAGATGGTCAGCTCGATTCTAGACCGATACACTCTAAACTCTAGGGTGGTTCCTCGCGTCCCAAGTCCCGGTTGCGGCTTCTACTGTGCATCCTCATAAGTCAGCGGACGCGTAGTGAGTTCATGACCCATGGCCCAATTAATTCTAAACCATGCTTTGATACTAACTTGTAACGCCCTAGAAATCGGGGGTCGTGTATATAATCAACTCCCTAGTTCCCGGGGTCACTTATGACCGGTTTTCATTAATGTGCGTTGAATCTGGTTAGTTGCGCAAATCTGAAATTTCCTGGAACATGCAGAATCACCACCACAAGTCTACTGAAATGAAGGAGACCAAAAGCATATATATATATATATATATATATATATATATATACATGTCCAAAAGAATAAAGGGGCACATGACGCCACTCAACAAAATCACGAAAGAATAATATGTCCAAAAAGAATAGGACTGAGCCCACAGCTCAGCGATCCGATCCCGCCTCTCCAGCTGGCTGGAAACCATCCATCAGCTGGAAGTATGATAACTCCTCCTCGTCGAGAATAGCGTCGTCATGCTCCATCTGGTCCGCATCCCCTGCATCTATGAGAGAGTCTGGTTGGTGTACTTTAGAACACTGTCCCAGAGTGGGAGTGAGTGATCAACTCAGTGTGTACTATTAGTCTTAAGTTATAACAGGCATCAATTTAATATAAGCTTAATGAAAAGCAGTCAATCATCAACACCTACAACTCTTATTAAATGCGCATGCAATGCGATGATATGATGCATGCCCTCGCCACAACGCTCCCTTGAGGGACTTCATCTAATGATCGCATATGGCAACACTCCTTCAGAGCGACCTCGACTGCCGAGTCGCCACCCTAAATAATGCGATGCAATGCAATCGTGTTAGCCAAGTTAATAATTAATTCCATTCATCCAGCAGATTGGGGAATCTGATACACCCTACGTATCAATGCCCTAAGCTGGTTGCGAGGCCAAGGCCCCATCAACACATGAGGCCGAGTCCCCGCGGTCCGTGATTCCGTCGGGGTCCTCATCCCCGACTCCAAGCACATGAGGAGTGCCGATAGGAAAGGGATCGCTCGCGGTCACTACGGGGAGGCGCGGTACCCCAGCATAGGCCGACATCTCAGACACAATGTCCCATTCCACCATACCCGGCTCATGAGACTGTGGACCCGTTACAGTCTAGGTATTAATGGGCCACAATGGTTGCAAGGTGTTTCAGGTTCTATACATAGGTGAGCAAATAGGGTTGACAAACAAGGTTGGTTAGGCCGTAGGCTAGAACGCACGAGTCAGGCGAGCATGAGACGAATGACCTCGGGCACAAGGGACCCATGTAGTCGAACTACAGCCACCCGAACACTCCCGCCCAATCCACGAGTCTAGCCTTAGCATAGTCCTACCGATGGGACTACCATCTCTCGTCAGGTTCCTTACCAACCCAGAAGGGTAAGGGGATCTACAACATGCCCACTACTCATGTTATCAACTAGCACATCAATATCATATTCTCATGCATCTCAACCCTACAAGCGAATACTTCTATCAAACAAGTAAATATCATCACGAAAATAAGGTGCATGTGAGTGTGTGGGTTGTGTGAGGAAGTTAAACACTTCCTCCATCTTGAGAAATCATGACATGAGTACAAGTGTAAATAATCATACACACAATGAAGCATCACATATGAGGGAAAAGAATTAAACAATCATGAGCATATTATCATCCATACATAATATCATGTGAAAGGCAAGATCCACATCAAATTTGAGAGCTAAGCATGCACATCCAAACAATTCCAACAAACATATAATCCCTAGGGTTTCTCTAGAATTTCAAATACAATATCCAAGCATTCAAAATCATTAAGCTCATACTAAAATTGGTGCTAGGCCACCTAAGAATAATAGTCCACACCTTGGATTCGATGGAGGCTTGGAAACGACCTAGGAGATGTGGATTTCGGGGTAGATCGGCCGGAATCCCTAAAACCAATCCTTGCATGTGAGAAATTTCATGCCAATCCTTTCTTAGTACTCGGATCTCAAGAAGAAAGGGTGAGAGGTTCTTACCTAGATGGCCAACGGACGAATTTGGGGTTGTGGCGGAGAGTTTCTTCTTGGAGGAGGGGTAGGGAGTTGAAAGGGTTGAGTTTCCTTGGCCCCACCTCGATTTAGGGTACTCAACTCTCCTTCACTCTCTCTACTCTCTTGCTCTCTCTTTACTACCCTAGCAATGGTGGTTGTGGTGGGAGTTATGAGCCGTGAGAGGTTGGTTGTGGGTGGATGATGGAGGTTTATGAGGGAGGGGATTTAATGGGTGGAGGGTATAGGAAGTTATGAGGGAGATATTGTTGTTGGAGAATGGAGAAGGGTATGAGGGAGAGGGATGTTTATTGTTGGAGAATGGTGGGAGAAATAAGATAAGAGCTAGGGTTTATTTCCCTAGAGTTGGGTCCTTTGGCCCCAAGCTTCAACATCTTCCCAAAATAGCCTTATGGGACTCCTATTGCTGTTGGGGTGGCCGTAACACTCCTCTGGCCACCAAATTCGGCGTGTAGGTGCCTTTTGGCCCGACTAGGGTCCATGCAAAAATTGAGGACGAACGGATGAACGAATATATGATCTGAGAAAGCGTTTCCGACCATTAAATGGCCCTGTGGGGGCCGCTCTGGTGATTGGAGCAGTTCTGGTGGCCCTTTGATCATGAAACTTGTAGGATAGGTGCTCCATGGCTCGATGAAGGGCCACACAAAATTCGGGAACGATTGGATATGGGGTTCGATCGTACGGGTCCGGTTTGCGATCAATGGTCACCGTGCCACGATCGGGTCCTAGATTTGGTGGACGGGCGTAGAAAAATATATTAAACTGTCACCACAATTTTGAAAGAAATGTAAGACCTGTATCCTAGCTCGTACCGCTCTATAGGGTTCCGCGGTCCTACCGGTGGAATTCCGACAACCCGCGACCTGTAATCGACATTTGCGTGCGACCCTGAGTTGCGTGCCGTAAATCTGAGTTGGCTTGAATCTAAACTTGTACCGTCATGACCACGTCATCACCGTGGTTCCAATGCCGCGTCTCATGCGTCAAAGCGACGCTTAGATCAGAAGTTGTGGCCCATGCATTATAACGGTTGTGGACCGCACATTGTGGGACCTACCTACCCCTATGACACCATTCCCTAGGTCCCATGTGCTTACACAAGTAATAATGACTCCTCCTCTTAAGTTAACACATCCCCTTACCTAGGCATTTATGATAGCCTTACATCATTATGAGAAGCCATAACTCCCCTCTCTCTCTCTTATCTCTCTCTCCCTCTCTCTTTCTTCCTCATTCTCCATTTGCAAGAACCATGGACGTCCAACCCATCCCAAAGTTTCAACCCTCTTCCACCTTAGATCCTCACCAATCTAACCTGTATATCATCATCTCCACCATTGAGGAAGCTTCATAAGGGCATTAGAGCATAATGGTAAAAGTTGAAGGGGAAGATCTTGAGGTGGGTGTCTCTCTCTCTCTCTCCCCCTTAGAATGAAGTGGGCCCCACCGATATGTTAAATCTACTCCATCTATTAGATGGTGTGGCCCACCACATTTTAGGGAGATCCATACCATCCACTATAGGGACAGTGGGAAGTTCCACACACTAGATTAATATATATAATATATTATGTTTATATATTAATATACATAGATATACATGCATGGTGGGCCACGTACATGTGGGACCCCCCACGATGCCTGTGTTATATCCATGCCGTCCAGCGTCCCCCTGGACGTGGAGGCTAACATGGAGAGCGTGTACTAACAGGGTGTGTACTAACAGCTAACAAAAATAAAATAAAATAAAACATATTATTATTAAGTTTTTGGGGTAGGCCCCACCTTGTTGTATGGGGTTGATCCACGCAGTCCATTCCATTCTCCTGTTCATTGTAGGCGTTGAACCCAAAGATGAAGTCAATCCGACTATCTAGCGGGCCATAACACAGAAAACAGTAATTTCCACCGTTAAAATGTACTCTGATCTTTCTACACACCTAAACATGTCAAAATTGGGCTTGTTTGGCTTGTATTGAGCCATGGGGGCCATTGGACGGGATGGATTCACCTATTGCGGGCCCCACATGAGCAAAATCGCAGGAAGATGGGTTTTTTTAAAAAAAATAAAAAAATGAAGCAGGGCAGCAGGGCAGCAACGCCTGCTGCTGCCGCTGACACACCAGAGGACGCCTGCGCGGTGGGCGGACGGGCCATGGCACGGGCCCAGTCGTGGGTCCGACCGTGATGTGTGTTCATATCGACACCGTCCATTTTGTGGACCCCCCCCCCCCCCCTCTCAGGGAAGTGGGCCACCCAAAAATCAGCCGTATATGTGGCTCGAGTGATCCACATTACAAGAAATAGTGGGGATTGAGCGTCTGCCGTTGGAACCCTTTTTGGGTTGTCCCAGAAGGTCTGGATCATTATGAAATTTGTTTTCCTCTTCATCTGGGTCTGGGTGACCTTATCAACAGATTGGGTGGAGATTAAACGTTATGGTGGCCCCACGTGGGACCCACCGATGTATGTATGTATATCCAAACCCTCCTTACATGTGAACCACCATCAGCCGGCGCTGACAGCGCTGACAATTGTTCACTCCCCAAGTATAGGGTTGTGATGTAGTAATAATCTCGGTAAGACCGAGGTCGAATCCACAGAGACTGAAACCTGTACGTAGTCTGAAACTAACTAGAACTAGAACTAGACTAAGATGAATTCTAAATCAAATAACAATTGAGAAATAATTGTGAAATAATTAATCTAAAACTTTAAGAAATTCAGAGGAAGGAAACTAGGGATTCAGAGGATCCACTTGTAGAGATCAGGGAGAACTACTCTTGATTCATGAAATCAACTGAACTACCATTGATATAGTTTTCAAGAGATGAAGGGTATATGAATTAGAATGGATTCCATCACCACACCATGCCCAAGAGACGATGGTAAACAACAGAATTAAACTAATTACCAACCAATCAACATGCCATGAAGGTTAGGAAGGGTACCGACATCCAACCATGCCCAGGAGACAATGGTGAACAACAGGGCTTCCTGACGTCATAAACATAAAAAGGGAAAAAGGAAATACTCAAAGTCATCGCAGACCCATTGTAATTTCAGTCACAACCAATCATTGAAAACTAAAAGTATTCCTTTAATTAAACTAAAATCAACCTCAATTCAGTATAAATAAAAGACATAAAATAGTGTCTCCCATCATGCTACAAGCTTCACCTCTTGGCCCTAGCCAAGAGATCTAGCCCAGCAACATGGTCAGGCTAAAATATCTCAACAAACAAAATAAAATAAAATAGACATAAAATAGAACTACTCTCCTGGTGCTCCACCAAAACCAAGCTGCTGCCCCCACGTCAAGCTCAAAGCCAAGCTGAGATGATCCTTGTCTCTCCCTCTCCCTCCTCTTTATATAAGCAAAGGCCGGATGATGGAGAGTCGGTGACTGCTACTTCCGCAGCCACCGTGCGTAGCAGGAAACCAACAACGGGGAGTTCTTCTTTTCGCAACAAAAATAGGAACTTGATGCCAGATCCGATCCAGTCAGTCTCCTTGGGCTTGGTCGGTGGTCCCCTGGGAATAATTTGGACGGCCCAGATGGACGGACCGTCAATGGTGAAAGACCGCAATGGTCCGGAATTTCTGGAACTTGCGGACGCCCTGCGTAAACATCTTACGCTGTTGAAGTTGGTGGGCCACTGATCAGCGCTGTTTCGAAAATCCAGTCCGTTCACCGAAATAAGAACAGAAAACCGGTCGGAAATGGCTGATTTGGAGTCTGTTTCAGTGTGGTCCACAACACTTTCTATAGCACCGTTCGTCTTCCGTTTGGATGAGAAAATCATACGATCATTTGCATGGGACTAGAAGGGAATCATAGACAGGGTCGTGGCCATCCTCCAGAGCATATGGACGGTCTGGATTTGACCGTTGGGCCCCGATGGTGGCCCACCAGGCACGTCCGCAGCTCTCTGTTGCGAAACAGAGATTCAGTTTTCGCCACGTCAAGATGGGTGGGTCCCACAATGATATCTATATAAACATCCACCCCGTCCATTGAAATTCTGGCGAAAAACCGTTCAGGACTGACTAGCTTTGTTCGATTTCAGTGTGGTCCACTTGATTTCTCACTCCACCGTCGGTTGTCCGTTTGAACGGTTGGATTTTGATCCTCGAGATCGTTTGCAATTCTGCCCTCTAGGCAGTCATAAGAAGCTCCCTAGGAATCTGATAGACGGTCCAGATCTGGGGTTTGAATGAGTAGTGGGCCCCACTGCGAGAGACCAGCGGACGCGGTTCGTTCGCTGTCTGCTGGTGCTGAAGACGTCGGGTCAGCCGACTTTGACCGGGAGTCCCGGTTCGGTGCGGCTCGCGTGCGATTGTGCTGTGTACACGCACGTCGCACGTGGGGTCCACTGGGATGCGTGTGTGTGAAATCCCCTCCGTCCATCTTGTTCATCATCTCATTTAAGGCGTCCATTATAAAATTGAGGCATATCCAGAGATCAAGTGGGCCTGAAATCATCAATTTATGGGCTATTTTGTTCATTGGACCACTTCCATAATGATCTGAGAGCTAAAATTCGACGTGTACGGTTAATTTGTGGTCCTCAGGCCATGTGTGTAGTTTCACGCCGATCGGATGGTGGAAACCCTGTGATCTTGCATTCTGGTTAGTTTTCGGGCCCGTTAAATGCGAACGGCCTGATTTTCTCTGATCTCTGCCGTGCAAATCCATCAATTTCAGTCCCTAGAGTTCGTCCATTGCCTTTGGTGTCATCAGAACGTTAAATCCATGCTTTAAGCTCCCTTTTTCAGTCCATACTCATAAATACACTCTGCATTATAACACGATTAAAGCGGGCCATTAAACAGTATCATGCTCGTAAGTCTGGGTAATAAATGGGGTCTACTATGCAATATTTGACCCTCAACACAACCCCCAACCAGCATTTTGCTAGTCCCGAGCAAAATATGCGAAAAGTAAGTTGAGAACTACAAGACAATTTTTATGAACTCGAGTGATTTTTGAAAAACATCCAAATACTATAAGTCTAAGATTCACGAATGTTGGGCATTAATTTCTCCTAGACTCAAGCACACGGTAGACTTCATAATTAAGTGCAAAATATTGATCCATAAATTAGAAAAAATTCTAAACATTGAGTTTCATATGTGTATAATGTAATCTCGGCTTATCACCATTAAGAGATTCAATCGTTACTTTCCATGATAACATTGATGAGTCAAAGAGCATTCAGGACAACTAAAACCTAAATTGGAACATGCCTTACATTTCTTCTTTTCATTCTTTCCGCTTTTGATCTTTCTATGAACAGTAATGCCCAAGAAGGGAAACAAATCCTCACCTATAGGGAGCAAACCTATGGTGAGAACTAGTCACCTAATTTTTTCCAAATGTCAACCATGGGGAATCGAATTTACACCTATAGGGAGTAAACCTATGGTGAAGTCCGTTCGCCCAACCCTTTCCTGCAGGCAACTATCTTGTAGTTGGGTTTTTTTTTTTTTTTTTTTTTTTTTTTTAATTTTATTTTAATCTATTGAACATGATGGCCAAATTTCCCAGGTTGGTTCCTTCCATGCTTAATGATCACCAAATTATAATTCAATATCGAACTGAAACCGTAATGTGTAAGCGAGATGCATCTTATGAAATCATGACTCAATCAATGTTTAAAACCTCTAATCATGGATTAATCGTTCGAACTTAACTGTGAAATCTAACAAATAACGGAATCTAAGAGTCACAAATTACCAACATCACTTATCTTGTAATTCTAGATCAAAGATGGTTGTCAAAATCACCTCGAATTCACAAGAAATTTTAGAAAAATTTAAAAATTTTCACAATTTCTTGCTCAAGACCAAGAAAACACTGATTAGGTTACCTAATCTCCCACCCCCAACCTAAAATCTACATTGTCCTCAATGTAAAAGATGAAAACATGCAATGCATATGGGACAACGACAGTAAAGAAAAAGTGATGGGAAGATAGTACCTGGATAATGAATCGAGAAAGACTTTCCAAGAGATAGAAGCATGGAATCCGGTCAGCACAAGAGAGAAAGTAGAACAAAAATAACAAAAATAAAATCCTAACTATACCACTTTCGCAGGTGCTTTCGATTGCATTTAGCGTATGCAACAAGCCTTTAAACCCCTAGGTTGCCCCTAGTGGACGAGTTGTAGTCTCGTGAGGGTTTACAGCAATGTTACCCACAAACATTGAACTAACCACTCATGCTGCATGGTTCATCTTCTGGCCAGTATCTTGATAAGTTTCTCAGTAAGTTCCTCAACAAGATCATCCAAAAGCCCTTTTTGCAAAAGGCTTGGGTGCCCTGAAGCATGACTTTCCAAAGAGACTTATGTACCTCATAAGAAATTTTCCATTGCATTGCTTGAGGTAACCAGAGTATGTACGATTCACCTGTGACAGAAGAAGTTTCAACGTTAGTATCCCATGGTAAATCAGAGACTACAAGTAGATAAAGTTTAGAAAACTTCGCAAAAAGTGATGTAGTCTCAACACATTTCGAAGTGTCAAACTTCAGTTCAATTTTCAGCTCCTCCTCCTTTAATGGTAGACGTTTAGGATCAAGGGAAGAAGGGGCTTCAAAATAAGGGTTCTCTCGGTCAGTGATAACTACCGAGATGTTGTCTTGCAAGGCATCCACTTTGTCTTTTGACATGGGATCGTTTGACTTTGCAAAGTGTGCCCAGCAATTATCAAAAGAGTCAGAAATTTCAGATGAGAGTGACTTATTTTCCTCATTGAAGTCTGTAATGAGATGCTCAAGGACTCCCTTGCCCTTAAAAGTATATGAAGATATGCTCTCTTGCTCCAGCCCTGCACAGACATATTGAAGATCAATAGGGGAAGCATCGATGGGATCATTTTGTTCATTGAAACTACTCAATCGAGGCATTGAACTGTCCGACGTGTACAGCTCAGATGGTGGTCTCAATTGAGTGGTTTCAAATTCCAGAGTCGTAGCGAGCAGCTCGTCCTTATCATTCAATTCAAGAGAGTGGTCCAAACATGTCTCACAGAAGTTGGAAGGGTCGGTTCTAATGAGCTCATCTTCCACTTTTAAATCAGACATGTTAGGTGAGTGGAGTAGCTCAGTATGACTGATCACTTCGTGTGCTTCTTGAGCATTGACCTGGACCATACTTGAGATTGATTCCAGGGGAATTTGGGTTGTGCTCTCATGAGTCTCATCCCAATACTTCTCAGCTTCCAATTCAGTGCAGTACACACTTGAGATGGGATCGCTTTCCTTACATTCTAAATTCGGTTGAGGTTCGAATAAACTACCTCAACCTCATCATTGAGATCCTGTGTATCATGTAAGGAAAGTGTGTCATTATCACTGTATTTGAAAGACACCCATGTATCTCCATCATTGTTTTGAACAGTCAATGAGATCGACTCATCGGGGAGTTGAACCGTATGCTCATTAATGGAATCCAACTCCTCATTCCAAATTCCAGATTTCGTCAAAAGCGAGTGAGGATCACTTTCCTTGCATTGTATTTCTGGATTGGATTGTAGTTGGGATGAGCGAGCTTCCTCTATCCTTTCAAGGCGCGAATTGAGTACTTCTAATGATTTCATCATTTTTGCAACATGCTGGTTGAATTGTTCTAGATCAAAACATGAATCCTCTTGGATCGTTTCTGGTTGGTTCTCAATGGTAGGGTATCCAAGAGAATAATCATTACATGTTGTTGCTTCATCTTTCCAGTTTTGATGGTTCCACTGGTTATAGTCATACGGGTCATCGGTCGGGAGTTGATACGCGTTATCATTCCAATAATCACGTATTGTTTTCTTAACTCGTGGAATGCAATTATTTTCCCGTAGATAATCACCGAAGGACTTCTTAATCGGTGGAGCATCATGTTTCGATTGGTTGAAGTAATTTTCAGAAAATATTTGAGGCATAGGCTGTTTTCCATTATTATCATCATACATCAAAAAACTTTCCCAAGATTCCTTAGCTATCTCAGCATATATACGTTCCAACTCTTGCATAGTAAAACCCTAATTCTGAATCTAATCCTAAGAATAAAATAATCCTACAACAATATGAGATCTAGAAAAAGAGAAAGAATTAGAAAGAAATTACCGAATTAAAAGTGTATGTCAGGATCCTACAAAACAGGAAAATAGGTTAGTTTCTAAAAATCAAACAGAAAGACAAAAATCTAAAACTAAAATTAGTGAAATCCTAATCTTAAACTAATTCTAAAACCAATTGATTTCAAAAATACGTAACCGTCAGTCCCCGGCAACGGCGTCAAAAACTTGTTCACTCCCCAAGTATAGGGTTGTGATGTAGTAATAATCTCGGTAAGACCGAGGTCGAATCCACAGAGACTGAAACCTGTACGTAGTCTGAAACTAACTAGAACTAGAACTAGACTAAGATGAATTCTAAATCAAATAACAATTGAGAAATAATTGTGAAATAATTAATCTAAAACTTTAAGAAATTCAGAGGAAGGAAACTAGGGATTCAGAGGATCCACTTGTAGAGATCAGGGAGAACTACTCTTGATTCATGAAATCAACTGAACTACCATTGATATAGTTTTCAAGAGATGAAGGGTATATGAATTAGAATGGATTCCATCACCACACCATGCCCAAGAGACGATGGTAAACAACAGAATTAAACTAATTACCAACCAATCAACATGCCATGAAGGTTAGGAAGGGTACCGACATCCAACCATGCCCAGGAGACAATGGTGAACAACAGGGCTTCCTGACGTCATAAACATAAAAAGGGAAAAAGGAAATACTCAAAGTCATCGCAGACCCATTGTAATTTCAGTCACAACCAATCATTGAAAACTAAAAGTATTCCTTTAATTAAACTAAAATCAACCTCAATTCAGTATAAATAAAAGACATAAAATAGTGTCTCCCATCATGCTACAAGCTTCACCTCTTGGCCCTAGCCAAGAGATCTAGCCCAGCAACATGGTCAGGCTAAAATATCTCAACAAACAAAATAAAATAAAATAGACATAAAATAGAACTACTCTCCTGGTGCTCCACCAAAACCAAGCTGCTGCCCCCACGTCAAGCTCAAAGCCAAGCTGAGATGATCCTTGTCTCTCCCTCTCCCTCCTCTTTATATAAGCAAAGGCCGGATGATGGAGAGTCGGTGACTGCTACTTCCGCAGCCACCGTGCGTAGCAGGAAACCAACAACGGGGAGTTCTTCTTTTCGCAACAAAAATAGGAACTTGATGCCAGATCCGATCCAGTCAGTCTCCTTGGGCTTGGTCGGTGGTCCCCTGGGAATAATTTGGACGGCCCAGATGGACGGACCGTCAATGGTGAAAGACCGCAATGGTCCGGAATTTCTGGAACTTGCGGACGCCCTGCGTAAACATCTTACGCTGTTGAAGTTGGTGGGCCACTGATCAGCGCTGTTTCGAAAATCCAGTCCGTTCACCGAAATAAGAACAGAAAACCGGTCGGAAATGGCTGATTTGGAGTCTGTTTCAGTGTGGTCCACAACACTTTCTATAGCACCGTTCATCTTCCGTTTGGATGAGAAAATCATACGATCATTTGCATGGGACTAGAAGGGAATCATAGACAGGGTCGTGGCCATCCTCCAGAGCATATGGACGGTCTGGATTTGACCGTTGGGCCCCGATGGTGGCCCACCAGGCACGTCCGCAGCTCTCTGTTGCGAAACAGAGATTCAGTTTTCGCCACGTCAAGATGGGTGGGTCCCACAATGATATCTATGTAAACATCCACCCCGTCCATTGAAATTCTGGCGAAAAACCGTTCAGGACTGACTAGCTTTGTTCGATTTCAGTGTGGTCCACTTGATTTCTCACTCCACCGTCGGTTGTCCGTTTGAACGGTTGGATTTTGATCCTCGAGATCGTTTGCAATTCTGCCCTCTAGGCAGTCATAAGAAGCTCCCTAGGAATCTGATAGACGGTCCAGATCTGGGGTTTGAATGAGTAGTGGGCCCCACTGCGAGAGACCGGCGGACGCGGTTCGTTCGCTGTCTGCTGGTGCGGAAGACGTCGGGTCAGCCGACTTTGACCGGGAGTCCCGGTTCGGTGCGGCTCGCGTGCGATTGTGCTGTGTACACGCACGTCGCACGTGGGGTCCACTGGGATGCGTGTGTGTGAAATCCCCTCCGTCCATCTTGTTCATCATCTCATTTAAGGCGTCCATTATAAAATTGAGGCATATCCAGAGATCAAGTGGGCCTGAAATCATCAATTTATGGGCTATTTTGTTCATTGGACCACTTCCATAATGATCTGAGAGCTAAAATTCGACGTGTACGGTTAATTTGTGGTCCTCAGGCCATGTGTGTAGTTTCACGCCGATCGGATGGTGGAAACCCTGTGATCTTGCATTCTGGTTAGTTTTCGGGCCCGTTAAATGCGAACGGCCTGATTTTCTCTGATCTCTGCCGTGCAAATCCATCAATTTCAGTCCCTAGAGTTCGTCCATTGCCTTTGGTGTCATCAGAACGTTAAATCCATGCTTTAAGCTCCCTTTTTCAGTCCATACTCATAAATACACTCTGCATTATAACACGATTAAAGCGGGCCATTAAACAGTATCATGCTCGTAAGTCTGGGTAATAAATGGGGTCTACTATGCAATATTTGACCCTCAACAACAATCCCACTCCCTCTCACACATGCACACACGTACATATATATTATATATGATAATATATATTATTATATAATAACATATTTTATATTATTATATAATATAATATAATATTTTATATAAATATGAGTTGGATCTGGCGTACCAGGTATAACCCCACCATGATGCTGTGTTGTATCCCTACCATCCATTTGTGCGTGGACGTGGGACCCACCATAGATGTATGCGATTTTATCCATCCGTCCATCTGGACGGTGGCATCAGGGGCCCACCACTGATGGATGTACTGCATCCAGCCGTCCATCCATTTGGCTAGTTTGTCTTAAGGCTTGAGACAAAAAATAATAAGGCAGATCTAATATCAAGTGAACCACATTGCATAAAACAGTGGGATAAACGTCCACCAATGAAAACCCTTTTGAGTTACACGGTCCTGGTCCTGGACCAATGTGATATTTGTTTTCTCTTTTACATTCAGGACGTTGTGACCTTTATGAATAGTGTGGATGGCAAATAAATGCTATGGTGGGCCTTCTAAATATTTTAACTGTGAAAGTCATTATCACCACGGTTAGATGTGGAATGGTCCAGATGATCCTTTGAGCCGATTCATTATTTTGATAATGCTTTAAAATGATCTTTAATTTATTGATGGATGAATGGTGCGGCCCGTTGATGCGGCCCATTTGATATTTATAAGGCCCATTGATGCGGCCCGTTGATGCGGCCCATTTGATGTTTTTAAGGCCCAATTGGTACAGCCTATTCGATATATATATATATATATATATATATATATATATATGAGGCCCAAGTGATTAGGCCCATCTTGATGCATTGGTGGCCATCCGTTGAGGCCCACCTTGATATATATGAGGCCCATGTGATACGGCCCATTTGATATATTTTTGGCCCATGTGCAGGGCCTACCTGTTTGTATCTTTGGCCCATGTGATGGGGCCCACCTATTGTGTATTTATGGCTCATTAGCGAGGCCCATTGCAATGTAATTCCGACCTATATGTCGTGGCCCGTTATGATATATTTTCAGCCCATATGATGTGGCCCATTGTGATGTAATCGAGGCCCATTGATGTAGCCCACTTGATGTGTATAACGCTCATGTGTAGAGCCTAACTATTGTGTATTTAAAGCCCATGCGTTGTGGCCCATAGTGATATATATTAGGCTCATGTAATGTAGCACATAATGATGTGTATTAGGCCCATGTATGTGGCCCACCTGTGAAGTATATTTGAGGCCCACCTGCGATGTATTCAAGGCCCATGGGCGAGGCCCAAGGTGATGTATTCAAGGCCCATGGGACGTGGCCCATTATGATATATCCGAGGCCCATGGGTGCGGCCCATCGAAATGTATCTGAGGCCCATGGGTGTGGCCCATTGTGATACGATTGAGGCACTTGTAGGAAGCCCAACGCGATATATGAAAGGCCCATGAATGAGGCCCAATGTGATATATGTGTGGCCGTTACGTTGTGTATGAATCTCTTATGTAGGCCACTCCTTGGGAGCAATGTTGGTTAGATGTCCACATTAATGTGCAATGATGGTTAGATGTCCTCATTGTGACCTTTCTATAGGCTTAGTTAGGCCCATTCACATCATTCTCTAAGTGGGTTAACCCAAATAAGTGGGCCCCATTCGCCATAGCGGACGGCTCCGTACTATCGGATTTGATATAACCACGGCTGAGAGCCGATCTTTACATTATGTTTGATTGGTTGTCCATCTATGGACCCTGCCTTGTTTATATATGCTAGTTGCCGATTATCGATCGAGGCCGATTACCAACTCTGATTTGTCGTGGCCAATTACCGATTCCGATTGTCGGGGCCCAATGTGATGTATATGCGACCCGCATTTGAGGCTCGACGAGATGTGTATTTAGCCCGTGTATAAGGCCCAATGTGATGTATATTGAGGTCTAGGTGATGAGGCCCATTGTGATGCATTTGAGGGCTAGGCGAAGGAGCCCATTGTGATGTATGTTAGACCCATGTGAAAGACCCATTGTGGTCTGTATTAAGCTCTTGAGTGGGACCCATGGTGTTGTATATTGGGCCCTTGTGTGAGGCCATGGGTCCACTATATGTTAGGCTCTATGTGTGTCATTCCTTGGGGGCAATGTTGGTTAAATGTCCACATTGTCGAAGCCGATTGTTGAGGCCGGTTATTGACACCGATTATAAGTATGTGACAGCATAGCATCATCATAATGCCCATACGCATCATCTGCATGTTTGTTATGAGATGTGGTTGACCATTGCATATGTTATTTCACATGAACGCACGATATGTGCAGGATTGATGTATGACTGGATTGTATGACTCATACAACTTGCATTGTGACTACTGTACGCCCTAGCGACATCAGGGTCGTAGCCTCCATAGGCATATCGTGGATGGCCGGATGGGACACCGAAAATGTTTGGTTCTAGCATACGGGTGTCATAGATGTCCCTGGGTGAAAATTCCTAAACCTCTGTGACCAAGAGATGTCCCAACGTCGAGACCGAGTGGATACATGAGCGCCCGAATACCGAATACCAGAAAGCCGCATCTCCCACTGTGTCGTGGTTGGTTGGGAGGGGGTGTGGCCTTAGCCGCCCCAGGATAGGGGGCAATACTAGGCTGAGTTTGACCAGCTCGTGAATGGGTCCGCTATCGACGTGCCAGATAGGTATTGGCAGACTATTGGCCAGGCGGATTGTGAGGTTTCTTACGCTCACTTGGACTGTGCGGCTGGGAGAGCGACAGTGCCGTTTGGAATGTACTAAACCCTGGTGATGATCCCAGAAATGAACTGTACTGATATGTGGACTTATTGAGCAGGAGTTGCATACTCATTCATTCATTCATTCACTATCCACTTGGGCTGGTGGTGCGCAACTATTTGTTACGTGTACCTTCGCATGACTAGGATTTCGGTTGGGCGCGCGACTAACCTGAGATCAGGAGTTTACCACATTGAGTCTGACAATCCAAATTTAGGTATGGGACTGGTTTGGATAGAAGTCCCTTGTGATGGACCCCATAGCCTGCGATACTACGTACTATCATCCCGACTTCACACTCCAGCATGGTCATTCCATTCGCACCGCATATTGCATTACATCCACGGCATATGGTATTTTGGGTTACTTTGTTTCTGCATTTATATGGTCTAGATACGATTGACACTATTCGTGGACTCATCAGGAATTACATACTGCATCGCATCCTCGGCATTTGATATTTGGCTCTTTATGACTCCTCATTTGCATAGTTGTTCTATATTGCGTATTCTGATATTGATTGACTCATGGACTTGTCCGTATTTCCGCTTACTCTGTTATCGTATAATTTATGATCTTGCCAGTATTTCTGTTTATTCTGATAATTTCTGCTCTTGTCAGTATTTCTGCTTACTCCGGTAATTCATGATCTTGTTATTAATTCTGCTTATTCTGATATTGTACGATTTATGGATTACCAGTATTTTCGGTACTGTATGATGATGACATTATATTGAATACTTGACACTTACCTTGTGCACACACTTACACCACCCTCTAAGCTTTCTATAAGCTTATGCACGATAGATGCGTGCAGGTGATGTTAAGTTGCAGCAGTGTTGAGCTTAGAGCATGTAGCGGTCTCCTAGAGCTTGATTTTCGATTTATGTATTTTCCTTCAGTATTGTAATCAAATGATTGTATTAGTGGATATGTGATGATGATGTTGCCTTTGTGATTTGGGTATACTTGTGGTTATGCTTATTACGAGTTAAATGTACCAAAAAAAATCCTCCTTGTAGGATCCCAGGATCGGAATCTGGCGTATGGACGTTAGGGGCCGAGAATGGGGTACTACGGAGGCTGTCGGCACCGGATTTAGCGATCGGGATTCCTTTAAGTCCAATTTTCGGGTTTGGGGCGTGACAGAAGTTGGTATCAGAGCATAACTTAGGAATACCTGAGGATAACATCACGTATCTGCTGATAGGTACCCTGCACTCTATGATTGTTGAGAACATAAAATGATTAGATTTTCGAGTTCAAATAACTTAGAGATTTTCTGACATAGCTCCCTACCGTTGAGATTGTGAAACTGCTTAGTATTCGAGCTTCGATCATTTCTAATCTGAGATCCAAGATTAGTGGGGTCATCATAGCGTTGATGAGGCATCCTGAGAGCGTGAGGTTCAGATTAGAGAGCAATATTGTTTATAGATTTATTATAAGTTAATGTCTCCTCTTCCCTTGCCTTGGCCTGCGTGATAATAAATTTTGAGGACGAAATTTTTATTAGGAGGGGAGAGCTGTAAGACCCATATCCTAGCTCGTACCACTCTGTAGGCTTCCGTGTCCTCCCGGTGGAATTCCGACAACCCGCGACCTGTAATCGGTATTTGCATGCGACCCTGAGTCGCGTGCCGTAAATCTGAGTTGGCTCGAATCTAAACTTGTACCGTCATGACCGCGTCGTCGCCGCGGTTCTAATGCCGCGTCTCATGCGTCAAAGCGACGCTTAGATCAAAAGTTGTGACCCACGCATTATAACGGTTGTGGACCGCACATTGTGGGACCTACCTACCCCTATGACACCATTCCCTAGGTGCCATGTGCTTACACAAGTAATAATGGCTCCTCCTCTTAAGTCAACACATCCCCTTACCTAGGCATTTATGATAGCCTTACATCATTATGACAACCCATAACTCCCCTCTCTCTCTTATCTGTCTCTCCCTCTCTCTTTCTTCCTCATTCTCCATTTGCAAGAACCATGGACGTCCAACCTATCCCAAAGTTCCAATCATCTTCCACCTTAGATCCTCACCAATCTAACCTGTATATCATCATCTCCACCGTTGAGGAAGCTTCGTAAGGGCATTAGAGGATAATGGTAAAAGTTGAAGGGGAAGATCTTGAGGTGGGTCTCTCTCTCTCTCTCTCTCTCTCTCTCTCTCTCTCTCTCTCTCTCTTCTCTCTCTCTTCTCTCTCCCCCTTAGAATGAAGTGGGCCCCACCGATATGTTAAATCTACTCCATCTATTAGATGGTGTGGCCCACCACATTTCAGGGAGATCCATACCATCCACTCTAGGGACGGTGGGAAGTTCCACACACTAGATTAATATATATAATATATTATGTTTATATATTAATATACATATATATATACATGCATGGTGGGCCACATACATGTGGGACCCACCACGATGCATGTGTTGTATCTATGCCGTCCATGCATGATGTCTTAACTGCCCTTGTAATATATGATATCTTCCCATGTCCAGAAATACAGAACTTCGCAGATCTTGCCCATGTCAAGTAATTAGTTCCATCGAATTTGACGGTGGTAATCTGGAGAGTCGGACTCTCTTTCTCAATTACGAGGGGCTGCGTAGAAGATAAAGGTGCAACAACAGTTTTTCAAACGGACGATCTGTTGTCCTCCATTGAAAAAAAAAATGCATAAGGGCCTTGGGAAAAATGATAGTTTTTTTAGTGAGTTTAAAACCTTAGTATATCTCAATGCTTTCCAACACTTCTAGGCTCTCACCCACAGAGATTTAAGTCATCTTGCATGTGTGTAATCACTTTAATGAGTATTCTAAGTTCCTTGTAAAGATGAACTTGTTTCCTTGCACTCTTTAGAGGATAGACACCAATTCAATAGGAAAATCTTTGTCTTTCAAACCTCTAGAATTTCCATCTAGGTGAATCCACATTTGAAAACCAACTAAGCCTTTAGTTATAAAAGATTCAACCAACCTCTTCCATTATCCTGGAAGACTCATTGGAGCATCTATTTCAAGGTAGTTGATTTAAGGAAGCAAAATAAGACTGACTTCAACGATTAAAGAGCATAAGGGGAGCTTATTAGAGCATGAGAGAGCATCAATCAAGCAACTCAAGTGTGGTGCATCAAATGGGCTCAATTCGATAAGTGAGTCCATAATCTCTTTCCTTATGTAAGATTTGTGATGTACTCTCTTTTCTTGTGTAAGACATAGGCTCTTGTGTAGGACTAAATTCACTGGACATGGGTGCACATGTTAGTTTCCGTGGGAGCCTTCGGGGGGAGTAAACGTAGGTCTAAAAAAAATACTAACCTTGCTTTGATACCAAGATAAAACTAAGGAAGAAAGAGAGAGAGAAAGAAAGAAAGAAAGTTGGGAGAAAACTTGCTAATTGTTATTATTTTCATCCCTATGTATACACGTATATAAAAGATTACACATGAAAGAATCTTTGATTGTACTCATTGATTGATTGGATAATCATTGATTGTAGTCCTTGATTAATTGGAGAATCCTTGATTGTAGTTCTTGATTATAGTCCTTGATTGATTAGAGAATCCTCGATTATAAAACTGAAGATACACTTTAATAATTACATTTCTATTTTGAGGTGATTTTCTATGAGCTAGTGATTAATAAGTACACCCAATGACGTCTTACCATACGTTGGAAGCATATCACCATCAACTACTTAATTGTGCGCAATCTCTGTAGCCTTTTAAGTGACTGTGGCCTTTTCCATCTAAACACTATCAACTTTTCTAGCCGTCTAATATAGCAGCATCAGATCGGGTGTAAATACATTAAATCGCTGGATCAGTGTGATTTTTGCATGGTTGCCCATGAAATGTATTCTGGATTTAAAGCACCGTTCAGATCAATCAATCGCACTATGCAAGTGGCCCGTTGCAAGTAAGAGCACCACAACTTATGGTGCATTTGAGAGCAATGCAACATCTCTAAAATGAAACCTTTTTCTATTTTAAATACGGAGTCCATAATAAAGGAGGCATCATGTGATCCACGACTCCTTTTTAAAAGCAAAGCATGATCGTTTTTCACCCTCTCCAAGCAGCTACCATGGTCCATCAATCTAGAACACTGATGGACGGTGCCACATAAAAACTCCCAGCCCCAAAGATCCTGGCCATCAATCTCAGGCCTTTCAACAGTTGAACTTGGACCGTTGCATAATTCTCTCCTACTCACTCCTATCATGTATCAAGTTGATTTTCTCACGCGGATTTCCTGCGCTGGAAACCTATGTAGGGCCCACCGTGATGTTTTTAAGAAATCTACTCTGTTCATCGGTTTTGTTAGCTCATTTTAAGACTGGAGACCAAAAATAAGAATGATCCCAGACTAGAGTCGGTCGCACTAAAGGAAAAGGTGGGTAGGAAATTCCTTCCGTCGAAACCTCCATAAGGGTCGACAGTTATGTTTACATCCCATCCATCGTTATTCGTAATGGGATGACCTGAAAACACAAATATTAGCTTGAGTCAAAACTTCTGTGCCCAAAAATTTCAACTGTGAAAGTTCAATCCTCACTTTTTTGGCCCACTTAAGTACCGGATCCGGCTCATTTTTGTCCCAATAGCTTAAAATGATCTCACAAAACGGATGTACGGATAGATTTTTCAAAAACATCACAGTGGTCCCACCTAGGTTTCCAGCGCAGGAACCTCCTGCCAAATGCTTTCCCAGTAAATCCGCGTCGGAGTTTCTCAGCCAGATCCATCCACCTTGTCCGGACGCGGTTTGGCTAGTGACGCTTCCACCAGCCAGTGGCTAGTGGTCGGTGCTATTTGGACCCCACGATGATGTATGTATTTTATCCACGCCGTCCATCCATTTCAAAAGATAAGTTTAAGTTTGATCCCAAAAAATGAGGTATATATAAAGCTCATGTGAACCACACCATGGGAAAACAGTAGTGATTGAATGTCAACCATTAAAAACCTCCTAGGCCCACTATAATGGTTATTTGACATCTAACCTATTGATTAGGTCATACAGACTTGTATGAAGGGGAAAAATATATATCAGCTTGATCCAAAACTTTTGGGCTCCCAAAAAGTTTTTAATGGTGGGCATTCAATAAACACCGTGCGGTCTACTTAAGATTTGGATCAAACTCATTTTTGGGCTCATACCATGAAATGATATGGAAGAATGAGTGGACTGCATGGCTGAAACACATATAAAATGGTGGGGCCCACAGATAACCGACCACTAGCCATTGGCTAGTGGCAGGGTCAGTAGCCAGTCCGTTTCCGGCTAGTGGCAGCGTCACTAGCCAAACCGCGTCCCTGTAACAGACCATCTGATCTTTGACTGGACCATTGGTCAACTTGAATTATACTTTCCAAAACCCTACAATTCTTCTATAAAAGAATTCAAGGCGTTTGTCGCTTTACCCTACAAACTAGAGCCAGATCACCAACATGGGTATTGAGAAGGTGGTCGTCGACGAGGTTTCCGGTTGGCTCCGGGTCTATGATGATGGCTCGATTGACCGTTCATGGACCGGGCCCACTGAAGTCGGGTTCCTCATGGCTCCTGTTCCCCCGTCGGGCAATTTCATTGATGGGGTTGCAACCCGAGACGTTGCCATTGATCCCAGCTCCTCGTTATCCGCTCGGATTTACATACCCGAGAAGGGACCCGATGATGAAACAAAACTCCCCGTCCTGCTACACTTCCACGGCGGTGGCTTTTGCATGAGCCGAGCCAACTGGTACATGTACCACCAGTTCTACACTAAGCTGGTCAAGTCGGCTCGAGCCATATGTGTGTCAGTTGAGTTTCGTCTAGCACCCGAGCACAAGCTCCCAATAGCCATCGATGATTGCTACACGGTCCTCCTCTGGCTCCGTTCCCTGGCTCGAGCCGAGATGTCCGAACCATGGCTCGTAGACAGAGCAGCGGATTTCAGCCGTGTGTTTCTCATAGGCGATTCGACCGGTGGGAACCTAGTGCACCACGTGGCGGCACGTGCTGCGTCCGAAGAGTGGAGCCCGCTACGAGTGGCCGGGGGAGTGCTAATACACCCTGGCTTTGTTCGAGCGGAGCGGAGTAAGTCGGAGCTCGAGCTGAAGCCTGACCCGTTCCTGACGGTTGAGATGGTGGATAAGCTCTTGGGCATGGCGTTGCCCCCTGGAAGTACAAAGGACCATCCGATCACGTGCCCAATGGGCCCTGCTGCTGCTCCGCTGGCTGGGCTGAAACTGCCACCGTTCCTTGTCACAGTGGCTCAAAACGATCTGATGCGGGACACTGAGTTGGAGTACGTGGAAGCCATGAAGAATGCAGGAAAGGATGTTGAGTTGATGCTCAACACTGGCGTTGGGCATAGCTTTACTACTTGACACATAGCAGAGTTGCTACTCGGGGCCATCTCCGATTTCATGAGGAGGCATTCTGGTGCGCATTGCAGGCTCATGCGTAATGTAGAATAACTGTGTTGCTATTATACTCTGGAGACAAAAGCATGAGTTGCTACTCGGGGCCATCTCCGATTTCATGAGGAGGCATTCTGGTTGCGCATTGCAGGCTCATGCGTAATGTAGAATAACATGTGTTGCTATTATACTCTGGAGACAAATAGCATTTCTGCTCTCTGTCATGCTTTT
>JAJHSJ010000014.1:53265764-53325133 GCA_021015155.1 Magnolia officinalis | reverse complement strand
TCAATGACAACGATGACAGCTTATCATTTAAGGAACTTAGTCAAGCCTTATGCAGCCAACCATGTAGAAGACCTATCATTGTCAGCAACATGTATATATCATTCGAGCAGCAGTGGAGTCCGTGGCCCTAAAAAGCACATAAAGAGCTTCATATGCACCCATGCAGGCGATTGACGAAGTGGTCATGTAAGACCCATGCCGTCTGTATAGTTTCAGGCAGCATCATGAGGATGGCCGGAGAGCGCCCCTTGTGAATGGGTTTGACCTTGCAGGCGAAGGAAAAGTGAGTTTTCGAAGCAGGATGACTCCCCAGATCTCTGTTTTGATTTCAATAGTAATGCATGGGGCAAGTCTTTGAAGCAGAAGACCTTCCACTGATGGACTAATGACCTTGGACTTGGTATCCCAACGGTATCCTTGCGCGTCCCGTGAACTCTAGAGAGTTACTGTGGCCAACCCTATGCGTAAATCCTATCGAGTCCATAACCCTAGTAGCTTCACTGGGCCTCTCTGATGGATCACGACTTGTGAACTCCGTGGCCGCGATAAGTCCCGCGAACTCTAGAGAGTTACAACGACCATTTATGTAAGACCAACTCCAACTACTTATGAGTTTGCTGACTACTTATGAGCCTAAACTGTGTGTGCAACTAACTGGAATTGAAACTTAGTCCCGCCCATTCTGAATATCATTTAGGCAATGTTATTCTAACCATTATTATAACTTATTACTCAAACTCCACATATCTATCAGATATACTTATGAGAATTGCTCAAGTTCAAAATGTTGCAATAATAAGATAAATACATGCTACATGAAGATATGATATTAAGATAGATAAGTTTCATATAAGGTATAAAAAAAAGGGAAGAGAGAGTCATATTTCCTGTTCAAAATGTACTCCTGTTAAACTTAACCGAATATATTTACTATTGTTCTATTACGAAGAGGATAAGCTTTCAATAATGATATGCTTGTCCTTTCAAAGAGAACGACGGTGCCTGTCTGTCTCTTGTTTTCTTGACGCCTCAGGAATAATGTCTTTCACAACTTGCAAAGGAGGAGGATGAAATTGCACAAAATTATCATCTTCTTCTGAAAAGTTTGGAGATTCATGGGTACTTTGCAAAGATACTCCAAAAGCTATCTAACCTTCAAGAGTATCGGCCAATGGTGCTTCACGAGAAGGTGTTTTCCAAGGAAATCATTGCACAGAATTGACTGACCAAAACGGGGGAATGGTTAGTCTCCCTATAATAACTGATGCCTTAGACTTCTTGATAACTCCTTAGTCGAGGTGGAGGAATGAATATGGCATGGTTAGCTGAACAATATCTGCGCACCAAATAATATTGGTGGACCCACCAACGCATTTATGGATAAGAAGAGCGAACTGGGTATCCTTGGCTTGAGAGTATAAAGCGAGATCCAGTGTTAACACTCAAGAGTTGTCTCCATATCGAAGCCCAGTTATACGGTCCGATGCCACAGTGCCTCATAGATCTGGTAACAATATCACAAGTCGCCGGCATAGTTTGGTTAAACCCGAACTGACAGGCAAATTTGCTTGGATAATAGGGTTCATGCCAAAACATGCTGCCTTCTCTTAAGGGAAGAGTACCAGATCTGATGAAAATAAGGAATGAGTGCTCACCATGAGAGATGGAGTCATTATCAACAGCTTCTATGCCTTCTGGATGAATAGTGAAAGGAAAATGATGAAAGCCAATAGGATCATCGTCTTCTATTTTACGCGTAATCCAACCATTTGATTTTTCAACCATCTTCCTCAGTTGGTAGTGTTGGAGAGAGAGCTGATGAGGATCTGAATATGCTTTCGGTGGGTCTTCAAAAGTCCAAGAGAAGTATATTCCCAGCCAACCTACAAAGAAATGCCAAGGAGCGTAGATCGGGAAATGTTGGAGTGATGAATCTATGTGACCAGAAATTATATCACCAAAAGCACGATATAAGGAACATAGAACTGAAGGAGCTAATGAATGCTTTTGACCCTCAACCATAGTGCCGATAGCTACGAAAAGGGATGGTCTGATGGCTTGTTCTGAACTGGGGAATATTACCAAGCTTAACCAATAAGCCAGGAAGGAAGCTAATTCATAAGAGTGGCCGTATTCGGTAGTGCTTGCAATATTCTCACGAATGGTTTTAAGATTCTGATGGTTGTAGCCTGCAAAGCTGTCAAGGTAAAATAACAAGGTTATTTTAGAAGAAAGATGAAGATTTGAAGAGAAAAGAATTAAGAGAAGAGAAGTATACTTTAGTTTGCGAGAGAAATGAGCCAACCATTCAAGAGGAGTGATATGTTTAGGATGGAGAAAATTAACCAATTCACTGAAGAGTTCCAGAGTAGTTTTTGAAATCTTAGATTTAATGTTTTCTACAGAAGCACGAGACAATTCTTCATTCGAAGGAATATAAATATCAAGGATGTCACCCATGATAGGAAGACCTACTATACAACAAAGGTCCCATAAAGTAATACTCATCTCACCCAGAGGAAGATGGAATGAGTTGGTTATGGGGGACCAAAAGTTAAGAAAGCCTCTGAAGATAGCTGTTTTCCATAAAAATGCTTTGATGTGGCTATGATAGCATCACAAAGATTAACTCGTTCCAAAATGACCGCATGTTTTCGAGCAACAGCATGGGCCCAGGCGCTATAGAAATCTTGAGGAGACAGGAGACCCTCGTCCATGAAGTCATTTGTTATCCAGGGGGCACGATTGATAAAGAAATATTGACGAGCAGTCTCGAAGAAATGAGTTGGAAAAGGCTGATGAGAATCATGGCAAGGCTGTAGAAATCGCATTTTGTATATCATGTCAGCTTTTTGATGCGAATCTTTTCCTTCTATCCGGCCTTCTAGGATTCGGGGTTCTCTCATGATCCAATTATCTATGAAGACAAGGCGGCTTTGGTAGGTGGAAGGTTCGCTATGAGGAATCGACCAATGCCGTTGAAGATTCATGGGATAAGAGATAATTTTATCTGAGTAGGGGTGGTGGAATTCCAGTAGTTTTTCATTAATCTCCACACATGTCCAAATATGACGAGGGAATTGTTCACGTGCGGAAGAAATTGAAGGATTCCCTTTTCTTGAGGATGAAGCCTTTGAAGGATTCATGGTGATAAAGAAGAGGAGAGTTAAAGAAATTTTGGCAGAGTTTCGAGACACATATTTATTGCACCAAGGGCGAATGAGTTGCGCGGTCGAGTTGCGCGCGACAGTAGCGCGGATAGTCTGCGCACAAGGTGGGTTTGGTTGGAAGATTGAAATTTTGAAGTGAGGAACAGTTGAATGGACCAATATTTATAGGCTCAAGGCACCGTCAAAGAGTTGCGCGGACGAGAAAGTTGCGCGGGCAAGAGAGTTGCGCGGAGCCTCGTAAATTAGATTTTCCATGACAAAGTTTGATCCTTCAAATTGATTCAGAAAAATCAAATTTCGGTTCAAGGGGGCATCTGTTGGGGCATCAAAAGTGATTAAGGAAGGAAAGGCATGAAAGGAGGAGAGTTGCACGGGTCTTGAGTTGCGCGGGTCCTTAGTAGCGCGTGTCCGCGCAACTCACTCGAGTTGTGCTGGGGCGCGCAAGTTCCATTAGAACTTAGAGATGCAAGGTGGGGTCCATGGCACAAGAATCGAGGGCTCACACGTGTGAATGCCTATAAATACCCCCTCACTCCTTCATTTTGGGGGGATTGGATGTTCAGGGGATCAGTCTCTCTGATAGGTATTGAGGGCAGATAGAAGGGAAGGAGGGCTGCGCAACTCATAGCGAGTTGTGCAGGTCCGCGCAAGTCGCGAGCCATGCAACTCTTGTATGAGTTGCGCGGGTTATCTTTGACAACAATTATTATGGTGAAATTTCTGACAGAACATCAAGCTATTTCGGATATTTCTAAGGGATTCTAGTAGGGGAAACCCACACAACTCGTCTCCCCTAGAGATTTGATAAAAATGCGTCGGAATGCTGTCGAAATTTACATTTTGATTACATTTGACTTCATGTATTCTTTTCTTTGTTAAAAGATTTTATCTTAGAATCAGAGGATTAAGAAGATGTAATGAACTCAAAATAAATGAAATTGATAAATATTCTCTTCGTTCTATCTTTATTGATGTTAAATAAGAAATTCTCCCAAATCAAATGCATTTCGTCTCTGGTTGAAACACCGGGAAAACCGGACGTTTCGGGGAGTTGCGTGGCCAAGATCATGGTCGGATCCATGATCCAGACCGTCCAAACATCACAGGAGAGGGCCACGACCCTAGCCATGGAGAAAAACTGGGTTTTTCGGTGCTCCTCTTGCAAAAAATGGGATCCAAATGCAAGCTTTTGCATTTCGCATCTGCGCAACATGCTTACAGGTTACGCACGACTCCTCTCCACCGACTCCAGCCCTTATGCGTAAAAGCTGCGCACACCACCACTAGTTGACCTTCCTAATGTATAAAAGGAGAAGAGAGAGAGAGAGATTCATCTAAGGACGTGGAAGAGAAGAGAGAGAGAGAGAGAGAGAGAGAGACCGTGGACGGCCGGCAGCACCATTCCCAGGAGTTTTTTTTCCTTTTTCTTAATTATTTGTTATGTTATCCTTAAGAGATGTTAGCTTCATTATGTCTATGATGAGCTAAACCTCTTAGCTAGGGCTAAGAGGTGAAGCCTGTAGCGTGATGGGTAGTTTGCTATTGCTTTGATTCATGTGTTGAACTCTCTTTGGTTCTAGTTTGATTATAAGATATACTTTCAATTTTTAATGGTTTGTTGTGACTTAAATTACAATAGATCTGCGATAGCTTTGAGTACATTTTGTGATTACAGGATTATGAACGTGGGACCCTTGTTGTTCACCATCGTCTCATGGACATGGTTGGATGATGGAACCTTCCCCTATGTTCATAACTCTCTCAGATTGGATATGGATTGATTAAATTCTGTTGTTTACTTTGTCTCATGGGCGTGGTTTTGTGATGGAATCAAGTCTAATTCTCATACCTCTCATCTCTTGAAAACTAGATCAAAGGAAGTTCAGATTTGATTGCTAATGTTATATCTTCCAACTGGATGAAGATGAGACTCTAAATCCAGTTGTGTTCATGAATCAAGCATAGATCTCCCTGATCTCTACAAGTGGATCCTTGGCACCCTAGTTTCTCACCTTTGAATTTTACAAGTTTTAGTTAAAGTTATTCACCATTATTCTCTTAAATTTTCTTTGTTTAGATTACATTTTCTTCTAGTTCTAGTTCTGGTTACTTTCAGATTACGTACAAGGTTTAGTCCCTGTGGATTCGACCTCGGTCTTACCGAGTTTAATCTACATCGCAACCCTATACTTGGGGTGTGAACAAGTTTTTGGCGCCGTTGCCAGGGATTGATATTTACATTTTTCTGAGATTAACTAGCTTTAGAATTAGGTTAAGATTAGGGTTTTTCTAGTTTTTAATTCTAGGTTTAGGTTTTTTTATTTGATTTTTAGAAACTAACTTAACTTTCTTATTTTGTAGGACCCTGATATAGGCTTTCTAAATTGGTAATCTCTTTCTAATTTTTCTATTTTTCTATTAGAGTTTTATTTTCTATTTTTAGAAACTTTCTATTTTTAGGATCCCCTTTATTTTTAGAAACTAACTTACTTTCTATTTTAGGTTTAGAACTTTCCTAATTTGTTTTTAGAAACTTTCTATTTTCTTTTTTTAGGAAGTTTCCCTTTTTAGAAACTAGTTTACTTTCTATGTTTTAGGAACTTTCTAATTTTAAATTTTCTATGACTTGTTTTGTTTTGTTTTGCAGGTTTTTAACTTAGGAACTTCTAATTTGGTAACTTCTTTCTGACCCTCTCTTTTCTTTCTCTTTCTAGATTTCTATTTCCTTTCTTTCTTTTAGGTTTAGGTTTAGAATCTGAATTGAGGGTTGCGAGTGTTTCATGCCCAAGTGGGTCCGTGACAACACTCGACGTCTCTAAACTGAAGGAGGATTGGTTGAGGGGTTAACTATCCATCGCGGGACTAGACACTGCTCGAGATCCCCAGAGTTAATTGAGGTTACGGCCGCAAATCAACTGGCCAATCAACCTGAAGGACCACCTCAACCTAGGGTTGGGGAAGTCCAGGATGAGAATGAGGTGCATCAAGCACCCCCGCCTCGTACTTTACGAGATTATTTACAACCGGCGGGGGTGAGCACGCCCTCATGCATGGTTTTTCTAGAGAATATGGGACACATGGATATTAAGCCGGGGGTGATCCAACTCCTTCCTAAAATCATGGGCTTAAGTCAGAAAATCCATACTTACACCTGAAAGAGTTGATGAGTTCATAGCCACTCTTTACTTTCCTAACGTGTCTGATGACACGGTCAGGTTGAAACTCTTTCCTTTTTCTTTGAAAGAGAAAGCTAAGACGTGGTTGCATTCACTACGTCCTTGATCTATTGGTAGATGGAATGACATGACAAGGGAGTTTATAAAGAAAATTTTTTCCATACCATAAGACGAACACCCTTAGAAAGTTGATCATGAACTTCGCCCAAGGGGAAGAAGAAACATTCTTCCAATATTGAGAGCGGTTCAAGGATCTTGTCAGTTCATGCCCACAACACGGTTTTGAAACGTGGCGCATCACGAACTTTTTCTATGATGGACTGACATCTCCCATGCGCTAATTAGTCGAGACGATGTGTAATGGGGAGTTTATAAATAAAGGCGTCAATGAGGTGTGAGACTACTTTGATAAGCTTGCTGAAAACACACAATCATGGGACATCTCCCCTAAACCAGACACCGTGTCTAAGCCGACTCAATCAAAGGAGAGGGGTAGAATGTATCTCCTGAAAGAGGATGATGATATCAGTGCTAAAGTGGCTAATCTTACCAGGAAACTCGAGGCCATGGAATTAAAGAAGGATAAGGCTAAAGAAACTATTTGCGGTATTTATACTTGCAACATTCACACAACTGAAAATTGTCCAACAATACCTGCCTTTTAAGAGGTGTTGAATGAGAAATCCAATGCCGTGAACAATTACCAAAGACCTTTCAATGGACCTACTTCCAATACATACAATCCTAGTTGGAGAAACCATCCAAATCTCAATTGGAGGAATGGACAAACTGCTACTCCTCAAGGTTTCTTTAATCAAATTTCAAATCAAGCGAAACCTCAAGAGGATCCGGTTCTAAAGCATATTCAAAACCAAGAGCTTATCACTCAGGGTATATTACAAACCCTTTAAGACATTTCAAAGGCCATACAAGGGCGTGAGACAAAAAATTTAATTGGAAAAAAGGGATTCTTCCAGCCCAACCTTTCCCCAATCCTAAACCACAATATGAGATAAGTGATCCAAGCTCTTCAAATCAGATGGAGCAAGCTAAGTCTATCACCACTCTTAGGAGTGGAAAAATAATTGACAAATCTATTTCGGTAAGGGCTGAAAAGCCTAAGGACTCGGAAGAGGATAACAATGATAAACCTAGCACTGCTCCACAAGAATTGGAATTGGAACTTCAAGGCAAGCTGATTGCCCCATTTTCCCAACGGTTGGTTGCACCAAAATCTCTCTCTAACTCTCAGGACGTTCTAAAGGTGTTGAAATAAGTGAAGGTCAATATTCCTCTACTTGATGCTGTAAAACAAATACCTTCATATGCCAAATTTCTGAAAGACTTATTTCGACCAAAAGACAGCATAATATTCAAAAGAAAATCTTCTTAACTGAGAAAGTAAGTGCCATCCTAAAGGAAGAAAATCTTCTTGACTGAGAAAGTAAGTGTCATCCTAAAGCATGAATGTTGGGTATTACTTTCTCCTAGACTCAAGCGCATGGTAAACTTCATGGTCAAGTTCAAAGTATTAATCCATCAATTAGAAAAATTCTAAACATTGAGTTCCATGGGTGTATAGTGTAATCTCGACTTATCACAATTAAAGATCCAATCGTCAATTTTCATGATAACATTGGTAATAAAAAAAAAGAGCATTCCGAATAACTCAACCTAAACCAAAACTTGCCTTACAGTTCAACCTTTTTACTCTTCCAGCTTTTGATTTTTTCATTGATGGCTTCACGTTGTGTCAAACTTTTTAAAGATCTTTAACAGGTAGCCGTTGTCGAACACAACTGTTTTTTTAGCTGGATATTCTTCTCTCTTCTTTTTTTATTTTTCAAAGAACATGATGGACAAATTCCCCACGCTGGTTCCTTCCATGCTTTAATGATTACCAAGTTAACAATTCAATATCGTATTGAAGCCTTAATGTGTAAGCTAGGTGCGACATGTGGAACCATGACTCAATCAATGTTTAAAACTTCTAATAATGGATTAACAATTCGAACTTAACTGTGAAATCTAATAGATAACTGGATCCAAGAGTCATAAATCACCACCATTAAGTACCTTTTACTTCTTAAATCAAGACTATCCTTTAAAATCACTCGAATTCACAAGAATTTCCAGAAAAATTTTCAAAAATTTTCACAAATTTTGTTCAAGACTTAGAAAACACTGATTAGGTAACCTAATCTCCCATTCCCAACCTAAATCTACATTGTCCTCAATGTAAAAGATTTGGGCATACAATGCACATGAGACAACGAAAGTAAAGGAGAAGTGATGGAAAGGTAGTACCTGACGAGGAAATTGAACAGTGTTTCAAACAAGATATCAGCGTGAAGGTGGCTCAACGCAAGAGTTAAACTAACAAAAAGCAAAATATGGAAAGCAAGCTATCCTAACAGCATAAAGTCGACTATCCTAGAACGACAAAAAACAAACTACCCTAGTCCTATGAAAGCAGTAAACATACCTATACCTCCATCAGACTAGGAGATCAATCCTGGTAAACAGGATCATTCAGAGGCATGGACATGTCCTCTGAATCAAATTTCTCAACAAATGGCTTTAATCGATGTCCATTTACTTTAAACTCATTGCCATTATCTGGATTTCAAATCTCGAAAGGCCTATGAGAATAAACATTGATAACAGTGAACGGGCCGGTCCAACGAGATCGAAGCTTACCCGGAAAGAGATGTAACCGAGAATTATACAAAAGGACTTTTTGACTTAGCATGAATGATTTTCGTAGAATGTGTTGGTCATGAAACGCCTTCATCCTGTCCTTGTAAATTCTTGAGTTTTTGTACGCATCGTTCCGAATTTCTTCGAGTTCATTCAACTGAAGTTTGCGTAGCGAGCCAGCATTGTTTAGATTGAAGTTCAGATTTTTGATCGCCTAGTAGGATCTATGTTCCAACTCCACAAGTAGGTGACAAGCTTTCCCATAGACAAGTCTAAAGGGAGACATTCCAATACGGGTTTTAAATGCAGTACGATAGGCCCATAAGGCATCAGTCAATTGGATTGACTAATCCTTAATTACGGTCAGGGTTAACCATCTTTTCCAAGATGTGTTTGATCTCCCTATTGGAAATCTCAGCTTGTCCACTTGTTTGTGGGTGGTATGGAGTGCTCACCTTATGAGAGATAACCATATTTCTTCATTAAATTTTTGAATGGCCTATTACAAAAATGTGAGCCCCCATCCTAATGATGACTCGAGGCGTTCCGAACCGAGAAAGGATGTTTTCTTTTAAGAATTTAATGACCGTTCAATGGCCATTGCTCTGGCACAAAATCGCTTCAACCCATTTAGTGACATAGTCTACAACGAACAAAATATATAAATTTCTAAAGGATTACCGGAATGGTCCCATGAAATCGATGCCCCAACAATCAAATGCCTCTATGATAAAGACGGGATTCAAGGGTATCATATTTCGACGGGACAATGCTCCCAATTTCTGACAACGCTCATAAGCTTTGCAAAACTCATGAGTGTCCCTGAATATAGTGGGCCAGTAAAAGCCACACAGCAGATCTTGGTCATGGTCTTTTTAGCAGAAAAGTGACCACCATAGGCCTGAGAGTGACAGAAGGAGATGACACTCTGATGCTCATCGTCTGGCACACATCTCCTTAAGATTTGGTCTGGGCAATATTTAAACAAATACAGATCATCCTAGAAGAATTTGTGCACCTCGGTGAAAAATTTATTCTTATCTTGCGCAGTCCAATGTGTCAGTGTGAAACCTGTGGTAAGATAATTAGCAATATCAGCGAACTAAGGTGAATGACAGACTTTAAACAATTGTTTGTCAGGGAACATGTCAATTAATGGCTACCAGCTCGACTCGACTCGACTTGATGTACACCTCTAGGTGTAGCCCATTCTCCTTTTATTTATGTTCTTTTGCCATAAGAATAAAAGAATCCTAAGGTACTCACACTGCCTACCCTCTCATATCACCAATCATCTCTCTCCTCTCCTCTCTTCTTCGTCTCTTTTCACTACATCTTAAACCCATCACCCTCTAGCCATCCTCGTTGTTGACCAGTGTTCCTCGTTTGGTAGTGTACAGCTACAAGTGTACCATGCTGAAATGGATAAATCTGATTTCGTTTATTAATATTATTATTATTTTTTAGAAGAGTGGCTACCCAACGTGCAATGTTGAAAATTTTCCATTAATAGCTTGGATGTTGCGAGGGAACTCATTGCTTTTTATTAACTTTACATTGGCTCATTGGATGCCATCAAGAAAATTCAAAAAAAAAAATAAATGAACAAAATAGCAAATGAAATCTCTCAAACTATTGTTAGCGGAGAGTTCTTAGCCAGACTACTCATAGTTATTGCAATTAAGTTGTAATAGGATAAAGAGAGATCCAATTGAATTTGAACTCAGATTGCAAACAGCCTATTGATGTAGAGTGGGTCACAAACACTTTCATGAAAAATATGGACTAGAGAAGGCCCAATCACAGGCAGAAATGATCCGGACCGTCAAAACCTTAAAACAGTCGTATCTCACAAACCGGGATGAGTTTTTCGACATATCATATATGATTTTGGAGTAGGAGAAGCTACTTTAGCCAACCAACTCCGCTATGCTGGGTTGTCCACAACTTATTTGCGAGATTCCATCAGATCAACAGTCAAAAGTCTAATTTATTTTCATTTTTACTATAAATAATAAGTTTAGTTTGCGTATAACTTTTTATCGTTGTTGTAGAAGTCGTGCCTAGCAAGAAAATGGCTTAGAAAATTAAATTAGGAGAAAAACATGGTTGGGCAAAATTGATCACTTACTATTTTTGGCCGAAAACCCTGAAGTCTATTAAGAACGGTGAACATCTATAAATAGTAAGTTTACTATTTATAGTAAGTCATGTTTTTAGGGTGTTTGAGTATAAAAACTCCATCCTAGGTTTGAGCTCATTATTTAAAGGATTGTAAATTATTTTATTTGATTTTTTATTATCATCAATTAATTTATTTTGAATTTATTAGTAATTATTGTTGGGGATTTTTGGCCTGTGGAATCACACAAATCTAGATCTAGGATAGCAATCCAATGGCACCAAGTACACACACAAGAAAAGAGAACACACAGATTTAACGTGGAAAACCCTTGCGGGAAAAAACCACGCCACAAAGCGACAGATCACCACTATGAAAGCATCAATTACAAAGAGAAAGGACTTACCCGATTCGAACAACCTCGAATCTCACCCTTACTACACCCTTTGATAACCCTAGAACCCTTTAGAATACCTTTAGGAAGTCTTGGAATAATTTTAGAATAGCCCTAGGGACCCCAATTTATAGTTTTGGCAACTTCCCTTTTGTATCCCAGTTGCGAAAGGACTTGCGTCACAAAATCCGCGAAACTCCTTTCCGCATCCCAGTTGCGAAAGGACTTGCGACACGAAATCCGCGAAACTCCTTTCTGCATCCCAATTGCGAAAGGACTCAGATTTAAGACATCTCGCAATAATCTCCACCATGTCTTCAATCTTCAACCGTGTAGCTTCTTGATCTCTTTTCTTATTTCTGCATCACATCATAGCTTAAGATCACATTGGCCAACCAGCGCCAATCACGGATCTGATAGATACCTACTATACCGTCGGCATGAATATCTCTGAGAAGCCGATCCCTTCTCTCTAAGAATAACCCCTCGCTACCAACCTCGCCCTGTATCTATACTGTATCCTCCTAAAAGTCTACCTGCATTCAACTGCTCACCGGCCCACTGGAAGCTCCACTTGCTCCCATATGTCGGTCTAGTACAACGAATCCATCATATCGCCTATAGTCACCTTCCACTTCTCAGCACCAGGCTCACCTAGAGTCATCTGAATAGAAGATGAATCCCCTGCAATATTGGAGTCGTCCATGTACCTCGCCGATGTCCTGCGATCATGCCATGTGGTTCTTCTCATAGGTGGCTGCTCCACCTGCTTTGTATCCTTGTCCGCACGTCTCAGCCTTCCTACCCTGCCCGCTCATGTGGCCATGCCCAACATGCCACACACGTGCAGAGGTGGAATCCGCTACATCCACCGTAACTCCACCTTTTGAAGTGCTCCCGATCAACCTGTAAACATGATCGAGTCGTTACACTTTCATGACTACCCGTGCCCCCTTGGATACCTTAAGAGCACCATCAATGCCTGTATACTTGAATCCTTTTGCCTCAAGCACACCAAGAGAAATCAGATTCAGCTTCAAATCAGGAACGTGCCTGACATCAGTCAAGGTACGCTCCACCCCATCAAACATCTTGATACGCACAGAACCAACAGCCACAACATTACAGGCAAAGCCAGTGCCCATAAACACCTGTCCACCATCGCACTCTCTGTAGCTGGTGAACCAACTCCGATGAGGAGTCATGTGAAAAGATGCCCCTGTGTCTAGCATCCACTCGTCCTTACGATCATCGTATGGCTGCTTGAGCGAAGACACAGATAAAACATCACCATCACATACATCTGACGTAGCAGCGTTGGCCTCCTTGTATGAAGCTTCAGAATCTTCCCTCTTCGATTTAGGATTTTCACAATCCCTCTTCACATGTCCTTCCTTCCCACAGTTCCAACACTTTACCTTTCCTTTGCCCTTGTCCCTGGATTTGGATCTAGAACCAGAAGAACCTGTACCTTATCCAGAATTCCTACCCACTGTAAATAGTGCCTCAGAAGACGTCCCCATGTCGCTGTTTAGCTGTCTCATAGCCTTGCTTGAAGGGCTGAGATAACGGTGTCGACACTCAGGGTTTTATTCATGCTGCACATAGTGTCCTTGAATGCCTCATAGGACGCCGGGAGAGAATTCAGCAACATACATGCTTGTTCTTCATCTTTCATCACTTCCTCCATATCCAGCAATTTGCAAATCAATTTATTAAAGTTGCTGATGTGAGCTTCTAGGTCTCCACCTTCTACCATCTTGAAGTTATACCACTGCCGCTTCAAGTGTAGGCGATTTTTCGAGGATTTCTTCGCATAGACATCCTCTAACTTCGCCCATAACTTAGCCGCAATTTTCTCCCTCAGGACGTTGTAGAGAACCTCATCCGTGAGGCATAAACGGATCGATGATAAAGCCTTCTTATCAAGAGTATTCCATTCATCATCAGTCATAGTAGATTTTCGCTCCTCAAGAGTACCATCCTCTCCTTGCTTGGTTAACAGGCTAATCATCTTAACCTTCCATAATTCAAAATTATTTTTCCCTGAGTACTTCTCAAACTCATACCTGGTGCTCGCCATTATTACTAATCCTTCAGATTTAGATCTGTGCCCCAACTTGGCTCTGATACCACTTGTTGGAGATTTTTGGCCTGCGGAATCACACAGATCTAGATCTAGGATAGCAATCCAATGACACCAAGTACACACACAAGAAAAGAGAACACACAGATTTAACGTGGAAAACCCTTGCGGGAAAAAACCACGGCACAAAGCGACAGATCGCCACTATGAAAGCATCAATTACAAAGAGAAAGGACTTACCCGATTCGAACAACCTCGAATCTCACCCTTGCTACACCCTTTGATAACTCTAGAATCCTTTAGAATACCTTTAGGAAGTCTTGGAATAATCTTAGAATAGCCCTAGGGACCCCAATTTATAGTTTTGGCAACTTCCCTTTCGTATCCCAGTTGCGAAAGGACTTGCGTCACAAAATCCGCGAAACTCCTTTCCGCATCCCAATTGTGAAAGGACCTGCGACACGAAATCCGTGAAACTCCTTTTCGCATCCCAGTTGCGAAAGGACTCAGATTTAAGACATCTCGCAACAACTATGTCTATTTTTATCCCCCATGGATTCAAAGAAGCTCCGTGGGGAGTCCATAGAGCTCCATGGATTTAGATTAATAGTTATTCACTGAGTAAGACGGTAATCAACCTCATCACGTGTCTCCCTACGTCACCTATGAATATCATTCATCAAGGTAGGCCACGATAACATCATTGGCTGATGTCTTGCTGTTTAGATCTGCATTAAAATGCAACTACGATGGGATGATTGACACCATCTTTCTTAAGGGTGCTATGACGGATGAACCTTGTTCCAAACCTTTTGTTAGAAGGATAGTTATGACCATTGACATGGGTATTTAAAGTGCCCCACTTCACCTAGTGCATGTGGGCGTGGCCCACCACAAAACTGACAGATGCTGGCAACCCAAGCTGTGCCTTAAATAAAACCAACTCAAGAAATAAAATCCAAAGGACATTGAGATCCTCATTTGTCGCCCCATGATCTTGGTATATGGTACAAGCTGATAACAGCTCAGTTGACCTCTCGATCTTTCAAAAGCCGGATTAGACTCCGGCCCATTTTCGGGAGCACATCCATACACACCGGCCGGTCCCATGGGTCTAGCCAACATATATATATATATGTAGAGCGGGTGACACTTTCTTGGCAAAGATGGACCAGAGAAGGCCCAATCTGAGGTGGAAATGATACAGACCGTCTGTCAGAACCTTAAAATAGTCCTATCTTGTAAACTAAGATGAGTTTTATGGCATATCATATATGATTTAGGGGTATGAGAAGCTACTTTAGCCAACTAACCATGCTGTACTGGGTTGCCCATGCCGGATTTGCGAGATTCCATCAGATCTATGGTTAAAAGTCCATTTTATTTTTATTTTTACTATAAATAGTAAGTTTTAGTTTAAGTATAACTTTTGATCATTTGAACTTTAAGAGTCGTCTCCAACATGAAAAGGGCTTTAAAAAAATTAGAAGAATAAAGTGGTTGGGCTAAATTGGATACTTACTATTTTTGGCCGAAAACCATGAAGTCTTGTATGAACGGAGACCTAAGTCATGTTTTTAAGGTGTTTGAGTGTAAAACTTCGTCTTAGATTTGGGCTCATTATTCAGTTTTTATCATCAATCAATTTATTTTGAAATTATTAGAAATTAATTTTATTTTTATTCGAGGAAGGTCTGTTAGGTGTCTAGGGAGCTTCGTGGATTCGGTGTAGTTATTTCCTGAGGAAGACGGTGATCTACCTCATCACGTCCCTCCCTGCTTCATATTTCATATATAAAGATTTTACCAGTTGACCTGCATGGCCGGAAATGACGATCAACCAGACAGAACAGTTGACTCCTTGTTCCAATGGTTTCCTTCCCTAGACGGATTTGGTGATCTGGGCCTTTCAATTTCAATCTGGTCCAATCTTGGCCTTGAGTTACGGGCCTTGATAATAAAGCCTATCCAGGCCAACAATTTTGGTGTGTTTTTCCTGTTAGGCCCAGGCCCTGTAGTACCCATCCATTTTAGGTGGGCCTTGAAAGGGCCGGGCTTCCTTGTTGAGCTTTCTTCCCTGGCCCACTTTACGCTGGTTAGGGTTTCCATATCAGGACCCAGGACCAGGCACAGCTCTATATTCAAGCCCTTTTACTAACCAAGTCTTACTCATGCCACATCTAACAGCCAGTTGATAGGCGATGCCGAGCCCGATAGCAGCACGGCAACCTCGGAGAAGATGAAAATTGTCGACTAAGGTGGAATAATAGAAGATGTACCAGTTCCAACGACTTGGATTAGTCTAGAAGGTAGGAACCATACGATAAACATGGATTGGGATATATCATGTATACATGGTCACAAATGTAGAGAGCAGATCGGTCGGCCTCAGGTCAAGCTTAGGCACGGTCCTAAACAGGCCCGTTATATGTCCATGGTGGGCTCTGGCCTATATTATAGTCCATGGTCTAACTCGGGGCAAGCTTGGGCTGTACCAAGCTCAGCCCATTGACAATCGCAGCCGCAAACCCATTTGGTTGTGCCGTTCGTAGCAGTCTTATGTTGGCTTTAGCATTATTTTTTCAATTCTCAAGTACGATCGACGCCATTAACACCCACTCAAGCTCATGAATGCACTCATCATTTCTACTTTTGTTTGTACAAAGACTTTCAATGGGACCGGGTTGCCCGTTCATTTCAGCCCGGACCCACTTTAGCCACTTCGGCCAGCATTGTCGGCCTGCACTAATATTCAAGCTCGTTTAACAATCATGGTGGGTCCCAGCCCCAATCAGTTTTCAAAAGCATGCTATTTGGGGAAAATAGGAATAGGTCAGCTAATAAGAAAAGGTCAGGTCAAGACATTGCGCAATTCACCAGGTCAAAAATGACCGCAGGATCGACCTCTTATTTTGAGACCGAGCAGGGAATGAGGTCGAGCTCCACATACTACCCCCAAGTTATGTCGGCATAGATCCAAATCTCTCTACAACAACATGCACCTACTAAATAAGAAAATTTTCTCTAGGTCACCGCCACTCCTCAAATATAAATAGGAGCATCTCTAATGATGAAAGGTATGCACAATCTCTAACTTAAAAAAAATCATGTAGGCCACCACATGATTTAGAAGGTTTTTGGGAGGTAGTTGATTTTTTTTTTTACACACCTGCACCCAACACACACACCCACACACGCCATATTGGGATTTCACCACCTATGGGTTTCGAACCCAAGACCTCGTGTTAAAACTACTCGGAGTCCACCACTGAGGCAAGGACTAGAACCCGATGGAATAGACCACCTAGTTATTGGATAGCTCTGATCATTGGAGCATCCCATCTGATGGAATAAAATACGGTGGGCCGCAGTTATATTCTCGGGTGGACCTTGTGACTTTTTGTTTCAGGCTCACTACAGCCAGGCCCGGTTCCAAGCCATGATGGGCAAGACCTTGGCATGGCCTTGGCGCAGTTTACAGCCCTTCTAAGTGCACTAACTCGAATGCATTTTCACTTGTCAAGCACTTGGAAATGACTAGCACCCGTGAGATTGGAATGCTCCTCACAGGTTACGTCTCATAAACCAAGGTGACATGATCATCAGGTAGGCCACACCTGTAAAATGGATACACTGGTTAAGAGAAATTGATGAGTGGTCCAAATTTTAAGTACACACATGGCCCACCCTGACTATCTGATTATAATCTCTGCAGGTTCTCCCTATGAGCCGCTGTCCCGCATAAATGTTTTTAACTTACGATTATCACATGGATGGTCTATCCAGGCCATTTATTAGTCAGTAGAATCTGTGAATAAGCCATGTACCAAAATCAGGGTGGAACTCTCATCAAGTAAGAGATAGTTGTGCGGTGATTTTGGACCAGTGGACGTTTTTTTTAACTGTCCCATTTATCTCGTAGAACTGTTATCTCGTTGATCGGTGGACCACTATTCTTTTTTGGCCCATCTCATATTCACGGTGCACAGTACATGATGAATGGTCTAGATCTCTGACATGAACGCCATCAGACTGCAGCAACGGGGCCGGCGAGGAGACTGATGTGGGTCCCACGTTGTATTGAAACCCAGCATGGTGAGCTGAGCGGAACACGCATTCTTGGATTCTACTCGGATGCAATTATTCCAATGAATACGCACGCGTAGAGCTGTAAAGGAACCGAGTTAGTCCGGTTAGGTCGCTAGACTCGACTCGAAAAAGCTCGATTCAAAGCCAAGTCGATCTGATTTTGTAGTTCGAAAAAAATTTTGAGCCGAGTTCGAGCATGTCCGAGCTCAACTCGACTCAGATTGAACCCCAACTCGAAACTCGGATCGAACCAATTCGATGACTCGGTTATTTTGATATTGATGTTGCTCAGCAAGTGTTTGATGAAATGACTCAACAAAGTGTTGGCTGGTGGTGATGAAGGTATGGATATGAAACAAATACCCTTGTATTTGGATATTTATGTTGCCCACTAGTGTTTGATGAAATAAACGTAAACCGATGTCGTTGCTTTACATTCCGTGAGAAATTGAAGGTGCACTCTATGTGTTTGAGAAAATGTCAAAGAGGCTTGATCTTGGCTCGAACTTGACTTGAACTGGCCCGAGCTACAAACCAAACCGAGCTGAGCTAGCTAGTCAGGCTCGAGGACTGAGTCAAGCCAAGTTCGAGCTGGGATCAGCTAGTGGTCGAGTGGAGTCGAGCTATGCCAAGCTCGACATGGTTCGACTCGTGTACACCTCTACGCATACGTGCATGATTCGGATGCAAATTATCTACGACACCCTATGCACGACTTTATAACTTATTGCGAGGAGAGTGTATTGATCCACCTTATCCATACATATACTCATAATTTAATATATCCATTGTCGTGGTCATTCACAAATGATCATATCTCCCACCAATCAAAAGTGAATCATTAGATCTAGACTAGCAAGTTATCATCAAGTGTAATTAAAGAAGTTTTAACCGTTAAAACAAAACTTCAACGGTTAAAAACCTTTGAAAAGTGGATTAAAACAACCAGAGTGTTGAGCCCAGTGGAAAAATCACTTGATGAGTGCCTGATCTATCTATATCAAAGCCATAAATATTTTCCTAAGCGAGCTAGTAAATCCCTTATTGGAACATGCAAGAATCAACGACACATATACGGAGTCCATCAAGTTATACCCTCTTTGCACAACTTAATGCCTTCCATTGCACCAAGCAGTAAACGGGTAACATGGTCATGCCATATATGATACATAACCATCCACAGAGCACAACCTCATGATAACTAAGGGCGTGTTTGGATACACGTTTTGGTTATATAGTATCGTATTAGGGAGGTTGATGGGACATGTCTGTCGTTTGAAAACGAACAGTCAGGAGACGCATTCCACGTGCGCGAATACCGTGCCAAACCACTTTGCGTCAACGGTTGTACTGTACGACCGGATGGCTATTCAGACACAAGTCCCGTCTCTTCACTGTATTGCATTGAAGCAGGTTGAAGTCGGTGATTACACCATTTTCATGTTTTTGTGGTGAGAACGAGCGAACCTATACTCCGTCGTCTCTTTATATCATTTCCGTATGCCTGCATGTCAACGACGATCTCAGAATCTTTCATCTCTTAGACAGACAACAGCTTACAGTGGCGAGAGGACCTTGCTCCCACCTTCGTTTTGGGGTACCGGCTGTCCGTGCAACTCATTCCAACGTCGCTAAGCACTTCCTCCAGGTATGATCCAAACTCCTCTGGAAATCGGTTTCTACTCATCCAACGACGTTTACTAAGATCATATTCTCTCTCTATATGGTCAGGCATATATCTACTTTCCGATAGCAGCCTATATCCCATGTCGACATGCTTATAGGGGCGAGGGTGGGGCAATCTTCTTCTAACGATTCTAATATCGGTTTCAAAAACCCATTCTGCTGAATAATGTTTGTCTGGAATGGATGAGTGCATGACACCCATCTGTTTGTGGAAGGCTATGTACAGGTGATTTTTGTACCGACAGCTTCTTTCCATTAGGTGGATATGCCCTGTATTACATCAAACCCTCTCTGAGATTTGACAACCGTTCCTCTGTTTCAAAAACCCATCGCTGAATAATGTTTGTTTGGAATGGATGGGTGCATGACACCCATCTGTTTGCGGAAGGCCATGTACATGTGGTGTTTGTACCGACGATATTTGATATCAGGTGGATATGCCCTGTATTACATAAAACCCCTCTCTGAGATTTGAAAACCATTTCTCATCGACAAGTCTTGTCCTTGAACATTTTGTTTTTGGGGAATCAGCATTATCTCATAAGGTTTGGATGATACTGGGTTTGACTTAAATTGAGGTATTGTTGTACTGTCTGTAACGTCGTTCATATCTTCTGATTGTCATGGTAGGAAATGTAACATGAAAGGAAGAAATTGTGATCTGTGTGCAGATCATTTTGAAGCTGTTTACATGCTTTTAGTTTCAATCTGAGTTATATGTGAAAAAATCCTCAGGTTGAAGTCTGTTGTTAACTCTGCTATACTTTCCAATACTCTGCTATTATCTGATTTTAAAATAATCTATTCCAATATATTCTGTAACGTTGTCTACTGGAACAGTTGATGTTAACAATTTTGAAGATTCAATACTGTTCAACACACGGTATAAATTCTGTCTAAGTGACTTACACTGTTTATGTCGTATGACTGTGTTCAGCAACAAGTTAATAAATTGTCCCCTATAACATTAACTGTTGCTAGGAAACAAGTTCCTAATCTGTTATTTGTAACTTTATGTAAATCTTCTAATTCTGCTGTTATCACATGGTAATTATCAATGACCTCATTGACGATAATACAGAGGGCAGTAAGAACCAGCATGTTCTGATTACTTATAATACACTTTTATCTTAATTAAAAGAATTGGGCCTATAAGAAGAACACAAAATAAAAATAAAAATAGAAGATTGGTGAAAGACCAACTGTAGTATCAGTTATTTAGAATTGTACAAGATTGATGTAATCTGTATACATGTTTATATACAAGTCAAATTTACTTTTTCTTCTGATTGTAGATCAGATCCATTTGTCGAGTTCTCTTTAAATTGCCATGGCTTCCGAAAGTGTGGACTATTCTGATGATAGATCATCTGGCAGTGAATGACATGACAGTGAAATAACCGCTGCCATAACCACCATTGTAGCTGTAGTAACTGTAATGGGAGCGGCTGAATATTATCGCCATTACTGTATGAAGGCTAAACCCAATGATAGCCATATTGAGAGGGATAGTTTCATAAGCCGAATTATACGTAAGAGCGATACTGAGTGTCTTGCGCAGCTGAGGATGAGTATGGACAATTTTTTTGAATTATGTTCGCTGTTGAGGGATCGAAATTTACTTTCCGATAGCAGGAGATGTACCATGGAGGAGCAGCTTGTAATGTTTTTTCATACTGTCGGACATAACGTACGTAATCGTGTGATTGGTTATCGTTTTACATGATCTGGTGAGACTGTAAGCAGACACTTTAGTAGGGTGCTGGATGCTATAATCGGTCTTTATCTCGAGTACGTGAGGTTTCCTGATTTACACACACCCAAGGAAATTTCTGACAATCCGTTGTGGTGTTCATATTTTCAGGTAAAGTTGAAGATATGTTAGAGAAATTCATATATTAACAGTTCATATTTAATGGTTGACTTGATCATTGCCACCATTTTGATTGTAGGACTGCATCGGGGCCCTAGATGGTACCCATATACCAGCTTATTTGCCAAAAGAAAAAAGCTCAACTTTTAGAAATCGGAAAGGATTTCTATCACAGAATGTTCTGGCCGTATGTACATTTGATATGAAATTTGTATACGTGCTTGCTAGTTGGGATGGATCCGCATCCGATGCTCGTGTCCTACAAAATACAGTCACCCGTCGCCCTGACTGTTTTCTTATTCCACATGGTAATTGTGTATAAGGGGTGATTATTTTTTCTGTCATTGATTATGTGTGATAGATATATGAAACATATGTTGCAATTTTGTAAGAAAATATTATGTTGTTGATGCTGGGTATGCATATTCGCCTGGATTTATGGCACCCTATCGAGGTGTGCGATATCACTTGAACGAGTTTCGTACTGGAAGAAAGCCTGCCAATAAAAAAGAACTTTTCAATTACCGTCATGCATAGTTGCGAAATGTCATAGAGCGTTCATTTGACCTGTTAAATAACCGCTTCCCTATTCTACATACTCCTCCTTAGTTTAAGTTTATAACACAAGTAAAAATTGTTATTGCTTGTTGTGTCCTTCATAATTTTATTCGTGTTAGTAGTGATGATGGACTGACTGACGTAGTTGAGGACAGTGAGGACAATACAGAGGATGTTGCGTCATCCCCTGTAGATGGAGTAGCATTAGCTCGGGTGCGGAATCACGCACATGAGGAGTGGACAAGGAACAGAGATGAGATTGTTGAGAGAATGTGGAATGACAGTCTTCCACGCACAAGAGAACGAACTTATGTTTCCTGATTTATGTAATGATCCGCTTAGTCAAAAGCGAAAATATTTGCACATATTTTCAGTATGTTTGGGATATTATGTTTAAGTTTCGTGTTGAATGTCATATTATCTGCATATGAGTCATTACTATAGTGCATTACTTCACTGTACCTGTTATATCTCTATTTACATTTTCTGCTTGTAGGATCTATGAATTTTCTAAGGAGCAGTGGCAAGGATCCGAGAAAGAAAGCTGTGGAGTTATCACTTTCAAAGAAGGGTGTTGCTTCAAACTAATGCCCAAATTCGCCAACGGAAATAATTAGGACTCTTAAGAAAAAGAATACACCCTCCCGCAAAGGGCCATCCCCAAAATCTATATCCCAGCCAGGGTGTAGTGTAGGTTATCCACGTAAAGTTAGTAGGGTTCAATGGACAAACAACATGGATAACGCATTGGTTGATGGGTTGATTGAACAGGTGAACCTAGGACTTAAAACTGACGTGGGGTTTAAACCCAAAGTGTACAAGGCCACAATTAAAGTAATCTACGATACTTGTGGCATTTTGCTTGAGAACCATCATATTTCTAATCGCTTGCGGACCCTAAAGAGGCTGTACTGGGCAATAAAGGACATGCTCAACGCCTCGGGTTTTGGATGGGACGAACAAAACAAGATGGTTCTCGCTACAGAGGATGTATGGGAGGGATACCTTTCGGTATGATCTTCACATATAAATGCATTTAAAGTTTGTATAGTTTTCTTTTACAAAATTGATGCAAAAATTTTCTATCTTTGTATATACAAACACACCCCTACTCCGAACGGGTGCGAGGCAAACATATTGACAGATGGGACGACCTCGTGTTCATGTTTGGCAACGATTGTGCACACGGTGAATTCGCTAGTACGACCTATTCTTCTCCGATATCAGGGAAATAGCGTGGCTGTGACGAGTTCAACTCTGACGATGACTCAGATGAAGGGGCTTCCCAGACGGTTCATTTGTCATCCTCTAACGAGGATGAGCGGAGGCCCCCTCCCCGAGTTCAAAGTGGTGATGAATCCATATCAAATCGGGCAAAACGTGCTAGCGAGAGCCCAATGGAAGCCACTTCAGCTTCTCGTCATAGCCAGATAGATGGGAGTGAGATAAGCCGTGGGCGGAGGGGCAGGTCAAGTGAATATATCGGTGAGAGGATGGGGGAAGTGGCTGAAGCCGTTAATAACCTGACAATTACTTTGGGTCAGGGAAAAACCATGACGCGCGTTCAGCGGTTGTTGAGTATACTGGAAGAGGTGCCTGGTCTTTCACATGAAGACCAACTCCGTGCTGTAAGGTTCTTGCAGACTGATATAGTCAGTGTTGGTTTTTTTTTTATTTTTTTTATTTTTTATAAAGATGGGTAATGAATGCAGGAAGGAATGGATAGAAAAAGTAACCCTTCCTTATTGTGGCACGGATTGAGAATGTGGCACATGGTTCATATCAGTTGACTTTTATCTTTTTGGGATCAACAGTTTTTTGGATGGTTTGCTGTATTAACTTTGTTTTTCCCGAGTTTGTGATGGCTCGGTTTGGAATTGTTAACTTTTATCTGCTTTGGATGATACATATGTTGCTGGAGTAGCACTGCTAACTGTTTTATTTTATCTGTTTGGATGAAACGTATGTTGTACTGGATGAACTGTTTTATTATAAGTGGTTGCGAAGCTGTTAGCAGGTTGAAACTACTTGCATGTTGAAACTCATACTATTTGCAGGTTGAAACTCTGGACTTATACAGTTTTTCCTGAGTCTGTGATGGCTCAGTTTGGAATTATTAACTGTTATCTACTTTGGATGATACATATGCTGCTGGAGCAGCACTGCTAACTGTTTTATTTTATCTGTTTGGATGATACGTATGTTGTACTGGATGAACTTTTTGATTATAACTATTTGTGAAGCTGTTAGCAGGTTGAAACTACTTGCATGTTGAAACTGTTCATAATATTTGCAAGTTGCTATTATGTCTTACTGATTTTATGTCACTTCCTTTGCTTCTCCTTTATTCATCTCTGTTGTACATTGGTGTAGCTGGTTACTGTTCTGAAAGCTATACTGATATACCTTTCTCATGGGTAACTGAAGTGGATTAAGACGCTACTCCCTTTACGATTATCTCGGCTTGTTACTGGCAATGTCTCTACTTTTGAGAAACCCGTAAATTTCATCTATCGAAATTTCCTGATACTGTAACTGGTACTATTGTCCAAGATCATATTCCATATAAGGTTTATTAGTCTGGTTCTAACTATCATTACACATATCTGTCTCATTTAAGGTCCTAACGTAATTAGTAACACGCATGCAGCAATCGTTCACAACTGATTTGAACAACACTGATACGGTTGTTGTTATTGGTCAGGTATCTTCACTGTCTCAAGTTGTGAAGAAATGAATTTGCATGATTCATCTGCCCCATCCACTAAGTTCTTTTTAAAAAAAAAATCAGTTTTTTTGTCTCTTACATTCAGACCTCATACAGAGTAAGACATTTGTTTCTTCTTGCAGCAGAATGAAACAAAAGTATTATGTGGTGTTTGTGGGGAGGAATCCCGGGATCTATTCAACATGGGATGCATGCAATGCTCAAGTCAATGGATTTAGTGGGTGCAGACACAAGTCATTCATGAATTTTTAAGATGCTACGAAAGCCTAGAATGAGTATCAGGTTTGTAGGATTTTTTCTTATTATCTGTTGTTTGAATTTTTGTTAGTCGCAGTGAAGAATGCATCATATCCTTCTCTTAAATCTGAAATTTATTTATTGTTTTCTATATCATTTAGGCATCTTTCCCCAATCTCACGGTGCGACATACAACTGTTAGTGGGGATGCTCGTGCGTGTCATCGCCACTCAGCAATGGATAGTGGCAATTGTGTACCGGCTCTCATAGATTGGATCGAAATCGACACGAGGAATGTTCGGGAAGATGGCAGGGTTGAGAGGGTGCCTGTTGCTGAAGTTGGAGAGGAATCTTGCATGGCTTGGCTTCTTCGTATGCTGCTTGGATTGTTGATTTTTTATGCCGGTATCAGGTTGTTTTGTCGGGTAGGGTATTTGTAGGGCTGATTGGGATGCAATAGCTTCATTTTTTTCCTTTTTGGACTTGTTCTTTTTTGTTTTGTTTTTTTTTTTTTTTTTTTTTTTTTTTGTGGAACATGATGGTTGGGGCCTCAGGTATTATGGTGGACTGTTTTCTCATAGACATTCAAGAGGGGTTGGTACACCGATCACATATTCACATGTTCATCTTGATGAAACATGTTGGTGTTTTTTTTTTTTTCTTTTTAAATTTGCAATGTAGTGTGAAATATTGTCATTGATATTTGATCTTCATCGTGGAAAAGGTTCGTATGATGAGGATAATGTATCCTCTGGTGAAATTGTGCCAGTGGATGTGACATCCAGGCTATTTATCTCATCAATCAAAGTAACTGATACTGGATGAACGGTCAGGATACTTCCAAATGGTTGATAACCCATGTGGGGCCCACGGTTTTCTTAGTCATGAAAAATCTATCCCCAGCATGCAGGTAACTGACGGTTCGGAGGGTACAATTTGATGTGTACCATGTGTTAGATTGTAAAGACGCTGAGACATTTTTTAGGACATCCATACCGTTAAACAAGTGAACGGAAGTGGGGACAGTGGTAGAACGGTCATCATTCATGTCCCAGAACGTGTGGAGTGCAGTGATTAATCACAACTACATGACTGGGTCCCCTCTGAGACAATATGCACATTCGCATGCACAAATATGCTTCATAGTACACAGACTATCATATTAGTATGTATATACAACACGTGCCCCTTATACGTCGTTTCCAAACATTGATCTGTTCTACAAATTGTATACATGGAACGACAATACGTCCTATCCAAACATTGCTTATGGCACGTTTTTGGTGGATGTATTCTGAAAATCGCCCAACGTATACATGAACAGTATTGGAATACAATACAATATAACCAAAACGTGTATCCAAACACGCCCTAAGTACTAAGGTTGTTCGCTAATACATCACGTACGATGAGATAAACATGGAAGTGCATGTACCATAATTAAATGCTTGACCGTAAGACATTTGACCGTAAGACATTTGTTTAGATAATCTTGTCCGCCCTTTTACATTGAGTCTCACAACCGTATAATGAGGCTAAGACATTTTTCAATGTTTGTAAGGTCTTAGAGTGAAACTCAAACCTTCATTCATGGGATTATCATGCAAAAGTTATGAGGACCTTGTGAACATCTCCATAAGCAGTAACATGAACTGATCAGTTAGAAATATATGATTAAGCTTCCCACCTCTTTATTTAAATTGATGGATGCGTTCAACACATCATCATTGGGCTATACATTGAGTTTGAACCCAATCCAATCTCAAACAAATGAGATACATCCGTTAATGAGTCACAAATGAGATAAATCCATCATAGACTCATTGACTTAGATTCAATCATGCACGGGTCTTATCATGAATAATATGATCTAATTTATGTAGAGAAAAGATCATATGGAATAACACTTCCACGTTAAATCTCAGGTCAAATGAAACCAATATGGTGAGATATGGTCTATCAAAGTTTCCACATTATTCTAATATCCAATCATGCCATGTCAAAAAAAAAAAAAATGATTAGGTGTCCAACCCACGCAGTGTCCAACGTTAGACCATTATGCATCAATCATGAAGCTTTGGCCAAGCCTATAACCCCACAATTAATGGAGATTTAAGTCAACATCAAGACGGGCCACATAAGTGAGGACCATACACCGTAATGAGTGGCTAAACATGTGAGCCACCTCCCACTAAGGGTAAGACGGGCCACATAGATCTTACATGAGTGGACGTTCAACTAAGATCAACTATAACGTCCCAGATTTTTACTATTTGGATTTAAAAAATTCTCATTTTTTTTTTATAAAAAAAATTAGCTTATATTGTAATTTACTGACCCTTAACACTCGATGTTAGCCTATACGTGGGTGTTGCCAGTAAAGAACTGCACGAATATGGTTAATTAACCGTAGGAAACTAATAAATCCGCCCGATCACTTAAATCTCGAGTCTAGTCTCATGATTTATTCATTTATGGCCACAAATCTAGCCGACCCATCACTGACTAATCAAGATAGTTGTAACTAAATAAGGACCTACCTAAAGTTGAGACAACTAGGGGTCATATCTTAATCAATAAACTAAATTGACCCAGTTACTTTTTTAGCTTAAGAACCAACAGTTTAGGGTAATTAGGATCGGATTGTCATTTTTGTTAATTACGAATAGGCTACACTATGAACTTAGCTAATGCAAACCCTAATCATTACGCACAAGAAATCTCGCTATCCTAATTCATTACAGAAATGCCCTGATTATCCGATTAAGCTCTAAACCGCTCATTAGTGGACCACTAAACTTGAGACTATAGAAAGACGTTCGTCTTAGCGGGCTTGATGTCCATCATTAGAAATCGAGACGAGATCGCGTCTCGAATTACTCAACTTAGACTTGTAAGGTTAATGCATGAGATATGTGAATATTTTAGAAATTAATCAAGAACTTAAGTTAATTGTCTATATCCAGTCTGCAGCTATTCCTATATCCAAAGACCTAATCAATGATCGGTGACCGTCGAAATGACTTCTAATTATACTCGTTGATCGGCGCATTCAAACGGCTGACCGATATATCCATGCGTAGATCATCACTAGGGCGATCTATCCCACGACATATATTGACCCGCACACCTCCACATGTGTCTTAAAATCTAGAAACAACCTCTCATAGGGTTATTATATTGAATACCTAGTCTCTAGGGCTATTTACACTACTTCTGGCACTATATAAGACCGTCATTTGGGCACCCCCACTTTCCCATATATTTTGCCTTAGTTAAAGGAGATAAAGAGAAGAAGAGTGAGAGTAGGAGTGGAGAAGTTTTTGTACTCTCTTTCATTGATTACCTCCAATAAAAACCCTAACATCGACTATTTTGGTCCACCGAATCTACTGCACTCGTAACTAGGAGGTAAGAAACGAACCCTACTTCCCAAACTAAGTTTTTCGAAAATGAATTGCATGAATCTCACATAGTTCTTAGTGTTTGTATAATAATTGGTGATTTCCTCCAAAAATCCTAACCCTAAGCACGATTAGGTTGTATGAAACTCTCTAAAGTGCGGACTATCATTCTTAGGTTACCGTTTATTGACTCTTGAGGATCTCAGTTAATGATTACTTGTTGTGAATAACCTGATGCATGATAACATGTTTATATTTTAGTTTTAATTACAAATCATACTATTACTTATTAATGTTCACATGTTCGATAAAATGTTTGAATGAATAAGTTGTTAAATTTAAGTTTTACGCAAAATGTCATTATGATTGTCTAATGAACTATTAGTCCTTAGTGACATTTAAAATTGCTTACGATATTGGGTCAGTCGGTAAATCGCCTGAACTAAGGGTTGCCCCAAGTTAGGTCGGCCATCCTAGGCTTGTTCAATGACCCGTGTCGAACACGGATGACCAACAATAGCTGGATTGCGTGGAATGCTTGCACCCAATGTCAGTTGCGCCAAGGTTCTCCCAAGTCAATAAAATTAGCCAACAGTTGACTGATCATCTATGTTCACAATGTATGACAACGACCATTTGAATTTAGAATACATTGCTCTCATTGAATAAGTTTACTTATAACCATTAGCGATACGATTTACAAGACTCATGAGTCGAGCATGATGGTATGGGACATCGTGTTTGTGTTGTTGGTTTACACTAGGGTGATGAGCCTTCCCATAGTGTTTGTTGAGCAATGTTATTGACAACCTGCCTATCATATGTGTTTAATTGGGAGAGATGAACCCAAAACGGATCAAGGGATATAAGCAAGGAGCTGCTACGACCATTCTAAGCCTTGTAATCTGGTTGAGACCAATAATAAAATGGAGGTACTCTAGCTTCCTCAATGTGCTGGACGAATATGACTTTATAACTACTTGATTAAACATACACATCAATTATATTGCATTAGTTTAGGTTATTACAACTTGGTGTTGGAGTCGCATGATGAGGGAGTATTGACATTTGCGAAATAGGAGTTGAAGTTGCTTGTGAGGGGGTGTTGGATTGTAAGGGTATACATCATTTCATAATTCCATACGTGCATTTAATAAGAAAATTTAGGAAGTCGTTCTTTACCTTATTTATCATTACCTGTGATGATTGAGTTAATAACATATGTAACTTAGAACTACTGGAAGCACTGAGTTAGCTACTCACTTCCATCGGGGATGGTATTTTAAAACACCAATCGGACGCTATTACTGATGTAGGTACCACTGAGATCGACACATTAGACGAGACATAGTGGACCCTATTGATGGCATTCCATACTTCCAGTTGTTGGATGAGCAGGCTTGGGCAGAGTGCCTCGCTTCTCTCTTTTTCATACATTTTGAGAATTAGTATTTTGGAATCCCCAGCTAGGTGAACTCCATTAGTTGCATTTTTGAATGTTTATTGTGGCTTGTATAACACCCATCTGGGCGAAAACCACTTTTAGAGTGTACATTTTAAATACTAACCATATATTTTAGGGTTTAATTATTTCTGTTTAACTTTTGATGCCACTGATTTGAAGCTATTGTGATTATTGATGATGTGTGACTGTTAACTGGACTATGCAGGCACATGGGAACTCACTCATGTGCATTTTTCTAAGTTCACAATTGGGAACTTGGGATCGGAGTCTTCGTATTCAGGTGCCGATTTTCAGGGCATGACATCAACCATTAAGGACAACACACACACACAAGACTGTCAACGGGTCGAGCCTGGAGTTATTCTTAGCCCATATTTTGAATTGTGATGTCCGGCCAACCCTATTCAAAATCCTGATTTTGCAGCCCGAGCCCAGCCCATTAACACCCCTACACAAACAATGCATATAACAAAACAATAAACATCCAACCATTTGAATCAAACCAATCGAGATTCATGGACTGATCTAATTGATTCTTCGTGATTGAGTACTATTTTGGTCAATCTGGACAATGGATGTTTCCATAACGTGTCCATTGTGCCAGATAACAATTTTCAGCCCAATTTGATTTCGAATCAGTCTAATCTAATCAAAATGATCCATTGATGGTCAATGATGAAAGAACAGATAGTCGACAAAATTGGATCCCACAAAAATTTCACAAAATCTAGTTTATAAAATAAATCAAAATATTTTTTAAATCAAAATCTAATTAAGAGTAATGAGATAGGAAAATATTTAAAGAGATAAGGAGACATAAAGATAAAATAGGAATATAATCCTAGAAGGAAACTTCCTTGGAGTTGCTTAGAGACCAAGCAAAGCACCCCACGATTTCAAAAAATGTATTAAGGTTGTCTGTAAGGTGGGCCCCATAGTGGGCCTCCTATCGACAATCCATTCCATTTATCTCTCTCTTTGCATGCCAATACACACGTGTATAAAAAGTTTTCTCATTTAACGAACTTGGACCCATGATGCATATGGGTCGTATGTAACTTGTGGTTAAAAATCTCTCATAATCATGGCCGTCTTGATCAAGCTAGGCCCACCACGATGTATCTTGTAGTTAACACAAGTATAATGATTCTCTCATCATGGATATGAGCACAGATGACCCTTCTCAAACATGCCAGAAGTGACGTTCATAATAGGATCTCCCATCATGGCCCATCAACACTACAACTATGCAATTTAAGACCATTAATAAAAAGAACATTAAACATAGAATCATCATATGCAAAATCATGGAAAAATGGACCACTCAAACATGGTAACCTCAAGCATCTAAAAATCAGATCCCTAAAGGATGTGCCCGACAGGGCTAATTTTGACAGGTTGGATTTCCCAATTCAGGAATTAGATCGATACGAAATGAAAACCAATTCGATCCTCACTTAAGGGACAATGATGTGATTCATTCTTGCCTCTTAAAGAATCGGTAAAATTTTAAAAAATTCCAAAATCAATGGTGATCATTACACGGGACCGTTCTAATACCAATCTTATGGGATTTCATTGGAATGTTGAGGATTGAGCTGCGAAATCACACAGATATGGATCTTGGATAACAATCCAACGGCACCAAGCACACACAAGAGAACACGTGGATTTAACATGAAAAACCCTTTTGGGAAAAAATCACAGCACAAAGCGACAAAATTCCCTTATGAAAATAGAAATTATAAAGAGAAAGGACTTACTCGATTCGAACAACCTTAAATTTCACCTTTGCTATACCCTTTAAAAACCCTAAAACCCTTTTAAAAACCCTTGAAAAACTGTTAGAAACGCTTAGAATACTTTAGAATAGCCCTAGGGACCCCTATTTATAGTTTAAGAAACTTCTCTTCCGCACCTTTGCGAAACCGCCTCAAATTTACGCAGTCCGCGCAGAATCCGTGCAGAATCTGCCTAACCCTTAACTAGTCGAAAGAGGGCCTCGACCGATCGAGTGGACCCTCGACTGCTCGAGTAATAATAAAAAAAAGATTTAAGACATCTGTATACAACAATCTCCACCATGTCTTCAATCTTCAACCGTGTAGCTTTTTGACTTCTTCTCTTATCTCTTCATCACATCATAGTTTCTTGTATACACTCCGTCCTTCTTTTTCGTCATCGCCAAGCCTAGAAAGTTGCACAACACTTGAACTTCTCTGCAGAAACGTTCTAGGTGAGCATGTCTGCCGGATCAGAATCCACGTGCCCAACCACCTTTGCTCCTGTCTTCTCGAAAGGAAAGACGTAGTCTTCTTACCATCTCACCACTATCCAATGTTGCTTGCCGGTGTATTTGCTCACAACGTTGATAACCTATGAAATAACTGTCTAATCCAGACCATGGCATACACTACCAACCGCATTCGAATAAGGCTCATGAGATATATCCTGTTTTTTCTCAACTGTTTTGGGACATGTCCTGAGGAAAACTTTGAGGAGAGATGCGTAGGGAACGCTCTCCGGCTTTGTTTGGCCCATCACATCCTTGATCAATACCTACCCAAGGTATTCTGCCTAAGATAACCAAAGCCTACTCCTCTTCCAGTGTCAATACCGAGAACCATCTTTGCAGCCCCCCGATCTTTCATCCTAAGTGTCCCACTTAACCGAGTCTTTAGTACATTGATTTCAGACATGTCATAATTGGTGATTTACATGTCATCAACATACAATTCCTGACCCACCATGAAGGAATCAAACCACTACCTAGGCGATAGGTCGTACCACGACCTCCTGCAAACTCTTTTTCTCAGCCCCTTTAACTTCGAATCACTCTTGTTGCTTCATGTAGATCCGCTCTTCCAATTTTTTGTACAGAAGTACAAACTCCACATCTATTCTTCAAGCTCAAGATCACATTGGCCAACCAGCGCCAATCACGAATCTAATAGACACCTGCTATACCGTCGGTGTGAATATCTCTGAGAAGCCGATCCCTTCTCTTTGAGCACAACTCTTCGCTACCAACTTCGCTTTGCATCTATGTTATATCCTCCTGAAGATCCACCTACATCCAACCACTTTTCGGCTCACTGAAAACTCCACCAGCTCTCATGTGTCGATCTGGTACAACGAGTCCATCTCATCGCCCATAGTCACCTTCCACTTCTCAGCACCAGGCTCACTTAGAGCCATCTGAATAGAAGATGAATCCCCTACGATATTGGAGTCATCTATGTACCTCACCGATATCCTGTGATTATGCTATGTGATTCTTCTCATAGGTGGCTGCTCCACCTACTTTGTATCTCTGTTCGCGGATCTCAGCCTTCCTGCCCTGCCCACTCATATGGCCATGCCCAACATGACACACACGTGCAGAGGTGGAATCCGCTACAGGTATTGCAGCTTCACCTTTTGAAGTGCTCCTGATAAACCTGTACATGTTATCGAGTCGTTGCATTTTCATGATTACCCGTGCCCCCTTAGATACCTTAAGAGCACCATCAATACCTGTGAACTTGCAGTCCATTACCTCAAGTACACCAAGAGAAATCAGATTCTTCTTCAAATCAGGAACATGCCTGACATCAGTCAAGGTACGCTCCACCCCATCAAACATCTTAATGCGCACCGTTCCAATTGCCACAACATTATAGGCAATGTCATTGCCCATAAATACCTCTCTACCATTACACTCCTTGTAGTTGGTGAACTAACTCCAATGAGGAGTCATGTGAAAAGATGCCCCTGTGTCTAGCATCCACTCGATCTTAAGACCATCATATGGTCTATAAATGTATATTGTAAATTTAGTACCCAGAGTTGTCAAATTTTGTTGTGCTAAATCATTTAGAATCTGTATCATGTGTTGATGAGATGAATAGATTAACTTCGTGCATTTTAAAGTTATCCATGTCTTCGTCGAACTTTTCTACGTATTCAAGTTGAAGAGCATTGTCGAAGTTCAAGATTTCAAGCTCAAGTATAAGTACAAGTTCAAGGCTCAAGTTCAAGTTTAATCTTCAAGTTCAGTGCCTTAAAAAAAACTCAAGAACTCAAGCCCTAGTTCAAGCTCAAGTTTAAGATTTTGAAGACAAGCTTCAAGTATTTCAAGTGAATGAGTTAGCAGAGCGAACGATGTTTCAATTGTTCAAACTCATAAACAAGGTATGGATGACCCTAGATTGACTATAGGATGAGTCATATGCATTGCATATTTTATGTGGATCATTTCATAAGCTTATAGGTCATTTCCTCGACTAGTCCTAGTCTTTGTTCGACTAGTCTAAGCTCTGGCTTGACCAGTCCAAGAGTTTTCTCGACCAGTCCAAGATTAGTTGCAAATTTTCAGAATTTTTTGTTGGACTCTCGACCAGTCGAGTGAACAGTGCTCGACTAGTCGTGCAACGCTCGATTCAAAGTCTAGCAAGATTTTTTGGTCCCACTCAACTAGTCGAGTGCATTGCTCTACCAGTCGAGCAGGCCACTCGACCAGTCGAGCAAGACACTCGAGCAATCGAGTAACGATCTTATCTTATCGCACCAGAAATTTTGAAATGTGGTTGGTCATTCAACCAGTAGAACCGACCCTTAGACTAGTCGAGTGAACGATATTTTCACCTATAAATAGAGGATGAATTTCAGAGTTTTTCATTCATTATAAGCTAAATCAAGTCATCACTCTGAGAGATAAGTTCTTACATTTGTTAAGCTATATTGTGCACATTTTAAATTCATTTTAATAGCTTTTGTTATTTGATTTTGTGATCTCCATTCAACTCTATTTCATTAAAGAAGGGAATTGTGATTTACCCTTTTTTTAGATCAAAATCAAATCAAGCTAGCCCAGGTTGATTTAATTTAAAATTAATTTAGACTTAGAACCCTTTCACTTATGAGACTGGACATTGAACATCTTCGTCTACATCGAATTGGTTCTACCGGGCTTCATCAGAAGAAGAATCTTTAGATAAGTACAATTTAATTTTCTGCATTTTGGTTTGTGAGATTCGGTCAGGAAAAACTCATTGTGGAGTTTTTGTAATTGTGTAAGCCCATTTGAAAGACAAAATTGTGAAGGTTTTAAGGTGAACCTTGAAAAACCTTATTTCATAGTGAAAGCCAATATCCCGTGGGTGTGGATATTGGGAGTGGAGTAGTTCTGTGGCTATTTGCTAACAGTTGGTGTACACACAAACAAACCACTATAATTCCTGGAGTTGTGGTAGATGATAGTATTTGTTTATGTGTGTAAATGTTGTAATTTACTTTATGCACTTGTGGTGAATGGTGTAATTTCCTTTTATGCACTTGTGGTGAATGTTGTAATATTTTAGTATATTTCTTTTACCTCTTTCTAAGTTTGAGTTTTTGATACTTACCAACGTTCTATTAAGGTTGTCCTACCATAAGCCTTTGGTTTTTGGTGTAAGGTTGTCCTTAGAACTCAGTTTGTATCAACTTCTCAATACTTGTGCATTTGAGGTTGCTTATAATTGTGTTATCTATCTTTGTTTGTCTTTGTAATTTCGCATTTAGTTTTTAATTTAGCATAGTCCTATTCACCCCCCCCCCCCTTTAGGACTTAGAGCTAGGCCTTTTCATGGTCGTCTGAGCATAAACACGGATAAAACATCACCATCACATCCACTCGATCCATCTAACGTGGCAAAATTGGCCTCCCTGTATGAAGCCTCAGAATCTTCTCTCTTAAATTTAGGATTTGTACAATCCTTCTTCACATGTCTTTCCATCTCACAGTTCCAACACTTTACCTTTCCTTTGCCCTTGCCCACCTTGTTCAGAATTCCTACCCCTTGTAAACAGTGCATCAAAAGATATCCCCATGTCGCCGTTAAGCTTTCTCATAGCCTTCCCTTGAAGGGCTGAGATAATGGTGTCGACATTGAGGGTTTTGTTCTTGGTGCACATTGTATCTTTCAATGACTCATAAGGCCCTAGAAGAGAATTCAGCAACATACATGCTTGTTTCTTATCTTTCATCATTTCCTCCATATCCAACAATTTGTAAACCAATTTATTAAAGTTGCTGATGTGAGCCTCAAGATCTCCACCCTCTACCATCTTGAAGTTATACTACCACCGCTTCAAGTGTAGGCAATTTTCAGAGGATTTTTTCGCATAGAAATCCTCTAACTTCGCGCATAACTTAGTCGTAGTTTTCTCCTTCATGACATTGTAGAGAACCTCATCCATGAGACATAAACGGATCGATGATAAAGCCTTCTTATCAAGAGTATTTCATTCATCATCAGTCATAGTAGACATTCTCTCCTCAAGAGCACCATCTTCGCCTTGCTTGATTAAGGAACTGATCATCTTGATCTTCCATAACTTAAAAATATTTTTCCCTGAGTACTTCTCAATATCATACTTAGTGCTTACCATTATTGCTTATCCCTCAGATTCAGATCTGTGCCCCAATGATTGCTCTGATACCATTTGTTGGAGATTGAGCTGTAGAATCACACAGATATGGATCTAGGATAACAATCCAATGGCACCAAAAACACACAAGAGAATACGAAGATTTAACGTGGAAAACCCTTTCAAGAAAAAACAACGGCACAAAGCGACAAAATTTCACTATGAAAATAGAAATTACAAAGAGAAATGACTTACCCGATTCAAACAACCTCGAATCTCACCCTTGCTACACCATTTAGAAACCCTAAAACCCTTTTAGGAACCTTTGAAAAACTTTTAGAAAGTATTAGAATACTTTAGAATAGCCCTAGTGACCCCTATTTATAGTTTAGGAAACTCCTCTTTTGCACCTTTGCGAAACTGCCTCAAATTTACGCAGTCCACGTAGAATCTGCATAACCCTCGACTAGTCGAAGGAAGGCCTTTGACTGGTCGAGTAGACCCTCGACTGGTCGAGCAGCGCAGAATAACAAAACCAATAGCCTCTGGACTTCGAGTCGAGCGGGCCTCGACCGGTCGAGTGGACCCTCGATTGGTCGACCAGGCCCTCGACCGGTCGAGCAGCCAAAAAAAAAAAAAAAAGATTTAAGACATCTGTATACAACATGGAAAGCATAATGAAATGTGTTTTTCTTATAATCTAAAGATAAAATCTCAATCTTAAGATCTCCGGAGTACAATCATGTACAATTATAGAATCTAAGAACTAACTTGAGAATCTCAAATCATATTTGAAATCTAACAGTATATGTTGATCTTATGTAGATGATGATTCTCCAACCTTAGAGGTCTCTTCCCAATCCTAGTACAAGAGAGATCTAGATAGTTGGAATTTTTATTAGTAAATGCCAAGGAATTCCACAACCATTTATAAGAATGAACCATATAGAGATGGAGAAGATGTGAAAGAAGGATGGAGCGTTCCTTTCTTTGTTCTCTCTATACTCTATTTTTCTCCATTCCACTGATTTACACGCCAAAGGGGGAAATGGTGTCTAGGCTTCTCTTTTCTTCTCCTCTATGATAGGATCAAATATGTAAAGATGATGATAAGGTTTCAGAGGAACATTAATATGGTACTCTGTCATCCTATACATAACTTTTAACCTACTGTAAGAAAAATGCATCAATTCGCCTCATTTATGGATATACTCATGATTTAATCCCTTCATTGCCATGACCATCTGCTAATGATTACTTTCCATACTAATTAAAAGTGGACCATCACATTCGGACAATCAAATTATCATCAAATGTGATTAAATAAATTTTAACAGTTAAATAGTGTACTGAGATCCAAAGATCATGACTCTCTCAAGTCAATGACCATAATGTCCAATCTCAATTTTCCAAGGATTAACAGAGGAATCATTCAATAAACCCATAACCAAGATTTAAGGTAACATTACACATTGAAGATTAATAGGATGTCCACCAAGGATTCATCGTCATCGTGATCTATGGCTGAGATCACTCTAATCATATTCACAGGGTTAATGAGCTAGAGGTGACATTAGTTTTCTAGGTCACCGTCTCTAATAGAAATGCTTACCGTTGAAACCTCCTACAGGTACATCGTAATGTTTATATGACATCCAAATTTTTCATAAGGTCATTCCTGCTTGGATGAACTGAAAGCGAAAAATATTAGCTTAATTGAAAACTTTTGTGACCTCGTGAAAGTTTCAAGGGTGTACATTCAATCCTCAATGCTTCCTTTCCTACTGTCCACTTGAGTTTTGAATTTGCCTCATATTTTTTTAAAAAAACCATTATCCTAACGTGATTCGGAAAAATGGATGGATAGAGTAGATTTCTCACAAACATCATAGTGGAACTCACCTAGCTTCTCACCTGATTAGGAAATTCCTAGGACATGGTTGTCATCCGCAGGGCGGCTCAACATTTTTGGGGGCCTTAGGCAAGTCATAAAAATGAGGCTTTTTAGTTTAAAAAATAAAAAAAAATTAATAAATTCAAAATTAAACCATAAATTTGTTTCTTGCCTTTTTATATGCAAAATTACTAATTAAACTTTTGTATTCAAGTTTACCCAATAAATCAGTTTCGATAGATAAAATTGTTAAACCGTTTAATCTATTTTGAGACATAATTGTTCGTAAATAATTTTTTATAATATTTAGTTTTGAAAAGCTTCTTTCTACAAATGCGACTGTAACAGGTATGGTAAGTAGTATTCCATATGCAATAAACCAATTTAGAAAACAATCTAATTCTTTTATTAGATTAAGTATTTCAATTGGAGTATTGATTTATATTTTTGCAACTTCTTTTAAAACTTTTAATTTCGAAAATAAATCCAAACCGTTAGAAAAATGAAGTTAGAATTTAATTTTTAAAAAAATGACATTAGAATTTAATTTTTTGAGAACTTAATTAGCAATAAAGTAGTTAGTTGTGGTCCTAGGTTTTATGAGAAGAATTTATTGGGAATGATGCTATTATTTTGAAAAGAGACGATAGAGTTAGACTGTTATTATTGATAGTGCTAGCTTCTAGGATTTGTTTTTTATTTTCAATTTCTTAATTTGTAAACTAATTTTTAGATGTTCCTTCTTTGTAAGCCTTCCAATAAGTTTTATTTCAAAAAATTTAGGCATTTTTTTTCTTCTTAATTTTAATTTTGTTATAATATAGGATCTTCATAATTAATAAATTTTAATTTTGCTATACTATAGGGCCTTCATAATTAGGGGGCCTTAGGCAATTGCCTCACCTGCATACCCCTTTGAGCCGCCCCTGGTCACCGGCCATCCCGTCGATCCGATTCGCAGTCCTCTCGTTAAATAGAACTGATCACTAACAGACAACCCTACCACAACTTGTCCCACCTTGCATCGTTCTGGCCAAGAAGAATCCACTTATGCAGGAAATCAGTACCATTAAAACGATAAGGCCATCCAATCCGCAGTCCTCTCACGGAGGAAAATTGATTACTTTTAGCCAACCCTACCACAACTTGTCGCACCTTGCACCGTTCTGGCCAAGAAAAAATCCACTTACGTAGGAAATCAGTACCATAAAACCGATATAGCCCCACCATGAAGATCACCCACCTAGAAAATCAGGCTGATCTGCCTAATAGGCGGGCCACACCTGTACATTGAGTCAAACCGTGTGGAGACCACATGATGACCGTAAAGGTCTAATGCTTGTTCTATGTACGTAATCTTCATGGTGTGGCCTACCATTTTCACCGCACAGATATCATACGCAAGTGGCTTGTTGGCAGGAAAGATGATGAAAGACTAAAGAGTAATACAAGCTTTGGTACCTTAGCTGCAGGTGATCAGTATAAAATGGAGTCTTTCTTGGACCCTTTCCAAAAGACCTCCGTTCACGAATCTTGCTTTACTGATTCTAATGAAAAACAACAACAGAAAAAAAAAAAAAAAGCAGCCTAAGTAGCGATGTAGTATAGGTCACGGAATCTCAATACATTCAATAACATGAATATGTCTAAGTGATACGAATCCATTGACATGGACCACCCCTTTTCACTAATATCTTCTTTTTCCTTTTTTTTCAATTTTCATCTTCATGGCGGCGATGGCTTCATGTGGCTCATTTGAACCAATGGGATGAATACGATGGCCGCCATAAGCCTGTGATTAGAATATCCAATGCCAACGGATTCTCTCTAATGAGTGTCTATCTACGAAAGAAATTGAAAAAGAAAAAAGTAAAAAAAAAAAAAAAAACAGTGATCATGTGTTTCGGGAAAGCCGATTGTGAGATGTATGTGTTATATCCACACGGTCCATTCATTTTAAGAGATTACTCTAGGGCATGAGAGTAAAAACGAGACAGATTCAAAGCTCAAGTGCACCACACCACAAAAAGAAAGCAGTGGAGATCTAGCGCCTACCATTAAATTAAAACCTTCTTTAGGCCACAAAGGTTTTGGATCAAGTTAATATTTCCCTTCACCTGGGTCTATGTGACCTTATTACCAGGTTGGATGGCAAATAAACATTACAGTCTGCACTGCGTTCTTTAGTGTGGTCCACTTGAGCAGTAGATCTGCCTCATCTCATTTTTAAGCACATGCTATAAAATGATCTCGCGAAATGGATGGAAGGTGTGGATATAACACATACATTATGATGGGGCCACAGAATTTGGGGACGTCAACACACCACCTATGTCGGTGGTGTGTGGCACATCACCTAATCCACATGGAAGCCCATTGCGTTCTGAATAAACTATGTGAGGTTCACCATATATATATTTTTTTAATTATTTTTTTTTACACACACCCACACACTCACGCTAGTGTAATTTCACCACCTATGATACTCGAACCCCTGACCGGGACGCGGATTGCGTCCTATCCCGCCCCAACGGTAATCCATGGGGCAGGGCTCTGTGAGCCCACCGTGATGTAACTGTTTTATCCCGCCGTCCAACGATTTTTTCAGAAAATTTTAACATGTGAACCAAAAAATGAGGCAGGTCCAAGGCTTGAGTGGACCACAAAGTGGGGATTGAACGTCCACCATTAAAAGCTTCTTCGGAGCCAGAGAAGTTCCGGATCAAGCTGATATTTGTGTTTTCACTTCATCCACGTCTACCTAACCTTATGAATAGGTTTTATGGTATAAAAAAACATCACGTGGGCCCTTAGAAAGGTTTCAACGGTGGGTGTCATATCAATGCAGGTTCCCTTGGTGTGGTCCACTCAAGCCCTGAACCTACCTCCTTTTTTGGTTCATGTATTAAAATTTTCTGAAAAAATCATTGAACGGCGGGATAACAGAGTTACATCTCGGTGGGCTCCACAGAGCTCTGCCTGGACGGATTACCGTCCGGGCAGGGGTAGGACGCAATCCGCGTCCCTCGACCGGGTGTTGAAACTCCTAGAGTCTACCACCCGAGCAAGAGTAAGGATTCTGTGAGATTCAGAATATGATTTATGTATTTTATCCCTTTCGTCCATCCATTTTATCCAATAATTTTATTGCTTAATCCAAAAAATAAGCATATCCAAGGTTTAAATGGAGCACACGACAGGAAATAGTGTGAATTGAACGTCTACCATTGAAAATTTATCAGGGGCCACAGAAGTTCCGGATCAAGCTTATATGTACTGTTTTCTCTTCATCCATATCTGTACGATGGATTAAGCCTTCATCCATATATGTATGATCTTATGAACAGGTTGGATGACAAGTAAACATCACTGTGTGGCTTAAAAAGGTTTCAACGGTGGAAATTATTATTCTCGCTGTCTCCTATCGTATGATCCACTTGAGGTTTGGATATGATTAAATTTTAAGCTCAACCCCTTAAATGAGCTAAACAAACGGATGGACGGCTTGGATAAACAGCATACATTGAAGTTGGGCCCAACTGAGTTTGCTCAGTATGATGAGAGCGCACGGAGTAACTCAATACGCAATAGGCCTGGTCTACCACACACCACCTACCTGTATGGTGTGTTAACATCACCAAATTCTGTGGGTCCTATCATGAGGTATTTGCTATATCTAAACCGTTAGTCCATTTGGCGAGCTTGTTGTAAGGCTCGATCCATAAAATAAGACAGATCCAAAGATCAAGTGGACCACACTTCAAAAAGAAGTGAGGGATTGATCATCTACCATTGAAACATTTTTTGAGGTTACAGAAGTTTTGGATCAATATGATATTTGATTTTCCTCTTCGTTCAGGTATCTGTGACCTTACGAACTGATTAGATGAGAATCACTATCTAACAATGAGAATCACTATCTCCACGGCTATTTGTGGTGTGGTCCACTTGAATTTTGGATATGACTCATTTTTCGGCCTACGCTCGAAAATGATCTCACTAAATGGAAGAAAAGTGTGGATATAATAAATATATCATTTGTGGCCCATGTAACTTTGATCTCCTTTGAACCGTTCTGAAGGAGCGTCAGCGCTAGTATTCACACAACACGTGCCCACAACAGCCAGGTCAGTGGTGTACGGTACACCAGCCAATCCGCTTCCCATTTTTCAGGGATTGGTGTTTGATCACTGTACTATTAAAAATAATAATAAGAAAGCTGTAAAGCACACTCAATAGTGGATTCTTGATTGAACATAAAGATTCACGGGTTATGCTTGCATGTCAAACTTTCACGTATAATGCTTTCGTATCACTTATGAAATCTTAGCCGTGCAAAAGGTGGGTCATATCATTATATCATTATGATCACGCGGACCGACAGCCAGGAGGATCCATTTGTCAGGCATGCAGGATACTACGTCTAAATCAAGGTGCGAGGCCCATCTAAGGAGTTGATTCTTGCAATTTTCGCTCGAGGCGATCTTCGTGTTATGGCCCACCTTTTTCGCTGATGGGATATTCCACTGAGATGATGCGTAGCGGAAAGTAGCAAGGGTTGATTGTACGTGAAAGAAAAAATATCACGTTGCATGGGAACATTTCTCTGAATCATTGACGAAGGGCGGTTCACTTGCACGTGCAACTCACTACTACTCGTGCCTACGTAGCATTTTCAAGCAGCCACCCGGCAGAACATGGACGGGGTTTGGCGGATGACCGCAACACCAGCCTGCTAGCTGGTGTCAAACTTTGTGGACCCCACCATGAGGTATGTGTTTTATCCAAGCCGTCCACTTATTTTGCCAGCTCATTTTTTACTATGATATTAAAAATGAATTATATCCGAAGCTCAAGTGAACTATACCAAAAAAAACAGTGGGGATGAATGCTTACTGTTGAAAACTTTTTGGGGCCAAACGTAATATTTATTTTCCATCCAACCTGTTAATAAAGTCATATAACCATGGATGAATAGAAAACATAAATATCTGTTATATATAAAACTTCTTGGGGGCCCAGAAGTTTTCAAGGGTTAGCATTCAATTCCCACTATTTCCTGCAGTGTGGTCCACTTAAGCTTTGGATATGCCTCATTTTTGACCCAATACCATGAAATGAGCTGAAAAATTGATGGACAGCGTGGATAAGACATAAATCATGGCGGGCCCCACACAGCTTTGATACCAGCTAACTGGCTGGTGTATGTATAACCAGCCAAACCGCGTCCCCAGGACACTTTACTCATCTCATGGGCTACATGCGATGAGCTGATCGGCCAGATCTAGCAGTACGTGGGTTTTTCCAAATATGTTGCTTAAATCTCACACGTATGACACATTAACATGTGTGATCTGCGAGTACATTTGCGTAGCCGTACTGTCCCATTATCAACGGTCCTGATTGAACAAAAAGATGCATGTTTGAAGTAAAAGGAAATGAATCTTGGATCACTTTGAATCTTTGACCGAAGTACATCCTGACACTACAATAATGCTTCCATTACATAGACTTGATAAAGCAAAGTAGAAGCTACGGAGATTGTTAGAGATTGCAAAATTAGCTCATGAAAGTGAGTGCATCAATGCCATTCATTTCTCCTTTCAATAAAATCAGAGATGATGAGAAGGGACACAAAAGTTTGATGGGTGGAGAGGAATGTGGATTGGAAAGGAAGAGACTTTTAGAGATTTGGATGTCTAGAACACAACAAAACAAAATGACATGCAAATGAAACGTGTATCATTTTGGAGATTGATTTGCATGGGCCTTTTAAAGAGGTTTAAAGGTCTTTTTCCATATGAATAAAGATCAGTGGTACCGTCCACATCACATAATAATAAAATAAATAAAGATTATTATCATATGTGAAAGGTTTAAGAGCCTTATCAAGCAAAGCTTGCCCTTAAAAGAAGGTGAAAATAGGCCATGTTTCTTTGAGGGGCTAGAGTTCTATGATAGTTCACCACCATTTTCATCCAAGTGGCACTCGTGCACACCTACCATGACCATCCAAATTGTGGGACGTATTGTGAATGGACAATATATTTTTAAGAATACAATCTTCAAGGAATCCTAGTTGTCTAATTTACAGCTGTCGAATGGATGGCTAAATGTAAAATAGTGCATGGTCCAAACCAAGGACATATCACAGATTTTCTCATTTTTTTTTTCTCCTGTTGTATGGATGCTTCATCCACAGTTGATTCAGTGATTTGGATGCTTTGAATTGCTGTGGATGCATACAAATACACCACGGATGGGTCACTGCCAGTTTTTAAAAAGGTGGCAAACTATCACAGGAGTCTATTACCTCTTTGACATTATATTCATGTCGCTGGCCAAGGTTTACATGGTGCTTTGGGATGGAAGATCGTAGCTGTTGGTTTTGGTTTTTTTTATTTGCTGAATGGGAACCGTCGATATTTTTTCTAACAATTTCTTTATTTCCTCCCTATACGAAGGTTTAGGAATTTTGATTATGGGGCCCCTATTGTCAACCATTTGGATCTTTGAACAATGGGCCTCACCTGCATGAAATGTAAACCTAAAGGGTCACGTACCATCTCCAGGCCTGAGCATTATATGATATCTCCATTTCTTTGAAACCGCTATATCCTCCTCATACGAGGATGTGGCTACAAGTAATCAGGCACTATCATCCATCAGGTCCCCTACCTCATCTTCACCTTAGAAATCAGAAATTGAGCTGGCCCAAAACTCACATATAGCACACCATAAGGAAGAATAGTGACGGGATGTTCTACTTAATTTGTAGATTAACGATCGTCTATACGGGGGTTAATCTTGTTAGATAAAACAGGGTTAGGGGCCATTTAAAAGAAAACCTAGGGGTTCTGTGGGGTAGGTATCGATATTTCATATGATAGGCTCCCTTTTTTTTTTTTTTTTGGGTGGGACCCCGAAAACTGTCTAGTCCATGTAAAGTTCGTTTTCTTTTTTTGGTTGAATATAATCTTTCTATTAAAAAAAATAAAATAATCTGCTAGTCAAGTCAGGGCCTCAACTGGTCAAAGGATTCCCTCGACCAGTCGAGCCTGATAGGCTCAACCGGTCGACATTAAAAAAATATAGCTTGCTGGATTTTAAGTCGAGTGATCCTCGACCGGTCGAGTAGCCCCCTCGACCAGTCGGCCAGCCCACTTGACCGGTCGAGCAGTATGGTGAAACAAGATTTAAGACATCCGTTTTACAACAAGCTGCACTACCTCTCCTCTAAACTAAGGAGGAAAACCTCATCAAATCTTTCCCTTTCCGACTCAGGAGGAATTCACCTTCTTCAAGTCAGTCAGGTTTCTACAAACCTCAAACTTGCCCTTGAGCAATGACTTGGTTATCATGTCTGATTCATTATCGTCTATATGAACCTTCTCAAGTGGTAACACCTTATGTTCCAAAGTATCTCTGATCCAATGATACCGAATCTCTATGTGCCTCGACTTGGAGTGCTGACTTGGATTCTTTTTCAAGTGTATAACACTTTGACTATCGTAATAGACCACGTGCTGCTCCTTCTTTAGACTAAGTTCCTATAAGAGGCATCTTCATCCAAATTATCTCTTTACATGCCTCTCTGACTGCAATGTACTTGACCTCTGTCGTTGACAATGCTATGACCTTCTATAACTTGCTCTGCCAAGAGACTGCTTCTCCTGCAAACGTGAACATGAACCCCGATGTAGACTTCCTAGAGTCTATATCACCTATCATATCTGTATCTGTGTAGCATTCTAACATAAGTTTTCCATCACCATAGCATAAGCTCAACCTGGATGAGCCTCTTAGATACCGCAGTATCCATTTCACCGTTTTCCAATGTTCTTTGCCAAGATTGGCAAAATAACGGTTGACAACACCAACCACATATGCTATGTCTGGGGGTATATACACCATAAAATACATCAAACTTTCTACCGCTGATGTGGAGGGTATCTTCCTCATCTCATCCACCACTGCATTCGTTTTTTGACACTGTTTGTCGCTCAATTTAAAGTGACCATTCAGTGGAGTACCAACCGGCTTTGCTGCATTCATACTGAACATCTTTAGGACTTTCTCGATATACTGCTCTTGTGACAACCAAAGCTTTTTGCTGCTTCTGTCACGGGTTATCTCCATTCCTAGGATTTGTTTAGTCGGGCCTAAGTTTTTCATCGCAAGCGACTTGCCCAATTCCTGTTTTAGCCTATCAATCTTCTTGATGTCTTTACTCAATGATGAGCATGTCATCAACGTATAACAGCAGAACTAAGAAATCACAGAACTAAGAAATCGCCATTTAAGAAATCGTAGAATTAAGAAATTGCCATCTAAAAAAATAAATCGCCATATGAGAACTTGCTCGTGAATACACAGTGATTCGACTCCGTTTTATCATATCCATGCTTTAACATGAATGAGTTGAACTTCTTGTACCATTGCCTTGGAGCTTGTTTCAGCCTATACAAGCTCTTCCTAAGCCTACACACCATATGCTTTTTGCCCTTGACTTCGAACCCTCTAATTGGTGCATGTAAATCTCTTCTTCCAGGTCACTGTGGAGAAAGGCAATTTTAACATCTAACTGCTCTATCTCCTGATCCATACTAACCGCCAACCCAAGCAACACCCGTATGGATGTCATCTTCACCACTGGTGAGAATATCTCCTCGAAGTCTATACCTTTCTTCTGACCAAACAGCTTTCACTATAAGTCTGGCCTTGAACCTCATTTGTGAATTCTTCTGCTCAATTTTCTTCCTAGACACCCACTTATTGCTCAGAGCTTTCTTGCCCTTAGGCAATTTCAACATATCATAGGTGTGGTTCTTATGCAAGGATTTCATCTCCTCTTGCATAACTTTCAACTACTCCCCCTTATACTCGTCGGCTAGTGCCTCAGAATAATATTCTGGCTCTTCCCCATCAGTGAGCATAATGTACTCATGCGGTGAGTACTTCTTGGACCGGTGTTCGTCTGTAGATGTCCTCCTCACTTATGGCTCAACAGGTGGATCAAGTGGGGGCTGCTCCCTTGGTGCATCTTGTATAGGAACTCCCTCATCCTTTATACCTTATTGTACTACCCCATCATCAGGCACCATAGGAGAAGTAACCGGATCCATGTCCTCTAGTTCACCTGAACTTAGCTGGGTCTTCTCTGGCTTTTCCATACATTGATCTTCAAAGAAGACCACATCTCTACTCCTGACGAACTTCTTCTCGGTCGGATCCCACAATCTATAACCAAACTTTTCATCACCATAACCCAAGAACACACATTGTCTGATCTTTGTATCGAGCTTGGACCTCTCATTCTTTGGTACGTAAACGTATGCCCTTCATCCAAACACCCTGAGATGACCGTACGATGGATCTTGTCCAGTCCACACCTTCTCAAGTACTTCTCCATTCAACAGAGCTGATGGAGACTTGTTTATCAAATACACTGCTGTGTGCATTGCTTCTCCCCAAAATATCTTGGGCAACTTTGCATGGGATAACATGCATCTGATTCTATCTACAATGGTGCGATTCATTCGCTTAGCTACACCATTATGCTGGGGGGTCTTGGGAACCGTCTGTTCATGCCGTATACCCAGGGACTTACAATACTCATGGAAGTCACCAATGTATTCACCATCATTGTCAGTGCGGATGCACTTTAATGATCTACCTGTCTCCCTCTCGACAATAGCATAAAATATTTTAGACACACCAAACACCTCGTCCTTGGATTTCAAAGCATAAACCCAAACCCTCCTAGATGCATCATCTATAAAAGTTACAAAATATAATGCCCCACCTAAGGTTTTTGTCCTCATAGGACCACAAACATCAGAATAAACCAAATCTAATGCATGACTTTTATTAACATCGGAAGCAGATTTAACAAATGAAACTCTATGCTATTTCCCTGATAAACAGTCAATACAGGTTTTGAGAGGTATACCTGTCACTTCTGGAAGGAGCCGCTTCTTCGCTAGTAGCTGAAGCCCTTTTTCACTTATGTGACCTAGACGCCTGTGTCACATGTCAGTAGCTGAATCTTTCGCTCCATTCAACCCACCCTTTCACACACTGATACTTGCCTCGTAGAGGATGCAACACTTCTTCCCTCTGGCTGCGATCAACGAACCCTTAATGAGCTTCCACCACCCACTAACAAATCGATTTTCATAGCCATCATCATCTAACTTTCCCGTTGACATCAAGTTGAGGCGAAGGTCTGGAATGTGCCTCACATCCCGAGGAACTAATATGTAGCTCACATCGGTCTTCGCACAAATATCACCGACCCATACGATCTTCGATACGCCAGAATTTCCCATCTTCACGGTCCTAAAGTCACCTGACTTGTAGCTTGTGAAGAAATTTCTTCATAGAGTCGCATGAAATGAGGCTCTCGAGTCCATCACCCAGTCGGTGTCCTGACCCGTAGCCGTGAGACAAACATCATGATCTATCGTAAGAATAACTACAATGTCACCATCTGAAGCGATCGCAGTGGAGTATGATTCATCTTCCTTCTTCTTTCCTTTTCATTTCTTGTCATTCTTCTTCTTATGACATTCATGCTTGTAGTGGTCATTCTTGACACAATTCCAGCATTCAACATCCTTCCTGACACTTAACTTGCCTCTTGATTGATCTTGGGCCTTCCCACCCCTTCTGTTCTTTCCTCTCCCCCGATCTTGTGTCACAAGGGCCTCTTGTTGAGTAGACCCCTGAGACTTCCTTCTTGTCTCCTCATTGAAGAGACAACTAGTTTCCTGTTCCATGGATACATTTTCATCTGGCGCGGAGTTACTCAGAGACACCACCAATGTCTCCCAACTGTCAGGCAATGAGCTAAGCAATAACAAAGCCTATAGTTCATCATCCAGGACCATCTTCATAGCGGAGAGCTGGTTCAATATGTTACTGACCTCATTCATGTGCTCAGCCATATAACCAACATCTTTGAACTCGAGATTCACAAGTCGTCTTATCAGAAAAATCTTATTGTCGGCCGTCTTCTCTCTACAACCCTTGAAATTTCAGCCATAAGCTAGCGACTGAGGTCTCTCTAGACACATGGTGGAATACGAAATCGTCCAACCATTGTCTAATAAACCCCACCACCTTTCGGTCCAACTTCTTCCAATCATCATCTGACATATCCTTTGTCTTTGTTGATATGCCTAGAATTGGAGCATACAAGTCCTTGCAATAAAGCAAGTCCTCCATTTTAGCCTTTCATATGGACCAGTTAGAACCATTAAGACTGATCATCCTTGATGAGCCATCTTCCATAATTCAGAACTGATCCCACTACATTCAAGTAACTTGGTTTTGATACCACTTTGTTGGGAGCGTTGCACAAAAAACCTTAGGATCTCGCCTCCCAAAAACACTAGAATTATGGGATATAATAAAGCGATGAAATAAATCAAAGCACAAACCACACGACACAAGGGATTTTACGTGGAAAACCCTCGAAGAGGTAAAAAACCACGGGACCTAGTCCAGAGAAATAATTCACTATCAAGTAGAACGGTACAATCGATCACATGCACACACCGCTTGGATCAAAACTTCTTCATCACATAGGAGTGGATAAACAATAAGAGAATAATGAAACAAAGAGATCTCATCGATCACGAGGACGTAAAAGCGTTGAGATGTCGACTGCGCAGTAGATCAACTCTACGAGCAGAATCTTTCATTCCACAAGCTTCCTCTCTCTCTTCTCTCTCTCTCTCTCTCTCTCTCTCTCTCTCTCTCTCTCTCTTTCTCTTCCTCTTTAACATAAAAATGCCTTAATAGAATTACTTTAAGAAGCCTTAACATACCCTAGAATAGCCCTAAGGACCCCTATTTATAGTTTAGGAAACTCCCCTTCCACACCTCTGCGAAATTGCCTCATTTACGCAGTCCGCATAAAATCCACGCAGAATCTGTGTATCCCTCGACTAGTCGGCCAGGCCCTCGACTGATCGAAGGATTCTCTCGACCGGTCGAGCCTGACCCTCGACTGGTCGATACAAAAAAAATACAGCTTACTGGACTTTGAGGCGAGCAAGCCTCGATTGGTCGAGCAGCCCCCTCAACCGATCGGGCAGCCCACTCAACCGGTAGAGCAGCGCGGTGAAACAAGATTTAAGACATCCGTTTTACAATGGGCTGCACTACCTCTCCTCTGAACTGAGGAGGAAAACCTCGTTAGGGGGCGCCTACCGTTAGTTGGGTATAGAACCAGTATGATTATTTTATGCCATCTAGTCCATTCATACGAGTCTTTTTCATCATAATGAAGGTACTTTCCAAAAAAATCATGCCATTTTGAAGCTCAAATGTACCACACCATTAGAATTAATTAGATGCTTTAGGCAGCTTTTACACCCTTTCTCATCCATCCTCATCAGCCAATAGTCACACCTGAGCGCATCGTCATTTACCCTGCATACCTAAAGAGCTTTCCATTTCCTTATCATCAGCCAATTGTCACATCTCCCTTCGCTATTAGAGAGCTCATTGTCATATCCCCCACATACCTAAAGAGTTTTCCATTTGTTTATCGGCACGAAAAGAAAAACATGATTAGCAAAAGCTATTACCTTTAGTTATAAGCTTATGCTCACATAAATTAATTAAATGCTTTGGGTGGAATGAGCGAAGAAAGTGAGGGGTGTTATATAATTGAAGCTCATGCATCGTTCATGGGTGCATGCACCAATAAACAAAATAATTAAAAGCAACAAGAATCTAATTGTATAATTATTTTAAATTATTATTTTTTAAAATTTTCGCCACATAGCTAACATTGTCTTTAAATTGCTCTTAGCTTTGATGAATGGGAGATTATCTTTTTTTTTTTTTACACCCACCTCGCACGTATGCGAATATGTGGTACACGTGTGGGATCCACACTGTCTATTAGGTGTATCATCTTTTCTTTTTCTTTTTTTTTTTAAGAAAACAAAAAACAGTTCTATTCATTCATATGGGAAGATGTACAAATATTTCGGGTGGGCCACACAAAAGCCTATGGCCGCACCTATCCTGTGACAATCCTAAGTATCCACAAAGAAAAAACTATCTGCCCATCCTTTCTTGACTTGTACATTCTTCTATAAAGAAAATGGAAACTGACTAATTGTTGGACCCCACTCCCCCGTTGGAAGACAAAAGATACCCGAGCCGAACTGCCCCGAGGCCAACTCTATCAAGGGACAGGCTGCCCTTAACCTGCCTAGGGAGAAGGGAGAAGTGCTTAAACAAAGCATTATCCTTTTTTTTTTTTTTTTTTTTTAAAGAAAGGAGAGATTTCATTAAATCTAAAGGAAACGGGCGTACAGTCTACAGCTTCAGGACAACCCCGCAACAAAAAGGGACGGGCCGCCTATTGTATACATCCACTGTACATCAAAGCAAAAGAAGAAAAGTTAGCTTATAAACACGGAAGAATGAGAGCTAACCGACGGTTCGAATCGCACCAAGACCAACCTTGTCCAGGAAAATCAATCCCTTAGTTAGCTTGGGAAGGGAATCAATATGATCATGATAGTTTCTCTCCTGCATCTCGCTACCCACTCTCGCCAAGCTATCGGTCGGACCATTTCCTTCTCGAATAATGTGCTTGAAAGCAAAGGTACCTGACTGTCTCAGATTGTTGATCCTGTCTACCCATGGTTTCCAATTCCAAGGGCAATTTGATTCGCCCGCAAGAATATATGTTGCCAACTTTGAATCTGATTCAACAATAATCTTGTTCATTTCTTTTTTAAGACAGAATTCTAATCCGTCATGGATTGCACGTAATTCCGTACAGTTGTTCGTTCCATAACCATAACCTGCCGAGAAAGCAAAAATGAAGGAGCCATCATCCTTTCTGCAAATACCTCTGCCTCCAGAGATACCTGGGTTACCCCTAGCGGACCCATCACATTTAATTTAACCCATCCCGGAGTAGGTTGAATCCATTTAATCAGTACTGACCTTGGTCTGTTTTTTCAGGGCGCATGGGAGGGAGGAGAGTCCCTATGAGGATTTGAAAATGTAGTCAGTATCTGGAAGTTTTGGATCGTGTGGGTGGCCCACCATTTGATCCGGGCAATGGACCTTTGGTCATTCATCTCCTTGTCTCCGAAGGTTGCTTCATTTCTACCTCTCCACAATTTCTAGAGAATCAGAAGAGGGAGGGAAGATCTGATATGTTGGGTGGTGGAACCTGGCGCTACCGCATTTCTCCAATGCTGGATTCTACCGGTCGCAGAAGTATGAGGGATCGAGGATACGCCACACAAACCCTCAAAGTGATTCCAAAGTTGGATCGCTTGGTGACCTGAGAGGAATAAGTGGTTGATTGTTTCTTTGTTTGGTTGGGCAGAATTTCCATGATGACAGCAACGACATTTTGAGGCGAGAGCAATACCCTTTGATTGAACTCTATTATCAACTGGGATGGCGTTTTGCACCAGGCGCCAGATGAAAAATGATACTTTTGGTGAAATTTTGACATGCCAGATCCAGTCTCCCCATGCAACTTTAGTAGAAGATCCCCTGATAAGCTTCCATGAAGACTTGAGAGTGAAATCTCTGGACGGGTCATGGGGCCAGATACACACCGCCGGTTCATCCATGATTGCGAAGCCCCTGGAGAAGATCTCATCAATGATTGGTTGGGGTAGAAATTCAAAAATCCTAGATGGAGGCAACGAGCCTGATTTCCCAAGAAGATCCTTCAGCTGTAAATGCCTTAATTCGTGGGGGATAGGGACTGGAACAAGTTGCAGCAGCGAACCCATTCCACTCCAATTAACAGACCAAATGTTTGCTTCACCTTGCCCCACCGTCCAAAGGGTATTTTCTTGGATAGTGGGAAGGAATAACCTGACCTTTTTCCACAATGTGGATGCGTTTCGTTGCATGGGAGTTGAAGTAGCATCTTGCAGGTCCCTGGAATGTTTGGATTGCATCGGTTGAACCCACGGCCCTCTATTTTTCCCAAACTTCGCATTCCATGCGAGTTTCATGCGCAGGGCGTTTAACACCTCCCTCAGATTTCGGATCCCTAAACCCCCATCCTCTTTCAGTTTGGTAACTTTCTGCCAAGCAATCCAATGGAGTTTCTTTTTCCCTTCGGCCCATCCCCCAAAAAAAAAAATCAACGAGCTTGCTGTCAAGTTTTTGAATTACCTACGTAGGAATATGCATAGTTGCCATGATATGGATCAGATAACTTCCTAAGACATGATGGATTAGAGTAGCTCTTCCTGCCTGAGAGATGTGTCTTGCTGCCCATCCGAAAATTTTTTGTTGACTTTTTCCAGAAGTGCTTGAAAATCAGATGGCTTAATTCTCCCTCTACCAGAGGAGCCCCCAAATATCTCATATTATCTCTTGCTTGGCCAAATCCCAACACGGTCTTTGTGGATCTAATTTTGGCCGCTGTCCATTTCGAAGGAGCAATAAAACTGCTCTTGTTGGAATTTATTTCTAGCCATCCGCGCCAAACCGTTAGCTGGTTCATTTTCTTCTCTAGGAATATAAGAAAATTTCACCTGAACGGACAAGGCAAACCCCTGACCACACTGTCTATTAGGTGTGTCATCTTGTGAACCCACCCTCGCACAAAAGGGCCACACTAATATATTGAATCTGAACTATCGGATGACTTTCTGATAGTAAATATTATACATTAGTTGGGAATGGAGCTTCTTTGTGATCCAAATGGGCCCTAAATTCTTTCTAATAAAAAAATATGGTTGGGTGGGTACGCTTAAATATCTAAATGAATGCATGTCTATCATGCATTTAATATACTTCATGTAAACATATAAACATGTACATGTGGTGTACATGTTATAGGATATGCAGAGAGATGGTACTATGAGGTCAAGATACATGGCACCACCGTGATGTGTGATGGACATCCACACTATGCATTTGGTAGATCCCCTCTGGGTTATGTGATGTGCCAAAAATGAGCAGTATCCAGACTTAAATGGGCCACATCGTCTAAAACTATGAGAAATCAACCCTAAAATTATCTAAAAGTAATTTGATAAGGCCGCCTGAGTTTTGAAATGGCCTGAAATTTGTTGTGGCCCTCATCCAAGAGGGATAAATACGGTGTATGGGATGGATGTCTAAACCACGTCTTACTAGGTCCTGTATACCATCAATAGGGTTTGTCTATGGTGTGGATTGACCTGAATTTTAGGTCCATGGGTTACTATGGAAGGATGCATATGATTGATGAGATAGATGTCAGACACATGGATGGAAGCTCCCATGAGGTGACCTCATGGTGCCTTTTTCGGACATGTATGCACGGCCTAGTAGGTTTACATAATATAAACGGGTAGTGATGTATTCTATTTTTTACCGTTTTTTGGAAACCCAACTAAAAAGTGAAAGTTCCCTGGTTTGTTAATTAGCGTGAGTGTTGAGTCAGTTGGACTATAGAGCCTGATAGGAAGATTATTTCAAGCGTCTGCCTCAACTGAATGTGTGCAAGCTCGCCACAGGTAAATTTGAGCCTCACATCCCTTATCCCAAATCACCAGGTATACTAAAACCCTTAAAAATGCTAGAATATCATAGGGTTTTTAGGGTAAGAAAAAGTTTTCAAAATATGAAAATTATTTAAGTTTTCTTGCCTTGTCGATTTTATCGATACACATCTCGATATGATCGACCTTCGCTGTCGAGTGCTTGATGCTCCATTGATACCATCGAAAAGAGGACCAAATATGTCCAGCAACCTTATACATATCTGGACGGAATTATCGATGTATCGATACACCTATCGATATCATCGATATTCAAATTTCAAGTTTATCAGAAGTGACTTGATAGTATCGACATGCAAAATTCTGGCGCCCGTGTTTTTCTTAAAGAATATCATATATGCTTCGATATATCGAAGTCTCCTCGATACCATCGAAATTCAAACCTCGATGATATCGGTAGGCCCTCGATGATATCGATCTTGAGCGTCAAGTTCTCCAGCAACATATTTCAGGGTGTTTTATCTATGATCGGGGGTCACTCGATAGAATCGATATTCAAATATCAATGATATCGATGCCGTATCGATTGCATCAAACATTGACATAAACCGTCCAGCAAGCTTTATAAAAAATCCTTTTGATTTATCGATGCATCGACACAGCTATCGATATCATCGACATCCAAATTTCAATGATCTCGAAGGTCCCTCGATCACTCATGAAAACCTGAAATATTTCAAGGCAAGTCTTTCTTGTTTTTCAAGTGTCGACAGATCGAACCTCTCATCGATGGAATCACAGTTCGAAATCCGATGACATCGACAATTGTTTTGATTAATTGACCAGCTGGCAATAGGTTTCAAAAGCGTATGACATTGAGTTTGAGTCATCGAGCGGACCATCGATGCTATCGAGAGTATACGCTCGATGATATCAAACTTTGTCATAAATGTGACCATTTTATATCCGTTGAAACCTTTTGCCATATATAGAGGACTTGTCTATTGTTGCTGTGAGAGAAAGAAGAGAGTGCTTTTGAGTGTTTAACCTTAGATCTTATATTCAAAGCCCTTTCTCTCAAGGGAGTTCATCCTCCAAGCCACTCTCACCATTGATATTCAATAGAGTGGATTGGGGAATGAACTTCTGCATTCAAGGTCCTCCAGCTACTACCTTAATGATAAATCATTAACCTGGGATGCCTTGAATGCTTAGATGATTGAAATCGCTCTATCTTCTTTATAGGAAAATCTTTTAAGAGTAGGATTTCATCATAACTTTGACCAAACCCGTCGCAATGAATTGGTACATCTTTGAGTTGCGGATCAAGGAGACCAAAGATTCTTCGTCAACAAAGGAGGAGATCTTCGTTAACGTGCTTAATGAGACTCATCCACTTATTTGTAAGTATCTAGAGTCCAGAGGACACTTGTGATCATTCCTTTTTAGGATTGAGTCTTGGTGTTTCTCACCCCTTGAAGCCCTCGTAGGAGGCCTCCAGCGGGAGTGTTCGTGGTGGGTGTGTTGTGTGAACCCTTGCTCTGTGGAGAGCATAAACATCTGGTTGACGGTGAACTAATCAAAACCTTAGGTTTGAGGTGAACAGCTGTGAAACCTCGGGTTTGAGGTGAACCGTGTAGAAACCTCCACCAGGTTCTTATGGAAGATCCTTAGCCAGTGTGCCTAAAAGTGAGTGCGTTATGTGGACCCTTGCTCTGTAGAGATCATAAACATCTGGTTGAAGGTGAACCAGTCAAAACCTTAGGTTTGAGGTGAACCCTGTGAAACCTCGGGTTTGGGGTAAACCGCGTAAAACCTTCGTTAGGGTCTTATGGAAGATCCTTGGCCAGTGTGCCTAAAAATGGGTGCGTTGTGTTGACCCTTGCTCATGAGAGCATAAACAGTTAGCCTCAGTGTAGGTTGTAAAGGTTGAAGGTGAAACTGATTTAAAACCTTAGGTTTAAGGTGAACCACTGTGAAACCTCCTTAGTGAAATCCGGCACACTCAAGGGTTGAGTGCGTCTGCCAGGAGTAGAGTAGACTAATTGTCGAACCACTATAAAAATGACTGTGTTTGAGATTGTCATTCTTCTGCTTGTGTGATTTACTTTAATATTTTCATATCTAAATATCTGAGATCACACCTCACACACATACACAGTCATATCCATCACAAACTAGTTTGCATATCATTCAATTATCAAATAGTTTATGATTGGATCCTCTACCGGCTTGGAAGCCAGTAGAGTTACTTTTGAGTAATCCTAATATATGCTTGCTGATTAGGATTAGTGTAATAGAATTTTAAATAAACCATAAAAACCTTAAAAGTCCTATTCACCCCCCTCTAGGACATATTGGCATATTCCTACTTCAACGAAAGCGGTCTTCTCCGCTATTTCAGAAAGTACATGTATCATAGTAAGAGATATAACCCAGGATAGATAGCGTGGTAAAGATCTTCAAGGGTTTTTAGAATGATTTTTTTTTTTTTTGAATAACAGTTGATAGGATAATAAGATAGGGAGTAATTGAAAAGAATTTAAAAGCAAACCAATCGGTCGAGAGTTATCCAGGAGTACGAACGAATGGCTGAGTGGAATGCAATTGAGTTGGTAAGGAAGCCTATATCAGTTACGAGGATAGGTGGTGAGTTTAGAAGGAAGTCTCTAGAAGGTCATGTAGTATTAAAACAGTTATAGTAACTGTCAGAACATAGGAAACATTTAGATGTTAGTTTTTTTAAGGCTATAAATAGTAAAATGAATTTAACAAAGTAATCATCTCATACCAACCAAACCAAACAAAATCTATCTTTTAATTATATTTCATTTACTTTCCTTAGTGTAACATTTTACTTTTATTTTCCATTTACATTATCTAACATAATTCTTTACTTTTATCAGCCATTTATATTCGTTAGTGTAAACCGTAGCATTAATTAAAGTAGCTGTTAACTTTAGCAGTAATCTGAATCTATGCTCATATGATGGGTTTAGCTCAAGTATCAAGCGAAGTTCTCCAGCTAGAGAGGTGTTTTGCAGTTGTTCTCTGGGTCGATTGTAAGAATTTTCTTTTTGTTTTGTCTGTATTGAAGAGAAAAAGTCCTTTCGTACAGAAGGCAAATGTGTGACCCATTTTCATATGACGAACCCCACCCGCTAACTATTGCTTGATCATCTTAAGCAATAATGTGTAAGTGGCTAAATATGTGACCGATCTTATTAGATCTCGGTCATATACGGTCGATTTTTGGACGTATCTACCTATTTTAGCGCTTGGGGTTGTAGTTGTTCGGTTTGAATTGAGACGCACATTCAATTCTGGCACACCTGCACTAATCATGTGATCGAGATTAAAATAACAGTAACATTTCTTAGCACGCCCGGTGAGACTCTCTAGTTTACTTATCAGTGCAACATTGTCAATCAATTGATCAGAAATATGATAGAAGAAGTAATTGAATTGCTAGGGCCGAACCCTTGACACCAACCACAACACCTCCGACTGAGGACGTTCCAGTTCGAGTGGCCTATGAATCTTTGAATTTAAAAATTAGTTCGATACTCAGTCTTGTCAACTAGGAAGGGGCATCAACCTTTTAGACTACTTCTCTTGAAGACATAACGATAGGAGTTTGGGATGTGCAACTGAGTATTCAGCATGTTCAGGAATATAGGAGAGCTTAGAAAGAGTTGGTAGACACCCAAGCTGAGTAATTTTGTGTTCAGACTGAGAATGTTAATAAATGGATGGCAAACCAGACTGAAGTCATGCATCAATGATGACCATCATCACTAAAAGAGCACCTACGGCAACGTAATATAATGCCAAAGGAAGTTCTATCGGTAATATGGTTCAATCGCCATCGATACTTCCCCTGCAGCGGAACATCCTCCCGTTCTGAACTAGGATGGATGGAATGTTCTGCCACCACCGAGTTCAGGCGACCAAAGCGATAAATCATGAATTTTATCCTTGAAGAAGGAAACCATAATATACTGGGGGCAGCATTTCCTTAGGAATCCACCATATCATAGAAGACAAAACCAGATAGGCTTGAACCACCTCCAATGGCCGAATCATGATGTTTGAATCATGACCAAAATTATTCAAATGGCTCAGGAAGTAGGAGGCCAAGTTCTTGACCATATTACAACCTTGGTCAACCATAAGCCCTATTTAAAATAAATTGACCGATAATCTCCATTGTCACGACTAATTTTTCCATATTTTTATCAAGACAGCTAAGTTCGACCAAGATGGTCAAATTTGATATTTTCGATCATGATGACAGAATTCAACCAAGGCATCCGAATTTGTCGTTACTCAATCAAGCTGACTGAATTCAACTAAAACGATCAAATTTACCGTTTTTGAACCAAGACGGTCGAGCTCGACCAAGATGGTCGAATTTGCTATTTCTTGATCAAGATGGTTAAATTCGACCAAGACGATCAAGTTCAAGTAAGATGGTCAATTTTGTCGTTTCTCGATTAAGATGGGAAAATTCAACTAAAATGGTCGTAATTGATGTTTTTACATGGCGAATAATCACATTTATTACGTCAAACAACAAATTAATATCGCATTCACTTTTACCAAAGATGAAGCCATGTAAGGGGAATGTTGTACTATATTTTTGAATGTTCTTTGAAAACTCAATTGGAAAGGATACGTGTTATAGCAAAGGATAAATATAGCATGTTAAATATCTTTCATGATGCTTGTAGTTCTTTTTATGAAATCACAACTAGCAGGATGACATGACATGGAGCAGCTTAAAGAAATTCAAAAGCAAACCAAGGGGCGGATAGGTCATAGGGGAGAGGTCGACGAGTGGGATGAGTGAAATGTGATCGAGTCGCACCCATTATAAATTTCATGAAAAAATG
>JAJHSJ010000014.1:53090165-53265664 GCA_021015155.1 Magnolia officinalis | reverse complement strand
CTCTTCCATAAAACCTTGCATCCACACCATCTCCTGCATGCTTCTGTAGCCGCAACATATTCTGCTTCTATAGTACTGATAGATACTATCTTTTATAACGAGAGACCCAACTGACTGCAGCACTACCCAGAGTAAAAATATAACCGTAGTGCTTCTTTGCTGTCAATATCTCCTTCCAAATTGAATCCACGTAGCCTTGTGTAACTTGATTTCGATCCACCATAACACAGCCCTATGTCCTTAGTACCTACCAAGTACCTAAGGATCCACTTCACAGCTTCCTAATGTTCCTTCTCGGGGTTGTTCATGAACCTGCTAACAACTCCCACTGCTTGAGCAATGTCTGGCTCGTGCTCACCATAGCATACATGAGACTCCCAATAGCTGACGCGTATGCGCCTTTAGCCGTGTAGTGCTGTTCCTCCTGCGTCTTTACCCTGCTCCTTAGATAGCTTGAGTGATTGGCTAATGGAGTGCTAACCGCTTAGCACCTCCTAATTGAATCGATCAAGTACCTTGGATATATACTCTGCCTGTGACAAAACTAATTTCTGTTTTCCCTGTCATGCTTTATCCTCATGCTTAGGATTTGTTGCAGCTCCTAAATTCTTCACGATAAATTCTCTAGACAATTGTCTTTTGAGATCTGAGATGTCTCCTGCTTGAGACAGCCACAAGCATATCGTCAACGTACAGAAGAAAAATGATATATGACGTATCAAACTTCTTTAAGTAACAACAGTGGTCTGCATGACATCTCCTAAAACCGTTTCCTGACATGAAACTATCGAACTTCTTGTACCATTGCCTTGGGGCCTGCTTCAGGCCATATAGACTCTTCTTCAGTCTATACACCTTGTTCTCATTACCTGGTGCCACGTATCCTGTCGGCTGATGCATATATATCTCTTCTTCAAGGTCCCCATGAAGAAAGGCTGTCTTAACATCTAGCTGTTCTAGATGTAAGTCCTCTGAAGCCACTATACTCAAGACCATGCGAATCGTAGACATTTTCACTACCGGGTGAAAATATTTCAGTGAAATCGATACCTGCCTTTTGTTTGAAACCCTTTCACAACCAATCTGGCTTTGTACTATTTCGAACCATCGTGCTCCTTCATTCAGTCGTAAACCCACTTGTTATGAAGAGCTTTCTTACCCTTGGGTAGAGTGACTAGCGCCCATGTACGATTAGACTCAAGGAGAGTCCATCTCATCATCCATGGCCTGCTCCCACTTAACCCGTATATCTGACTGTAACGCCTCTTCAAAACATTTGGCTCACATTATCTGTCAGTAGTAGATAAGTAAGGAGGGTGAGTATCGGACCGTGGGTCTCCTCTCCGAGTAGACCTCCTCACAACTGGTGTATGCGGCTCTACTCATCCTGTGGGACTGTAACACCAATGTCCGGTATGGTATCTCTCCAACTCTACGAATTCTTTTTTCTCGGCCTTATTTCCTGCACACTGTCCGTATGCATCACTTTTTCATAAAGATACGTCCTTGTTCTGATGATTTTTCTATTTTTCTGCATCCCAGAACCTGTAGCCAAAATCATGTTGCCCATAGCCTATAACGTGCACTCCTGGACTTCGCATCCAGCTTGTTTTGTGCTCTGCATCAATGTGAACATATGAAGTGCAACCGAACACTCTGATATGTGCAAGGTTCACTTTTTCCCAGTCCACGCTTTCTGGTAGCCCACCACAATGGTGCTGAGGGACTTCTATTGATGAGATATGCGACAGTATTCACAGCATCTGCCCAAAAGGTCTTGGGCAACCCTGCATGTAACCTCATGCTCCTGGCGCGCTCAAGGATGGTCCTGTTAATGCGCTCAGCCACACCATTCTGTTGGTGTCCTTGGAATCGTTTTCTGATGTTTGATTCATTTGCTGCACAATACTCCTCAAAACTCTTATCACAATACTCTCCCCCATTGTCAGATCTGAGACACTTTACTTTTTACCTGTCTCATTTTCTACCATAACTTTCACTTCTTAAATACATCAAATACATCAGATTTATGTGTTAAGAAAAGAAGTAGATCCACAGTTTTCTACTAGCATCATCAATAAAGGTAACAAAATAACGTGAGCCACCAAGAGATAATACCTGTGCCGGTCCCCACACATCAGTGTGTATAAGCTCCAACAGATGTGTCTTTGGAGCGCGCGCGTTCCGTCTTCTTGAAGCTTACCCTCTTCTGCTTGCCATACACGCAGTCCGCAGAATTCCAAGTCAATAGACTTCAGCCCTGGTAGCTTCCTTTTGACAATAAACACTTTCATCCCTTTCTCACTCATATTCCCAGCCTCTGATGTCATAACTGCCCATTCACTCCAGTTGATGCGACTGCGAGTGAACTATACGATCCTGAAGTCACGTACAAAGTACCTTCCTTTTTGCCTCGAGATATTACCAAGGCACCTTTTGTGATCTTCCAAGAGTCACTAGTGAATGTCATCACATAACCGGTATCAGCCAACTATCCCACTGAGATCAGATTACGTTTCAAACTCGGTACATGTCTGACATCCTTCCATTTCAAGACCGTTCTATCTTTCTGATTTACATGAACATCTCCCTTTCCAACAATATTGCACGACTCATCATCACCCAGGTAGACTCTCCCAAAGTCACCTGACACATAATCACGCAGAACTTCCTTACACGAAGTAGCATGAAACGAAGCACCCGAGTCTATAACCCAAGACTCATTCCTCGCATCAAGAGACAAGATCAACGCCTCTGTGTCGCTCTCCTCAGACAGATTCACTGAATCTTTCCCACCTTGAGAGCTTCCTTCTTGTTTCTTGAGCGCCCTACAATCACGTTTCATGTGCCCCTTCTTGCCGCAATGCCAACACCCGTCTTTGTCTTTCGGTCCCTTGGACTTATTCCTTGACTTAGAACGCCGTGTTTATTGCCTCCTTTGTTCAGCGATCTTCCTCTTCCTTCAATGTTTAGAGCATTCCCTGAATCCCCTGAAACTCCTGATGCCTTCCTTCTAGATTCTTCGCTGAGAATTAGACCGGCCACATCATCAAATTTCAGCTTTGTCGATCCTGAAGAATTGCTCACAGCAATCACCAAACCATCCCAACTGTCTGGCAAACTGGATAAGATCAATAACGCCCTGACCTCATCCTCAAAAGCAATGCTAACGGATTCCAACTGGCTCGTGACTGTATTGAACTCGTTTAGATGTTCAGCCACGCTCCCACCATCTGACATCTTCATGTTGAATAGCTTTTTCATAAGATGAACCTTGCTGGATGCTGAGAGCTTTTCATACATGGTGGCTAGGGCTTCCATTAATTCTTTTGTCGTTTTTACCTTGGATATATTGAAGGCGACGCTCTTAGACAAAGAGAGTCGGATCGTTCCTAAAGCCTTCCTATCCAGTAAAAACCATTCATCATCTGTCAATTTTTCTGGTTTCTTCTCTTTTCCTCCTAGAGGAATATAGAGGTCCTTCTGATACAGATAATCTCCATCTGCATCTTCCAGAAGGCAAAGTTGAACCATCAAACTTCTCAATTCTAGTTTTCCCATCTTCTGCCATCGCTCCAATAGAACTAAACCAATAGCTCTGATACCAGTTGTTGCGCAGCACGCCAACAACGCAGTGAGCTAGATCCAATCAGGCCTCACCCACAAACGATAGACAAGAAGAAATATAAACTAGAAATAGATCAAAGCAATCCAAAACAAACCACAAGACAAAATATACGTGGAAAAAACCCCAAACTAGGGTAAAAAAACCACGGATGCAAAATTCCACTATGAAGAGAAACGAAGATTACAAGGCAATATACTAACCTCTCCCTTGGAAGTACAGAGAAAATCCTTGCCCACACCTCAGAATAATTTCTAAAATTCACCTTAACCTAGAATAGCCCTAGGGACCCCAATTTATAGTTTTCGCAACTTCCCTTTCCGCATCCCAGTTGCGAAAGGACTTGCGACAAGAAATCCGCGAAACTCCTTTTGCATCCCAGTTGCGAAAGGACTTGCGACAGAAATCCGCGAACTCCTTTCGCATCCAGTTGCGAAAGGACTTGCGACACGAAATCCGCGCAACCTCAACTGGTCGTGGGCGGCCCCAGATGTGGCTCCACTTCTCAACATCAAGAACTATCAGGGGACTCATTCCTTAACTAAACCATATCCAGGTAAATCGAAGATGTCACTAAACACTTAAGAATATCAAGTTGTCCACATGGTACCTGTGGTCATAATAACCTATAGCCAAGTTCAGCCTTGTCCATCCACGTGACTTATATTGGTTTTCTAGTGAACATACTCCAACAATGTCCCACTTACTCTCATGTGCATTCATTTAAAATTCTATCATTCCTTTTCATGTCATTCATCAATCTTAACACCCTCATTTTATCTACACTCTTATGAGCTCATTATTCCTAAACTACCCGAAAATTTTGTCCGGTATTATTATAATTATCATATAAGATTTACCTTTCCGTTTGAGTAGTACATGGCTCGAATTTTATGGACAATGTCTTTTTAAATCTCTCCACTTTCATGGAATACCAACCTAACATATTGAAAGTGGTTATTTTGAAAAACTTAGTAGTCTTAACTAGTTCATCATCCCCAATCTTATTGTTACTATATTTGCACTTCATATGCTCTGCTTAACTGTCTCATTTTAAATCTTTTAGATTCTAAAGCAACCCTTTATGAATCTAGCTTTTTATTTACACAATGCTTATCTTGTCAATCAAAAGTTTTTCATTTACAAAGAACATACACTATTGGATTTCTTCCAGATGATCAATGATGTGGTAAAACTCTAGTAATTGGGAGCTCGTTTATCTAGGTAACCTTAATTATGTCAATATATATATGCTCTTGAAATTCCATTGGTTTGCAACGTCCACTGCATTAACTTTTTAGCAACCTCATCAAAAGATTTTTCTAAATAGCTCAAAAGGGATTTAATATTTGCTTTGTAAAAACTCATGATCATCAAATTGCTGGCATCCTCACTAAATATCCAAGCATTACGAGGTTTTGTGGCATCATCGGTTAGTAAACTCTCGTTGTTCTGCCAGTTCACTTGAGATGGAGCATGGGAAGATAATTCTTCTCTCACCTGTTCTTATATATCTGCAGTTATTCCCACATGTCATTGTGAAACTGCGTAAAGAAAAGATTTTTAAATGTACATCCTCTCGCTTGGAAATTAGCACAAGATCTTTACATTTGTGGCCGTGACCACGCGATATCACCAATATTGCACGTGGCACAATGCCGTGGATCTAGACCGTTCATAAGCTCCAAACCATTTTATAATAAAATTAACTGATGCATGCACCACTACAAATAGAAGGACAGCGGTCAATCAACACTGGGACCCACACAATAAAATCTGCGGAGGGCGATTATAGGCAGCGTGTGGGGGCCCAATTGCTATTAATTTTGCTAGAAAGCAATTTGTTTTGGAAGGTTTTGCTAGCAAACAATCAATATATAATACTAAAAGCTTATAAAGGCATCTGATGCGAATAGCTGCAGGAAGATTCGAGCCCGCAAAGTGGGCTCAACTGGCCGAAAGGTCAACCACTAGATGTTAGTGGGGCCTCCAACCGATGTCAGCGATTCCGCCACGTGTAAAATAAAATTCCAAGAAGAATTCAATAGATAGAAGCAAAAGAAAAGGAAAAAACGCACCAAACCTCTATTAAAAAGAGATTCTACAATTCTCTCTGGAATTTTTCCATTTTTCTTCAAAACTATCAGAATATCAGCGTACGTACATACGTAGAAAACCCAGGCCCCGTAATTTAAACCAAAAAAAAAAGGTAAGAAGGGAAATGACAAAATTGCCCTCCCTTAGGCATTACATTCTCTCTCTGTCTCTCTCCTTTTAACTAATTTTAACGGCTAGTTACCGTTAGCTTTTATGGGTGGTGGGACACTAACGGTAACGCTGACGGCCTGGTCACCGAGAGAGCTCTTGTTACCTTTTGCTTTCGCAGATTCAATGTCATTGGCTTCAATGTCTTCTATCATGGGAAGGTTGTTTCCTTCAATGCCCTTAATAGCCTCTGGGATGGATTCCATGGCCTGTTTCTCTCTGTGTTCCTTGTACTTGCCCCACAGGACTGAGTACAGGCCTGCAACTATCAATATGGCACCAAGGATACTGCACCCACATGTGGAAATGATCAGTCGGGTGGTGAATGGCATACCAAAAAAAAAAAAAAAAAGACAAGGAAAGTGAGAACAAAAGGAGATCGAAGACATTTTTCTGGTGTTGATTTTTGGGACGTTGGATTGTTGTTTTCAATGGTGCTGGTGGAAGGAAAAAAGTGAAATTTTGTTTTGTTTTGATAGGCATGTGAGAATGGAGGAGTGCATGCATACACATCAAATCACTAGAAATTACATGTGGCTATGGTTGTTCCCTACTTTTTTTTTTCCTTTCACCTTTAAGAAAAAATGGCAACATGGGTCGTTTTCCATTTTCAAAATCTTGATGTGGGTGTGCACACATGGACATGTGCAAATACACACGTGTGTGCGCATGTGTGGGAATTGCTTCCTTTCCAATGTTTATTTCTTTCCTATTCTTTTTTTTTTTTTTTTTTTTTTCCCTTAATTGAAACATGTAATAGGATGATGTGAAGTGGGTTGGTGTTGAAAGGACATTACCCTCCTAAGTAAATCTTTTCTGCGAGGATGAGAGATCCCATGATGGCTACTATGATCATCATCAGAGGGCTGAAGGCAGTGACAAAAACAGGCCCTCTTTTTTGCATGACTAGCCCTTGGACATAGTACGCAATGCTCGAAGAGACGATTCCCTACATGTGTAAACCCAACCTTCATTAGTAACTAATAATCAAAATGCATAAACACTCAACTTCTTTTGGATATATTGTATATATGTTAAGAAGATCCAATCTATAAAAGAATATACCATTTGAGAGAGAGATAGAGAGAGAGAGAGAGAGATAGAGAGAGAGAGAGAGAGAGAGAGAGAGAGAGATGAGAGAGAGAGAGAGAGAGAGAGGAGATGAGAGACGAGAGAGAGAGAGAGAGAGAGAGAGAGGAGAGAGAGGAGAGATGTTTACAGCATAGGCAGCAGCAAGAAGGTTCATGTCCCAGCCTATGGTCCAGACAGAAGGGGAGTGCTGCATGACAAAGGTCACAGCAATTGACTGAAGAGTGCCCATAAAGCACACCAGTGCGGTGAGGGAGAGGTGAGCTGTATATCTCCTCATTGTTATAGCCTTGAAACACAACACCCAAGAAATTCAAACTCAATAGCTAAAACAAAAGGTCTTTGGAAATGAAAAGCAACATGAAATTAGAATATAGAAAGTTAGAGAGTGGGTTTTGTCCTTATGTTCCTTTTCTTTTGTACCTGCAAGATGAAGAAAGCTGCCCAAGCTAGTGTGGCTATGATGAGGAGAATGGAGCCCTTGAACCAGTCTTCTTTGTCAGTCACATCTGTGGTGTTTGTCACATAGGATTTACGAGGATGGACGGACTTGGACCACACCATCTCTACAATGGGCCCCTTGTACAAGGTCATAAACATGGCTCCTGCCACTGTCACTAGAGTTCCCACCACCTTTGCCTGGCACCTTACTTTCTTTATGTTTACTTTCTCCATCCTAGTTTCCACCACGACAATCCCATCTCAAGATCAGTAAGTAATTCCATGTTAACATGATGATGATAGTGAATGCATGTGTATGTGTGTACCTGCATAGAACAGCCATGACGAATGTCATGGCTGGTAACATGTTGCTCATGGCACAAGAGAAGGTGGGGGAGGTGAATTTCAGCCCAGCATAGTAAAAGTTCTGATCAATCACCGGCCTGTAGAATCCAATGACATATGAGTGAGATCCCGTCCTTATAAAAACAATGACAGTACTATTCCACGACATGATGAAGACTGCATGATATAGTGATATAGAAAACATAGTAGGTAATATACTAACCCAAGAAGACCCAGCACAAATATCTGCATGAAAATTGGAAACGTGATCTTCGGTCGAACCTTCCTGTCATGGTGAACAAAATTGGTATGTGCAACATTAGACTAGTTGACGAAATTATCAGTGGATGGATATTTTGAATTTGTTTGGAAAATTGTATATACCTCTCGAGAATGATGGCAAATGGGGCTATTACGGCAGTGGCGAACGCATGGCGGTAGACGACGAGAACATAGTGGCTCATACCTCTATTGAGGGAGACCTTAGTGATAATGTTCATGCCCGCATAGCCAAATTGAAGTGAGATCATGGCGATGTAAGGTTTGCACCTTTGAAAGAAGTTGCTGCAGCATCCCTGGCTTTCCATTTTTTGGCAACGGATTGCACCAAAAAATTCACTAGGCCAAGGACACTCAGCTACTCACAAAGGAGCACTTGAGAGAGAGAGAGAGAGAGAGAGAGAGAGAGAGAGAGATCAGTTGAGGAGATGAAGAACCAAATGGCTTCTGTGTTTCTCCTAAGAAGGTATGAAAACTCCAACACATATTTATAGCCGTTGCACTCTATCCAAATAATGCTGGAGAGCATTAAAGAAATACACATACGTGTGTGCGTCTGTAAGCGTATGAGATAAATGGAGCTTTACTCCCACTCATGCGGCCGTACCCCCGCAGCCCCACCTGCCTAACCATGCATGGGTCCATTTGAATATTCGAGGAAAACGTTGTGATGGTCTGGGAGAGTGTGATGGACGATACACAGCCACTCATTATTTGTACAGGTGGCATATTGGTAATAGACTTCACGCGAATTGCGGGACGCGGATTTCCTGCGAAAACCTCTGCAGGAAGTTCCTGCGCAAGGATGGTGGGTGGGCCTACTACAACGTATGTGAGAAATCAATTCCGTACATCCGTTTTGAGAGCTCAATTTAGAACGTGTGATCGAAAATTAGTTGGATACAAAACTCAAGTGGTTCACACGAGAGGGAAAATTGGGGAAAGAAATTCCTACCGTTGAGACCTTCCTAGGATCCACCTTGATGTTTATATCCTATCCAAACCGTTTATAAAGTCATTCCTAATGCGATGAAGTGAAAACACAAAAATATAGCCTCATACAAAAGTTTTATGGCCATGAGAATGCGTCAACTGTTCTTATTGAATGTCCACTGTTTCCTCTCGTGTGTCCCATTCGAGTTTTGGATACACTTAATTTTAGGCCTTAAATCCTAAATTGAGCTCTAAATTAGGATGGACGGGGTGGATTTCTAAAAACATTGATATAGGCCCTACCCGGCATCCTTGCGCAGGAACTTCCTGCGAAAGGCTTTCGCAGGAAATCCGCGTCCCGAATTGCGAAACTACGTAGGGCCCACAGAGATGCCCGTGACAAATCCACTCCGTCCGTAAGTTTTGCAAGATAACAATAGAACCGAGTTAAAAAATCAGGCAGATCCAAAATTCAGGTGGGCCACCCCACACAAAAAACCGAGAAAAAGAAACGTCCGGGTTGAAACCTTCCTGAAGTCGACCGCGATGTTTATATGCCATCTAGACCGTCACAGGGTAACCACCGCTCAGATATACTGTAGGAGGTATTATTATCCCGATACAAATGCTTCTGTGGCCCTCAGAAATTTCCAATGGTGGGTGTTCAATCCCGATGTTTCATTTGGTATGGCCCACCCGAGTTTTCAATCAATCTTATTTTTGGACTCAGCCAGGTGGCTAGTGGTCGGTGCTCTGTCGGCCTACCATGATCTGTGTTTTATCACACCGTACATCTATTTTTACACATCATCTTAATACTTTATCCCATAAATTATCTAGATCAAAATCTCATGTGACCGTACCTTGGGAAAACAGTAGTGATTGAATGTCCACCGCTAAAAACCTCCTAGGCCCACTATAATGTTTATTTGACATCCAACCTGTAGATTAGGTCATACAGACCTGCATGAATGCAAAAAACAAATATCACCATGATCTAAAACTTTTGTAGCCCTAAGAAGTTTTTAACGGTGAGAGTTCAATCAACACACTGTGTGGCCCACTTGATATTTTGATCTATCTCAGTTTTGGATTCATAGCATAAAATTATCTGAAAAAATGGATGGACGGCATGGATGAGACACATACATCATGTTGGGGCCCACAGAGCACCGATCACTAGCCATTGGACAGATTTCCCTTATCGTGGTCTAGTGGAACCGATGGACAGAGCGGATTTGTCACGGGTATATTTCTGGCCACACGTAGCGCACAGGCAATTCGCGTCCTTAACTGATCCATTAATTTACAAATCAAGTGCCTGCGTATCATCCATCACCAAGCCGGTGTATCAAATAATTAACTCTGTTTCTTATATATGCCTTTATCCTTATAAAAGGTAGGGCCCATATCTGAGAGGGTGGGTTCCACGTGGCAGCAATAGTTTGGGGCTTAAGTGCATTTCTGGCTTTGGACGCGTGGTGCGGGACCCATGCATTCGTAAGCTAGTGCTAAATGATTTGAGAGGCACCAAACGAATTTCTGCATTGTGCTTGCTGATGCAAATCAGTGCTTTGTGGTAGTGGGGTGGGTCGCACATGTGGAAGCACCACTCTCCCATGCTCCTGATGCGGCGGCCTGATCAGGTGAGTCTGCTGATCCGTTTATCATGTGGGCCACACCAACATACGTCCAATTATCTTTTTTTTTTTTTTTTTTGTTAATATTGAATTACACTTTCAAACGATGAAAATAAAAACGTGTGGCGATGGTAATATCCAACGACAGCCACATGATTTATAGGTGGACACATCGGCACGACATGGTATGTTGATCGTCACAAACGTCGGTTTTGAGGGCAAGCTAAGCACACATGCATTGTATCATACATTGTGTCACATTTATGTTATAAGAATATAAATTAATCACTTTGATGATATATTCTTTGGTGGCCTACCTATCCCACGTTTTAAAGTACGGTTCTCTTTTCTCTATCGAGTCATTCATCAGATTCTTTTCTTCCACAACTGGTATTATTTTCGTAATTTCTGTATATAAATTATATAATGGAATTAGGCATGGAAAGTTTAGGACATTCTAATACATTTTGGAATTTAGTGTGTACAAAAGGTTAGGATCAGAGTGACAAATGTAGCTGTGATTTTGTAAATCTCTTATATTTTCGAGATAAATATTAAAATAGGGTGATGTCGAATGTGATAATATCACAAGACCTTTAAAATATCCCTATTTTAATTTAAAAGTATTTAAAATTGGTCACTAACTCATTGCATAACTGTATACTAAAATTTGGAAATTATTTAGTAATTTATAATATATATTTTAAATCTTTTATTGTTATTAAAATGTTCCTGAAAATATTCCCGATAAAAACTCAAAATTTTTACAAATCTCCCAAGAAATTCCCTGGTTGAGAAACACCCCAAAACGGTATTTGTGTCAGCATGGCAAGGTTAATTAAATACTATGTTTTCTAATAAATTTTTCATTCTTATATTCATGCATACATCTAGATGTTGTTGTTTGGATGTCTTCAATGTGTGAAGAAATATGGGTTTTGAGCAATCGAGGAACAAAGTTGATCAATCAAGAGAAACCTTGATTAGATTGATTGGTCCATAGATAGTTTTGGACATGTTTGATCAATTGACTTTGGAGGTTCGAGGGATCATTTAAATTTAGAAAATTCATATTAACTCTGTGGATACTTTTAGCATGTTCGATTGATTAAACTGTTGAGAAAAGTCTTAAATCTGATGGTTTTGAGGTCGTTCGACTGGTCGTGGGAAGCTTCGACTGGTCGTGGGAGACGCTCGACCGGTCGTAACTAGGTTTGAGCCCTGGCATGACTCAAAGTCCAGTGAGTTTTTGCTGTTTTTTACTATAGCTACAACTGGTCGAGGGTCAGCTACGACTGGTTGAAGGTGGGCTACGACTGGTCGAAGACTCGCTACGACTAGTCGTAGGTTACGCAGTTTGTTCCGCGATTTTACGCGAAACTGCGAATTTGAGTCCTTTCGCAACTGGGATGCGAAAGGGAGGTTTCCTAAACTATAAATAGGGGTCCCTAGGTTTATTCTAGGGTATGCTAAGGCTTCCTAAAGGGGTTCTAGGGTTATCAAAGGGTGTAGCAAGGGTGAGATTCGAGGTTGTTCAAATCGGGTAAGTTCTTTCTCTTTGTAATTGATACTTTCATAGTGGAGATCTGTCGCTTTGTGCCATGGTTTTTTCCCGCAAGGGTTTTCCATGTTAAATCTGTATGTTCTCTTTTCTTGTGTGTGTGCTTGGTGTCATTGGATTGCTATCATAGATCTAGATCTGTGTGATTCCGCAGGCTGATGAAAATCCCAACAAGTGGTATTAGAGCAATTGGTTGGGACACAATCTGAATCTGAGGGATTAGTAATAATGGCAAGCTTTTAGGTATGATATTGAGAAGTACTCAGGAAAAAATATTTTGAGTTATGGAAGATCAAGATGATGAGTTCCTTAATCAAGCAAGGCGAAGATGGTGCTCTTGAGGAGCGAAAGTCCACTATGACTGATGGTGATTGGAATACTCTTGATAAGAAGGCTTTATCATCGATCCGTTTATGTCTCACGGATGAGGTTCTCTACAAAGTCATGAGGGAGAAAACTGCAGCTAAGTTTTATGCGCGAAGTTAGAGAATGTTTATGCGAAGAAGTCTTCTGAAAATCGCCTGCAGTTGAAGCGGCAGTGGTATAGCTTCAAGATGACAGAGAGTGGAGATCTAGAGGCTCACATCAGTAACTTTAATAAATTAGTTTGCAAATTGCTGGATATGGAGGAAGTGATGAAAGATGAAGAACAGGCATGTATGTTGCTAAATTCTCTCCCGGCGTCTTTTCAGGCATTCAAGGACACTATGTGCAGCACGAACAAAACCCTGAGTGTCGATACTGTTATCTCGGCTCTTCAAGGGAAGGCTATGAGACAACTAAACAGCGACATGAAGACGTCTTCTGATGCACTGTTTACAGTGGGTAGGAATTCTGAACAAGGTATAGGTTCTTCAGGTTATAGATCCAAATCCAAGGGCAAGGGCAAAGGGAAGGTAAAGTGCTGGAATTGTGGGAAGGAAGGATATGTGAAGAGGGATTGTGAAAATCCTAAATCAAAGAGGGAAGATTCTGAGGCTTCATGCAGGGAGGCCAACGCTGCCATGTCAGATGGATGTGATGGTGATGTCTTATCTGTGTCTACTATCAGGCAGCCATACGATGATCGTAAGGACGAATGGATGCTAGACACAGGGGCATCTTTTCACATGATTCCTCATCGGAGTTGGTTCACCAGCTACAGGGAGTGCGATGGTGGACAGGTATTTATGGGCAATGACATTGCCTGTAATGTCGTGGCTATTGGTTCTGTATGCATCAAGATGTTTGATGGGGGTGGAGCGTACCCTGATTAATGTCAGGCACGTTCCTGATTTGAAGCAGAATCTGATTTCTCTTTGTGTGCTTGAGGCAAAAGGATGCAAGTACACAGGTATTGATTGTGCTCTTAAGGTATCTAAGGGGGCACGGGTAATCATGAAAGCGCAACGACTCGGTAACTTATATAGGTTGATCGGGAGCACTTCAAACGGTGGAGCTACAATAGATGTAGCGGATCCACTTCTGCATGTGTGTGGCATGTTGGACATGGCCATATGAGCGGGTAGGGCAGGAAGGCTGAGATGTGCGGACAGAGATACAAAGCAGGTGGAGCAGCCACCTGTGAGAAGAATCACACGGCATGATCGCAGGATATCGGCGAGGTACATGGACGACTCCAATATCGCAGGAGATTCATCTCCTATTCAGATGGCTCTAGGTGAGCCTGGTGCTGAAAAGTGAAAGGTGACTATGGGTGATGTAATGGATTCGTTGTACCAGACCGACATATGGGAGCTGGTGGAGCTTCCAGTGGGCCAGTGAGCGGTTGGATGCAGGTGGATCTTCAGGAGGATACAACATAGATACAGGGCAAGGTTGGTAGTGAATGGTTATGCTCAGAGAGAAGGGATCGGCTTCTCAGAGATATTCGCGCCAACGGTATAGTAGGTGTCTATTAGATCCGTGTTTGGCGCTGGTTGGCCAACGTGATCTTGAGCTGGAAGGATGGATGTGGAGTCTGTACTTCTGTAAGGGAAAGTGAAGAGCAGATCTACATGAAGCAACCGGAGTGGTTCGAAGTTAAAAAGGGCTGAGAAAAGACTTTGCAGGAGGTCGTGGTTCGATCTGTCGCCTAGGCAGTGGTTTGATTCCTTCATGGTGGGACACTCAAAATAAAGGATCGGGGGCTGCAAAGATGGTTCTCGGCATTGAGACTGAAGGAGGAGTAGGCTTTGGTAATTATAGGAGGAATACCTTGTGTGTAGGTATTGATCAAGGATGTGATGGGCTAGGTAAAGCCAGAGAGCGTTCCCTATGCATCTCTCCTCAAGTTTTCCTCAGGACATGTCCCAAAACAGATGAGGAAAAGCAGCATATCTCCTGAGCCTTATTTGAATGCGGTTGGCAGTGTATGCCATGGTCTGGTTTAGACCGGTTATTTCACAGGCTATCAGTGTTGTGAGCAAGTACCCCGGCAAGTAATATTGGGTAGCGGCGAGATGATAAAAAGACTACGTCATTCTTTTGTGAAGACAGGAGTAAAGGTGGTTGGGCATGTGGATTTAGATCCGGCAGACATGATTAACAAGAAATTCCTGTAGAAAAGTTCAAGTTCTGTGAAACTTCTCTGGGCTTGGCGATGGCGGAAAAGAAGGACGGAGTGTGCAAGAGAAGCTATGATGTGATGCAGAGATAAGAGAAGAGGTCAAGGAGCTACACGGTTGAAGATTGAAGACTTTGTGGAGATTGTTGAGAAAAGTCTTAAATCTGATGGTTTTGAGGTCGTTCGACTGGTCGTGGGAAGCTTCGACTGGTCGTGGGAGACGCTCGACCGGTCGTAGGTTCGAGCCCTGGCACGACTCAAAGTCCAGCGAGTTTTTGCTGTTTTTTACTGTAGCTACGATTGGTCGAAGGTCAGCTACGATTGGTCGAAGGTGGGCTACGACCAGTCGAAGACTCGCTACGACTAGTCGTAGGTTACACAGTTTGTTCCGCGATTTTACGCGAAACTGCGAATTTGAGTCTTTTCGCAACTGGGATGCGAAAGGGAGGTTTCCTAAACTATAAATAGGGGTCCCTAGGTTTATTCTAAGGTATGCTAAGGCTTCCTAAAGGGGTTTTAGGGTTATCAAAGGGTGCAACAAGGGTGAGATTCGAGGTTGTTCGAATCGGGTAAGTTGTTTCTCTATGTTCATAGTGGAGATCTGTCGCTTTGTGCCATGGTTTTTTCCCGCAAGGGTTTTCCACGTTAAATCTGTGTGTTCTCTTTTCTTGTATGTGTGCTTGGTGCCATTGGATTGCTATCATAGATCTAGATTTGTGTGATTCCGCAAGCCGAAAATCCCAACACAAACATGGTGGGCTTGATTGATTGAGAGTTGCCCGATCGATGTCAATCAATTGATGCTTAGATTGACGGTGCGTGCAGTTTTGCATAATTGTATGATTTATTTCCTATTCTAGGTGTAACACTACATATATGGATGTAATTGCAGGATTAAAGCAAAACTTGAGAGAACAAGGAGGGCTAAGTTGATTTAAAGGTTTTGAAGGGAGAAAACAATGATTTTCGCATCTGTAAGTGATTTTATTTATAGTATATTAGGAGATGGCAATCCTAGGGTGTCTTTTGGTCAGTTTTGGACTGGGTCTTATATATGAGTGCATATGATAGGTGGGGCCTTGCCTTTTTTATGGAGCCCTGCTCGAAGGTCTGTAGATTTCTTCTCTTGAATAAAATTTTACTTTAAAAAAAAAGTGATTCCATCTCTTGTACTTTTGTTTTCATAGTAATTTATTTGTCGCTTTGTGCCATGGTTTTTTCACACAAGGATTTTCCATGTTAAATCATGTTTTCCCGTGCATGCTTTGTTTGCATTTGTTTTTCGTCGTTTGATTCGATTCAAGGTTTACTTTCGTGGTTCCCCAACAAGTGGTATCAAAGTTATACGTTGGTATTCAAGTTTGAATCTGAAACATGACGATGAAAGAATCTAACATGAAGTATGAGAAAGAGATTCATTAGGAAAAATAACTTTGAACTATGGAAGATGACGATGAGAGGCCTTTTGGTTCAACAAAGATTGCAATAGGCACTCTTTGGTATAGCGAAGTGTCCTTCGACTATGAGTGATGAAGAGTGGGAAGAGCTAGATGAGAGGGCGAAAACATCGATCCAATTATGTTTGACAAATGACATCCTTTATAATGTTCTTGATCAGAAGACCACCACAAGGCTTTAAAAGAAGATAAAAAGCTTATACATGATGAAATCTCTATCAAATTATCTATATCTGAAGAAGTAATTCAATAATCTGAATATGGCAAAAGGGTTTGATCTTAATGAACACATTAGCGCGTTTAATTAGTTACTTTGTAAGTTGGTGAGTGTGTATACGAAGATCGATGAATTATAAGATCAAATTCTAATTCTGTTGAATTCTCTTCCAGAGTCGTACGAGAGTCTCGTCAACACTATGTGCCACTGTAGAGAGACCATAAACGTCGAAATTGTTATCTCATCCATTCATTTGAACTAGTCGAGAAAGAGAATAGTGGCAAGGGTTCCTCTACGGATGTGTTGATAGCTCGAGGAAGAAATTCTTAACGAGAGAAGGAAAAAATTCACGATATCGGTCCAAGTCTAAGGGAAATAGGAAGATGAAGTGCTGAAACTATGGAAGGATGAAGTATATGAAAAAAGGATTATTAGAATCCTAAAGCACAGAAAATAAAGAAATCAGATGAGTCGCCGAAGGAAGCCAATGTAACATAATCCAGTAAGGAGGCACGTGGTTGTGACATTCTGGCTGCATCCAAATTTGGGTATCTTAGCAACAAGTGAATTTTATATTCGAGGGCTTCATACCACATGACCTCTCATCGGAGTTGGTTCACCAGTTGCAGCGAGTAACAAGTGTTCGGCCTTATCCGATCATAAGGATTTGGAATCCTACTCGGGCCCGCTTTTATGGGTTCCGATGTTAAGGCCTAGATAGACTACTCCCCATGTTACGGTTTGTGGCTGTAGGAGGTTGATGACGTCCTCCTACTGGTTCCTTGCCTCATGCCAGCGTTGAATCATGCGTGAGACCCTTCATGGGGGGCCGAGCCGAAGGATAGGGCCGAGTAGGGACTCTTACAAGCTATATTTTTTCCCTACCTAATAGCTGAACTACTTCATCCACAGTCCTGACTGGGTGCATATGAACTCGGTCCTGAATTGTTGATCGTAACCTACTTATAAACCGTGCAACCTTCTATGATTCAGTTTTTAACGAGTCATTTAGCATTTCCAACACCTGGAGTTCTTCAGTATAATCTGTGACGGTTCGATTCCCTTGTCATTAATTTTGGTATTATTGGAACAATACTTGCATGCAATTACTAGGGAAGAATCGTGATCGAAAAAGACATCTCATCCATGGTCGTGATTGAATGGGAGCCTTGTTTTGTCAAGCATGTGAGAGCTATAATTGTTCCCACCATGCCAAAGAACTGGATTTTAATTTGAATGCTACTAATTTCACCTTTTTTATTTTTCAGTATGTCTATGTAATCAAAATATCGTTCTACTTTGGCTAATCAGTCGAGGAAATCTTGTATACATGATAATAAGCAATTAAAACTAGGAAGTTCGACCTTACCTCGATAGTCTCTATTAGCATGATCTAGTCGATCGCCTCAATGGACTGGTCATCGGGCAAAGCTGCCATCGATGTCCTCATTGCTGGAGCTCGACTCATTTGGGGTAGCTCTATGATTCACTTCTGGAAGTAACCTACGGAAATCGGGATTGTGCTGTACAGCAACCACGGGCATCTGAGCATTGCCTTGGACTGGGGGAGGAATCAACGTATTCGCAAGACGGTTGAGGGTTTCCTGCAACCCTTAGTCAACTGACTATCCTGGCGGAAAGATTCCATTCTTTCCAAAAGATAATGAATTCCTATATTACCGTCCATAAAATTTAGGTCAATTCCTTCGTTATTTGTCATCGGACAGAGGGGAGTCATTGCTCTGATACCAATTGACTCAAGGATGGACGTGATGAGGTCAATCACTGTCTTCCTCTAGGATAACTACTCTGAATCCATGGAGTTTGTCTGGACTCCTCACAGAGATTCCTCGAATCCACGAGGAAAATAGAAAACAGAAATAAATTTCAAAATAAATTGATTGATGATAGAAATGAATTTACCATCCTTTAAATAATGATATCAAAGATAGGGAGAAATTTCAAAATCAAACTCTCTAAAAACGTGACTTACTATAAATAGTAAATTTACTATTTATATACGGTAATGATTTCTACTCGACTTCATGGTTTTTGGCCAAAAATAGTAAGTGTCCAATTTAGCCTAACCATGTTATTCTGTTAATTTAACTTTCTAAGCCCTTTTCATGTTTTGCATGACTCCTAAAACTCAACAGATCAAAAGTTATGATTAAACTAAAATTTACTATAAATAGTAAAAATGAAAATAAAATGTGATTTCGACCGTCAATCTGATTGCACAAATCTGGCATGGGTAACCCGGCGTAGCGGGGTATGTTGGCTAAAGTAGCTTCACCAACCCAAAATCATATATGGTGCGTTGAATAACTCATTCCAGTTTGCGAGATACGCTTTCTTTAGGGTTTTGACAGTCCTAATCACTTTCACCTCTCATCAAGCCTTCTTTGGTCCATCTTGGCCATGAAAGTGTCTGCAACCCGGTCTACATCACCATGGGTCACACCACGGGGTTTGGAGCATCTAAATTTAGACGAGCAAATTCAACATCTGAACTAAAAAATAAATTTGACCGGCTTGGGATTGCTAAATTCTACAACTAGAATCATGATGAGGTGTCCCACAACTTGACATATCGACCCATATTTTCAGGACCCATTTTCTCGGCTATTTCTTTCGTCATCCAGAAGATCACTTCTCATCCATGTGGATCCTAGCTACATAGTGACATATTGCATGGAAAGTGAATGAATATGTAGCTGGAGTCCTTCAAACTTTCCAATTTGTCATCCAACCATTCACCAACCTTAGATTGCCTTCTTAGGTTGTAGACAATATACTCTCTCAATGTGAAAGACGAGGAAACCAAAGTTCTCAAACTGGTACAGTTGCCGACCAAGAAAACCTTGAAATACAGCTCCCTGTGAGGAAAGTTAAGGGTTTGAAATGATGCATTGCACAATATGAAGTTTTTGTCGCAGAAGCACACAAAGACAAATCAAGTACTCGCAATCACACAATCAAGTCCAAACACAAACAATTCGAATTTTACATGGAAAAATCCTTGTAGGAAAAAAACTACGGTACAAAACAACAAGTATGCACTATGAAAACAGAAATTACAAAAAATAGTGTTACTGATTTGAATAAGCCTCGATTCCACTTCACAAGCCCTAACTATGCCCTTGAAATCCTTAAGAACGAATTATAAAGCCCCTATAACACCTCCTCTATTTCCAAATCTCGATTACCCCCGATGTATAAAGTATTACAACCATGATAGAAAACAAATCCTGTACTAATGCAATTCTGCCTATGTGTTCGATGGGACCTTTGATGGCATCGACCCACCCATCGAGGACCTCGATGGCATCGAACTCATTCGATGACATCGAGTAGCAAGACCAAAACGTTCCAGCAATCAATATGGATTTTCTGAATTTTTTTGAAGGCATCGTGCACCTGTCGATGGCATCGAGTGCTTACAGATTTAGGACATCAACAATAGTTTTTTTTTTTTTTTTTTCCTTTTATAATGCCAATTTCAAATGCGAGGACCAACAGATTTTTATATCAAGACTCCAGTCTTTCTTTCGAATGCCTTTGGAATCCTGGGAATTTTTAAGCATCTCTTCAACCTTGAAATGGTGTTGGATGTGTATGTGGAAAATTGGACTCCTGGCGAGGCTCCCGTCTCCAACGAAGATCGAGTTTACAGGCTTCAGTGGAGAAGCATATTTTCAATGAGGAAGGGGTCGAATTTCCAGACCTCATTGGAGTTGTTCTTTAATGAAGAAACCGATGAGATAGAATCAACCTAAAGCATCAACTGAAACGAGGATATCATTAGGGTCATCATGATACATTCGAGTGTTCGCACCCATTCAATTGAATTGGCACCAAGCAATATGATGGGGTTGTCTGCTTACAAATTCCACTAATGGTTGTCATATTCCAAGCATTTACAAAAGAGAATGAATCTAATGGTAGTCGTATTCCAAGCATTGACAAAAGAGAATGAAGGATTAGTATCCATCATGCCAGGCAATGTATATCAGCCATATGTAATGTTTGGTGTGAAACTTGCACCATTTTCTGTCTCTGGAAGAAGCAAAACTTGAGGACGAGTTTTTTCCTGACCCGATAATCTTCTGTAGGCAGCATCTGTGTCAACTTTCCCTCCACCATTGATTTCAGCATAGCCCGTGATTAAACCGTTCAAAGGCCTGAATTCATGTGAAATTGTAAACAAATCATTGTATACTATCGCAGTGGGTGAATGCCATCATTGTGTATGAGCCGAGCATCGAACATCTTGAGCAATACTGTCAGATTTCATGTGGAACCACGGAATTTGACAACAGAAGTCATCACCAGGTGTCTCACAACCCACACACTTCGAGATCAAATTCCATCCCCAACAGGCCTTACCTTACATAATGCCAGTGGACCCACGACTCAATTATCTGTCCAAAAATCTGATTGGCAAACTTTGGCCAATCCATAATTTATCAAATATATAATGTAAAATTAGTTTCATTTGAAAGCTTATCTAATTTTCTTTTGATGCAAGGATGAACGTGATGAGGTCCTGTATTCCTTGAAGAGACTTGTTGAAATTACGAGGAAAAAACCAAAAAAATAGAAATAATATTCACAAAAATTCATAAATTGATTGATGAATGAATAAACGACTTTACACCCATTTAAATAGGGATAGTAAGCCATTGAAGAAGTTTTGGATTAAACTACAACTAAAACTCCTATATTTCACAACAGTCATGATTCCTATGATTCCTAGTAGTGCGCATGGTTTTTGGCTAAAAAATAGTAAGTGCCTTATTTGGACGAACCATGATGTTCTGCTAATTATTCTAAGCACTTTCATGTTGGGCGCAACTCCTAAAGCCTAATGGATAAAAAGTTATACTTGAACTAAAACTTATCATCAATAGTAAAAACAAAAATAAAACAGCAATTCAACCATCCATATGTGGTGAAATCCCACGGCGTGCGTGTGTAGGGTGTGTGTGTGACAAAAAAAAAAGAAAACACCATCGATCTGATCATATTTCAGGAATTCAGCATACACAACCCGGCGTATCAGGTTGGGTGGCTAAAGTAGCTTGTCCTACCCTAAAATCATATATAGAACATCTGATTCCCCGTTCGGTTTGCAAGATACATTCATTTTAAGTTCTGACGGTCTGGATCACCTTCACTTCCAATCAAACCTTTTCTGATCCATATTAGCCATGAAACTGTCCGTGACCTGCTCTAAATAATCTTTCAAACAAACTAAAATATCTACTTCGTGTACTAGTTGGATGCTGTGTGGAGCTCATAGAGATGCCTGTCGCAAATTCACTCCGTCCATCTGTTTTGCATGACCACGGTAAAAAAATCAGGCGGATCTGAAACTCACGTGGGCTACACTACATGAAATAGTCAGAACGTACGGAAACATCCACCATTTAAACCTTTCTCAGCCGACCATGATGTTTATATGCTGTCTAAACTGTTAATAGGTTATTACCACTCAGGTAAACCGTAGCACAAATATCATCCTGTACGAAGTTTCTTTGGCTCCTACTAAGTTTCCAATGGAAGGCGTTCAACCCTGCTGTCAAGTATGGTGTGGCCCACATGAGTTTTGGATATGCCTAATTTTTAGATTCCCATCTATTTCTGTCTTGCAAAACTGATGGACGGAGTGGATTTGTGACAGGCATCCATGTGGACTCCACACAGCTTCCAACTGCAGGAACTTAGTGTGCCCTGAGGCACAGGCAATCCGCGTGCAGGCACACCCCTCGGGAAGCGGATTGGCTGGTGTAGCACACACCAGCTATATATCGTGTAGATATACGTGTAGTGCGAAGAGCGACGCGGATTTCCTGCAAAAGCCTTTCGCAGGAAGTTCCTGCGCTGGGATCCCAGGTGGGGCCCATTATGATGTTTGTGAGAAATCCGCCCCATCCATCCGTCTTTTGAGTGCATTTTAGGATATGAGGCAAAAAATGAGCCGTATCCAAGGCTCAAGTAGGCTGAAAACGGGATAATTGAACGTCCACAGTTGAAATATTTGTGGGCCAACAGAAGTTTTAAATCATTCTAATATTTATGTTTTCATGTCATCCCAGTAGTAATGACATTATTAACGGTATGGATGGCATGTAAACATCACTGTCGAATTCAGGGAGGTTTCAACGTAGTAATTTCCCTAAATACCTTTTCTTTTATTATGGCCCACTTGAGTCTTGGATTCTTCTTCCTAAAATGAGCTCACAAAATGAATGGGAGGAGAAGATTCTTGAAAAACATCACTGCAGGCCCCACCTGGGTTCCCAGCGCAGGAACTTCCTGCGAAAGGCTTTCGCAGGAAATCCGCGTCCTGCGAAGAGGAGCGCCGACGCTCCTCGAGCTCCCAGTTGTAGGAACGGTTCCAAGGAGATCAAAGTTACATAAGCCAACAATCATATATTTATTATATCGACACCTTGCATTTATTAATTTTTTTTATATCATTTTAGAGCATTACATACAAAATGAATCACATCCAAAGCTCAGGAGGATCGCGCCAAAAATAGCAGCGAGATAATGATTTTCATTGTCAAAAAACTCATAGAACCCACCATAACGCTTATTTTCCATCTGATCTATTAATAAGGTGATCACAAATACATGGATGAAGAGGAAAAAAAAATAATCATATTGATGTGAAACTTCTATGACCTCAAAAAGGGTTTCAATGGTAGATGTTCAATCCCCACTGCCTTTTGCAGTGTGGTTCAATTGATCTTTATATCTGTCTTATTTTCCGGCTAAAGCCTTAAGATGAGCTCGCCAAATGGATGAACCGTTTGGATATAACACATACCACAAAACTTGCTGACGCCTTATATAGCTGGTGCGTGGTACACCATCCAATCCGCTTCCCACCCCTCGAGTCGTTGGATGCTACAAAAATTAGACTCATCTCATCATCAGGTGGGCCACACTGTAGAAAACAGTGTAAACCCATCTAGAACTTCCAAATACATGTGTGGCCAAGGTAATGACTGGATCCCCTGAGTTTTGTGTGGTCAGATTATCAATCATGGTAGAGCACATCGGTTGGATGAGTTGGACGTAATACATGGGCCCTTAATGCATCACCGCTTTTGTAACGTAAGCTATAGCTCAAAGGCGATTTGGTCATTTTATCCTCCATAAATATTGTTGTAGGTATCAGGAAAATTAAAACCTTCTTTCCTAGAAAATCTTAATTTTTTTCAGTAGAAGTCTCCAAATTAAATAATCCACTCTAAGTGATGTACTTCTCTTTAATCATGTCAAATAATAATCCGGTGTGAAAAATTCTCACGGATTGTCCATATAAACTTCTTCTCAAGTACCATTTTTGTTAGTTTTTCTCTAATATTATTTTTGTTAGTTTTAGGTGATCATATGATATTAAGTTGAGATTTTTACCAAATTTTTTTTTTTTAGGGAATCTATGTTTTACCAAATAATGCATGGACGATATTAAAAAAATACATGAAAGTGCTTTCAGGGATGAAATTACAAAATACCCTAATTTAGTTTTTAATTTAAGATGTACTTAAACTCAAAACTTGCAGGGCCCATATGATATGTGTTGCTATAGTCAGAAAAACGTCCGGAACTAAGCTAAGTGAAGAGATCGGCTCATAGAGGTGGGAGCGCAGCCTTAAAGAATAGGCAAAAAAAAAAAAAAAACACAAAAACGGAAGGCACAATTTGAAGGAATAGGCTATAGTTGGTGAATTGATGTCAGCAAGTTTTGTGGGTCTAATCATGAGGTATTTGTTACATTCAAACCGTTCATCCATTTGACAAGCTCCTCTTAAGGCTTGAGACGAAAAATAAGATAGATCTAATTATCAAGTGGACCACACTGCAAAAAGAAGTGGGGGATTGAACATTTACCATTGAAACCCTTTTAGGGGTCACAAAAGTTTTGGATCATTAGGAAATTTGTTTTTCCTCTTCATCCAGATCTTTTTGACCTGATGAACGGATTGGATGGAAAATAAACGTTACGGTAGGCCCTACTAATTTTTTAACGGTGAAAATCATTATCCCAGCTGCTATTTGTGGTGTGGTCCAGTTGATCTTTGGATATGATTCTTTTTTTTTATATATGCTCTAAAATGATCTTGAAAAATGGATAAATGGTGTGGATATAAAAAATACGTCACTGTAGGGCCCATGCAACTTTGATCTCCTTTGAACCATTCGTACAACTCGGAGCTCGACGAGCTAGCGTCAGTCGCTCGTCTTTGCACGACACATACCTACATCAGCTATACAGCTGGTGTGTGGTACGCCAGCCAATCCACTTCCCAACATGATGAAGGCATGACCCAAAATATAGGTGGAGCGGCCCGAAGTACTCATGGCATGGTCCTGTGCCAGGTTCGTACCATTCCCTAAGCCCGAAGTACTAATGGCACTGCCCTAAGGCCAGGTTCGTGCCATTACCCCACCACGTGGACTGGTCTGCGCCCTGTCATTGCCACATCATTAAAATGACATCCATATGAGTGACATTGAAGGTTGACACGGCCCTCAACCACACCATCAATTGCACCGGAGGGAAATAAGGGTCTCATTTATACTAACTTAGTCTTTCCATGTCTCTTATTTCAGTTTTGAAGATAGAGTGGCTTTTCCAAGTACAATTCCTGAAAAATGGACCATCTTAGTGCTGCGGCCATGCCATTGGGTTACCCCTAGAAGAACTAATGTTAGCCCTCCATGGTCAAGGAAAAGTTGCACCACCCTCGGTTAGGCTATGTTACTAGCATTGGAGGCAAGTTTTATAGCTAAAGCGCTGCCCAATGCACTGTCGTGGCACCATTCTCCATAAAGCCTATAATTTATATACAATTTAGTATTCTATGTTCATTTTTCTAATCTTTTATCATACCTTTGGCCAAAGCATCAAAGCTAGCTTAGTGGCCACTACCGTGGTGATTCAAACGGATCATAAAACCCAAAATACCCAAAATCTCTAATTCATGGTAAATAATGTCAAGGCTTCGGGAAAACTGCCATATGTAAGACATTTATACGTCTTCAAAACATTAGCATATGTGCAAGAGCACGTGTAATTAGAAATCCCTTTGGCATTATATGGGATGCCAAAGAAGCAACTCCTAACGCGTGCATTCTTCCCTTCATCTCTAAAATAAAATATAAGGGCCTTATTATATATGTAAAGGATAAATGGTACATGTTATGGGCAGATCCGAGCCCCTACAATTCCGAGGACCGACATTCCCTTAATCTGATCAGACAGATAAGATTCAATCTGAAATAATAAATGTTAATAAAGGGAAGGAAGATTCCCGGCTCGGTCACAGTTGAGCTCTCGCTTCGAGGCTGGTAGTCGGTTCGGAGTGATCTAAGACTGAAACAGTCGGTATGAAGCTCAGACCAAAGACTTCAAACTACCCCTCTATTGTCCGACTAGAAAAGGATAACTCGACCACTCACATCAGTGTCACCTGTTGCGGAAAAACTCAACTCGACAGGACAGGTCCGCCGCCCACCTTGGAGCTCGGAGGGGAGACCTCCAGAATATTCAACAGATGAGTAAAGCCAAGTCCATCATGAGTCCAGGCCGAGGCTCGGCTCGGACTCGGTACGCAATCCCCGTGTAATAACTCAATGGTGAGGGCTCATGTGCATGTTGATCTAAGTCCGAGGCTTGGAGTCAGGGCTTCTTTGGCCAGGGATCCCGATCCGAGGCCGAGGTAGGATGAGGACGCTCCATGTGCTAAACTAGGAAACTACCTTAAGCGGACACGACCGATTGTTTTACTCGCAGATACGCACGATACGCTACACGATTCCCGGATTACGGACCATATCTCCACGATCACAGTATCTCAGTAATTGAGTCAATCGTGCAGAGATTAACGGACCCGGACCGTCTGATAGTCAGGTATAAATACAATAAGAGTCCATTGCTACAGGGACGCAACATCTTACACCCTCTCTCCACAATAGACTAAGACCCAGATTCCCTTGACCTGACTTAGGCATCGGAGGATCCCCCGGCTTAGCCAGGGTCTCCTTTGCTCACTCTTTGTGCAGGACTAGGGTTCATTAAAGGTTCGTCGTGCCGAGTGGAGGGTGGTCTAGATTTAGTCATCAACATTTTTGGCGCCGTCTGTGGGAATCTAATACAAAAGGTCAGGTCCCTATTTTCAAGCATAGTGACAAGAGGAAAGAAGAAAGTAGTAGCTTTGGAACCAGAGTAAAATGAGCAGACCCGTTCCTCTTTGCTACTTCACATCGAATCAACCCCAGGACCTTCCCATCATTCTCGCGATCGGGCAAGTAAGTATCAAGCTATGCAAAGCGAGATACAAGCCCTGCATGAGGAAATTAACCAGATGAAGCAGCGACAGGAGCCGCAACCACATCCTGCTCAGGAAAACCATGTCCTTGAATCGGCTGGTCCGGTTGTAGAAGCCCATTCTGCGCCGAGGAGTGTGAGACCGGAGGGGCCTCCACGTCAACCCGCTCGGGCGCCAGCTTCGGTCTAGAATCCTCCCCCGACCGAAATCCGTGTTTTGGCTCGGAACACAACGACTCGAGCTCCGACGAATGCCTCGGTCACCTCGGCCCTGGCACCTACAGATCTTCGCCACAAGCTGGAACGGAGGAGGGGAAGGAGGACTCTCGAAATAGAAGACACCCAGGAAATAGTGGCTGAGAACAAAGATCCTTGGGAAACATTGTTCGCAGAGCTCAACAACATAATTCTGACACTAGAAAAGAAGCAGTAGCCATCGTCAGTTCCTGCCGTCATTCAGGTGATGATGAAAGAGACCGAGCCTCCATTCACCTTGGTAATCATGAGCGAGGTGATGCCACAGAGGTTCCGAATACCTCCCGTCATCCAATACTTTGGGTCTGGTAACCCATCCGAGCACGTGGAGGCTTATCGTTCGTGGATGCATATCCGGACAGCAACGAACACGATGATGTGCAGGGGGTTCTCGATCACACTCACATGATCTGCTCGGAGTTGGTACCGTCAACTCAAACCCAATTCCATTGGTTCATTTACAAAGCTTAGCCGATTATTCCTTACCCAGTTCATAAGTGGTAAGAAGAGTTGGAAGCCGAATACTCACCTGTTCACCATCAAGCAAGAGCCTAAGGAGTCATTGAAGGACTACATCGCTCACTTCAATAAGGAAGCATTACAAGTGGAGGACTACGATGACAAGATGGCACTCTCCGATATGTTCGGTGGTTTGAAAGAGGGAAGGTTCACCTTCTTCATTGGATCGCAAATGTCGTCCTAGTTAAGAAAGCCAACGGGAAATGGCGGGTCTGCGTAGATTACTCGGATCTGAATAAGACGTGTATAAAGGATAGCTTCCCATTACCTCGGATTGATCAGCTGGTGGACAACACAGTAGGGCACGAACTACTCTCATTCATAGATACTTATTCCGGGTATAACCAGATCGCGACGCATCCCCCAGACAGGTAGAAGGCTACATTCGTTACTAACAAGGGACTCTACTGTTACCGGGTCATGCCGTTCGACCTGAAAAATGCGGGGGCCACGTATCAAAGGCTGGTGAATCAGATGTTCGCCAAACAGATTGGGCATAATATGGAAGTGTACGTCGACGACATGCTTGTGAAAAGTATCAAGGCGTCCGATCACTTGGCAGATCTCGGAGAAACTTTCACCATTCTCCGGCAATACCAGATGAGGCTGAATCCCGCGAAGTGCGCCTTCAGAGTTGGCTCCGGTAAATTCCTTAGTTTTCAAGTCAGCCAGAGGGGCATTGAAGCAAACCCTGATAAAATCAAAGCACTCCTCAATATGAGTTCACCTCGGACTGTCAAGGAGATACAATGCCTCACCGGACGATTAGCCGCGCTCGGACATTTCATATCCAGAGCCACAGATAAATGCCTCTCCTTCTTTCAACAGTTGAAGGGTCATAAGAAGGCAGAATGGATGTCGGAATGCGAACAGGCCTTTCAGCAACTGAAACAGTATTTAGGTTCGCCACCCCTACTGTCTAAACCCGAAGAAGGTGAGCCCCTATTATTATACCTCGCGGTCTTGGCCTCAGCTGTTAACTCGGCCCTGATTAGAGAGGTAGGGGGAAGCAGCATCCTGTATATTATGTGAGTAAAGCCATGATTCCTGCCGAGACAAGATATTCGGCTCTGGAGAAGTTAGCGCTCAGTCTCGTCGTCTCAGCTTAGAGGTTACATCCGTACTTCCAAGCTCATTCCGTCGTCGTATTGACCGATTCTCCTCTTAAACAAGTCCTCTAGAGGCTTGAAGTGTCGGGCTGGCTAACCAAGTGGGCCATCGAACTCGGGGAGTTCGACATCCAGTTTCGACCAAGGACATCAATTAAGGGTCAAGCCGTGGCTGACTTCATTGCGGAATTCACCACTCTGAGCGAAGAAGGGATCAGTGTCGAAGTCGAGATGACTCCTTCGCATGTTCCCCCAAGTGATCAAAAGGCGGTATCAGAACCAGGATGAGTTCTCTATGTAGACTGGTTTTCTAATGCCAAACGTGCTGGAGCAGGGATTGTCCTAGTCGTGCCTGATTCAACTTCCATCCAGTATGCGATCAGACTCGGTTTCAAGGCCTCTAACAATGAAGCGGAGTACGAGGCTCTACTAGCTAGACTCAGACTAGCGGCAAGTCTGGGGGTCCAGTCCCTCCATGTACGATTTGATTCTTAACTGATGGTGAATCATATCTCCACTGAATACGCAGCTAAGGAGACCAGGATGGTTGCCTACCTAGTCGAAGCAAGAAAACTGATAGAAAGATTTTGGAGCTGCACTATCCATCAGATCTCTAGAGCAAAAAATTCCTGGGCCGACGCCCTGATGAAGCTAGCCTCAGCCATGGAAGGGAAGATCCCGGGAATCATTCCCGTGGAATTCATAGAACATTCAAGCATCGACCAGACGAAGAAGAAAATGGTCAATCCAGTAGATGATACTTCGAGCTGGAAGGACCCGATTTATAGCTAGCTCACATCTGGTGAGGTTCCCTCGGATAGGTTGGAAGCTAGGCGCTTGCGAGTCAGAGTGGCAGGATATGCAGTCTTGGATGGGATCTTGTATAAGAAAGGACATTCACAACCCTATCTCAAGTGCCTCCGGCCCGATGCGGCTGATTATGTGATTCGTGAGATACACGAAGGAATATGTGGAAATCATTCCGGCGGCCGAGCCCTGGCCTTAAAGATACTCCGACAAGGATATTTTTGCCCAACGATCAGGGATGACTCGAAGAAATATGTTCAAAGGTGAGACAAATGTCAACGATATGCGACCGTGCCGAGGCAACCTGCAGAGAAAATGACTCCCATGAGCGGTCCGTGGCCGTTTGCTTAATGGGGGATCGATATCATTGGCCCCCTACCCATAGGAAAAGGGCAGGTCAAGTTCGCTATTGTTGCAGTCGACTACTTCACCAAGTGGGCCGAGGCCGAACTCGTTGCAAAGATCACAGAGCAGAAGGTGATCGATTTTTCTGGAAGAACATCATCTGTCGGTTCGGGATCCCACACACTATCGTATCTAATAATGACAGATAGTTTGATAACGATAAGTTTCGAGGAATGTATCAAGGGCTCGACACTCGGCACCCGCAATCCAATGGATAGGTGGAAGTAGTTAATAAAGTCATCAAGCATTATCTCAAAATAAAATTATAGAAGACAAAGGGTAATTAGGGCGAGGAGCTCCCATTCGTCCTATAGGCTTACAGGACTACGACTCAGTCATCCATAGGGGAGACCCCATTTTCACTATCATACGGTTCAGAGGCAATGGTGCCAGTCGAAATTGGCCTCCCTACAGCTCGGGTCAGAAACTATAGAGAAAATCGAAACGCTGAGCAGATGGTAGCTAACTTGGATCTTCTTGAAGAAGCCAGAGAAATCTCTATACTCTGGGTCGCTGCTCGACATCAACAGGTGGTACGATTCTACAACTCTAAGGTCAAGACCAGACGATTCCGTACAGGGGACTTAGTCCTCCGCCGAGTCTTCCAGAACATCGCAGAACTGGGGGTTAGGGCACTTAGACCTAATTGGGAAGGGCCATATCGCATGGTCCGATCGACCAAACCTGGCTCTTACCACTTAGAGGATCTCGAGAGCCGACAGCTCCCCCACTTCTGGAACGCTGAGCACCTGAATATACTATCCTTGATGTAATGGTCATTACGAGCCCACAATAAATGTATGCCTCCGAGCGACTAGCCTTTAAGGCTCCCAATAAAATTCACGTTTCTTCCTATCTACACGAACGGATTATATACTAAGAAAAAAGTTGTCTCTCATGAGCAGAGGCGGACTTAACGAACTAATCCCTTAAAGAATGGGTTAGAACATTATCCCACGAAAATTCTACATGGCATCCCCTCATAATCAGAGGAAAAGCCAATAGATGACTCGACTCCCAGACAGAGGAGTCAGCTCATCGCCCGATTAACAGATATATTAAAGGTTGCTCGCCAATCGTGAGAGGAACAATCCCCTAGGGATCCGGACTTAACATTGACAATACTACCAAGATTCAAAGTTCTACAAAACGACACTGAAATGAGCTGACCCGTCAAGGTGTCGGCACAACAATGCCCCAAAGTAAACCGACCTATCAACAAATCAGTTCAGCAATCAAAAATCAACATCCAAGAACGAACTATGGATTAACATATAAAAAAATCATCATCCATACGCCCTCTCCAAAGGGTTAAAAAATATTATCTATCAAACCATTCACCGAAAGGACTAAGTTCAGAAAAGTCATCAAAAGAGAAATATTGAAAGCTACGCAGTCGGAAGAGGAGGAGGAGCTTGGGAGCTAGGGGCCTGATCCGGGCGAGCATCTTTAAAGGGCTTCTCCCCTGTGTCTTCGGATAGCAGAGGCTCAAGGTTGAGGTCCGAGTATAGATCCTGGACCACTTCAATGCAAGTGTCGAAGCCACAGTTGTAAAACTTAGTAGCTTCGGCGGCCCTCTCCTTTGAAGCCTTTAAGGCATCCACTGCAGTAGCCATCGCTACGGCCTGGGAGGCCTCGTCCTCAGATCGCTGAGCCTCCTTCGCCCGGGAGATGGCTCGGCTCTGTTCTTCCGCTGCCTTGGTTCTGGTCCATTCCAACACTTCCCCCAATCGGGCGTTCTCCTTGGCAAGCGAGTCCGCCTGGGCCCGGGCTCTAGTCAGGTCGGCAGCAGCAACACCGCATCGGGCTTCGAGATCGCTCAAGACCCCCTATAGCTGGAGCTCTCGGGCCCTCTGTCATCAAGCTGCCGACGTAGTTCTACTTGCTCCATTCGGAGGAAGGTGGCCTCGTCTCACAAGATCCCGGCCTCACTCCTGAGGGCTTCCACCTCAGCAACCTTCTTCGCGGACTCCCGCAATCTCTCCTGAGTTGGGAGGAGCCTCGGGACGGACTGAACAAAAAACAAAAGAATAAGTATCCGAAGGTGGTAAAAACTAAAGGCAAGGAAAGTTGATAGAAGTACTCGGTAAAGGATGAAAGCCATGTTGTTGACAAAAGACTCGTTCGATTTGGAGAAAAGGCCGGTGATCTCCTCCTTCAGGGCGTGCTTGGAAGCCCAGCGGACCAAACAAGACATGTGATAGCCCGGTTGGAACCTCTCTCCGCTCGTTCCCACCTGAGCCGATCATGCCGCTTCCCCGGCCCCAGTCCTGCTGCCCGTTGAGGCCTGAGCCTCAGCCCTGAGATCATTCCCGACTTCGGGAGGGGAGAGCTGTTCACTCCCCAAGTATAGGGTTGTGATGTAGTAATAAACTCGGTAAGACCGAGGTCGAATCCACAAGGACTGAAACTTGTACGCTTTCTGAAAATAACCAGATCTAGAACTAGGTTAAGATGAAGTGTAAACCAATTATGATTTGAGGAATAATGGTGAAATAATTATCTAAAAACTTAAGAAAATTCAGAGAAGGGGAACAAGGGATTCAGAGGATCCACTTGTAGAGATCAGGGAGATCTACGCTTGATTCACGAACTCAATCTGAACTCCCTTTTGATCTAGTTTTCAAAGAGATGAAAGATATAAGAATTAGGTATGATTCCATCACAAATCCATGCCTAAGAGACAAGGTAAACAACAGAACTTAGACCAATCCATAACCAATCAAAAGATGTATGAGTGTTAGGAAGGATTTCGTCATCCAACCATGCCTAGGAGACGATGGTGAACAACAGGGCTTCCTAACCCCATAATCAGAATAAGAAAAAGGAAAACTCAAGCCATCATAGATCTAATGTAATATAAGTCACACTAAATCATTAAAAACCAAAAATCTTCCTTAAAATCAAACCGATCAAAACGAGTTCAACGAACATAATCCAAGCCGCAGAATCCTCCCATCTCGCTACAAGCTTCACCTCTTAGCCCTAGCTAAGAGGTTTAGCCTATCATAAACATGGTGAGGGTAAAAGTCCCTCAAAAATAATAAAGAAGAAGAAAAAAAAATAAATTAAATAGAAAAGAAACAGAAAAAACTCCTAGCCGGCTGCCTGTGCTTCACGTCCACATTCAAGCCAAGATGCTGCCAGCCGTCCTCTCTCCTTCACGTTCTCTCTCTGTTTTTATATGTGCCAGGGGCGGTGCGGAACAGGGCGTGAATAGCCGTTTACGCAGCTACATCATGCGTAGAGGAAAACAGCTAGCATAACGGCAGATTTTCTGCCTTCTTCTGGTGTGCGACGTATCCACGAGTGGCTTAGATAAAAACGTCACTTGGGACGTTTTTATCTCATCTATCGGATAGACGGTGCTGATCGGACATTCGATCGTCGATGGCGGGCCAAGAAAATCCGAAAATCCGGTTTTTGCGGACTGCGAAACAGAGCCTTCGCGTCTTGCTTTGGCTGTCGGTGGGCCCATGATCAATATCAGTAGTGAAATCCGGTCCATCCACTGTACTCGTCTCGAAAAACCAGTCGAATATGGTCAAACTCGTGTTGGATTCGGTGCTGCCCACAAAGTTTCTGTTTCACCGTCGGTCTTTCATTTGGACGAACAAAACCTGATCTTTGCTGTTGTTTGTAATTTCGTCATTTAGGCGGTGGTAAGCAGGACTGTGGGATTCCAATAGACGGTCCAGATCATTCGAATGGATGATGGGTGGGGCCCATAATTAAAAAACGGACGGACGCTGTCCGTCCACTGTCTCCATGTGGGAGATGGCGCGGGTCAGCGCCCGTGTTGACCGGGCTCCATGTCCCGTGTGGCGCACGTGGATTTTGCATGGTGCACATGCATCTTGCGATGTGGGGTCCACTGAGACGTTTCTGAGAAATCCAATCCGTCCATCCATTTTGTAGTATCATTTAATGGATAGGTCTCGAGTTTGAAGCATATCTTAATGTCAGGTGGGCCTCAGATCAGTAATGCATGGGCTGATCTGACCGTTGGACCACTTTCATAGGGATCCAACTACTGAAATTTGATGTGTACGGTTAATTTATGGTCCTGAGGCCATGTATGAAGTTTCGAGCTGAACAGATGGTGGGAACCCTGTGATCTTGCATTCTGGAAGATTTTTAGGCCACTTGAGCATCAGTTTCCCAATTTTCTCGGTTCTCTGGCGTGTAATTCCGTCGATTTTGGTCCTCTGGAGTCCGTCCCCTTGTTTTGGTGATTTCAGAGCATCAAATACACACATTTAGCACCTTTTTGTAGTCCCCACTTGCAGATGTACCTTGCATCACAAACACGATTAAATTAGGATTTTAAACGGTGGCATGTTAATAAATTCGGTAATAACTGGGGTCTAATATGCAATATTTGACCCTCAACACAACCCCCAATCAGCATTTTGCTAGTCCCGAGCAAAGTATGCGAAAAATAAGTTAAGAATTACAGGAGAATTTCTATGAACTTGAGTGATTTTGGAAAACAATCCAGATATTTTAGATTTCAACAATTCATGAATGTTGGGCCTTACTCACTCCCAGACTCAAACACACGGTAAACTTCATAACCAAGTTCAAAGTATTAGTCCCTTAATTAGAATAATCCTAAACATTAAGTTCCACAGGTGTAAAGTGCAATCCCAACTTTCAACATTAATATTCAATTCTTTATTTCAGGATATCGTTGGTAACCAACAAGAGGATTCATGATAATCAAAGATTGCCTCAAAGATCATCTTTTCATTCCTTCAGCTTTTGATTTTTATTTATTTATTTATTTATTATTATTATTATTTTTTTTAACGTCTAAGAAGGGAATTAAGTCTCCTCTCCTATAGGGAGCAAACCTATGGTGAAAACTGTATACCCAAATCTTTTTGTATATTATCCATGGGGAATGAAATCCACACTTATAGGGAGCAAACCTATAGTGAAGATTCTTTGCCTAACCTTTTTCAATGGTATCTTTTCCGTTTAATTGATCATGACGGGCAATTGTTCAAGTTGGTTCCTTCTATGCTTACTGATCACCAATTTAACCCTTCACTTTCAAACTGAAATCTTAATGTGTAAACGAGATGTGACATGTGAAATCATGACTCAATCAATGTTTACAACTTCTAATCATGGATTAATAATTCAACTTAACTGTGAAATCTCACAGGTACTGAATCTAAGAGTCATAAATTACCAACATCACGCATCTTGAAATTCAAAATCACATTGGATTTACAAGAAATTCTCAAAAAAATTTAAAAATTTTCACAATTTTTGCTCAAGACTAAGAAAAACACTGATTAGATACCTAATCTCCCACCCCCAACCTAAAATCTACATTGTCCTCAATGTAAAAGATATAAGCATGCCATGCACATGGGACAACGAAAGTAAGAGAGAAGTGATGGGAAGATAGTACCTGAATGACGAATCGAGAGACTTTTTCAAAAATATTAGCGAGAGAGTAAGTCAGCGCAAGAGAGAAACCAATACAAGTAAAACACAAATAACAAAAATAAACTCCTACCTATACCACTTTCGCAGGTGCTCTCGATTGCATTTAGCGTATGCAACAAGCCTTTAAACCCCTAGGTTGCCCCTAGTGGACGAGTTGTAGTCTCGTGAGGGTTTTCAGTAATGTTACCCACAAACATTGAACTAACTAACTAGGAAGATTAAATGGAATTAAAAACTGGGTTGCCTCCTAGGAAGCACTAAGTGTACCGTCTATCCTAAAATAACATAAAGTAAACTACTCTAGTCCTATGAAAGCAGGGAAAAGCTACTCGATCATGCCGCAAGGTTCCTCTTCCGGCCAATATCTTGATAAGTTTCTCAGTAAGTTCTTTAACAGGATTATCCAAAAGCCCTTTGTGCAATAGGCTTGGATGCCCTGGAGCTTGACTTTCCAGAAAAACTTATGTACCTCATTAAAAATTTGACGTTGGTTCGCTTGAGGTATCCAAAGTATATATGATTCACCTGTGTCAGAAAAAGTTTCGAAGTCAGTATCCCATGGTGAATCAGAGACTACAAGTAGATCAAATTGAGAAAAATTTTCAAGAAGTGGTGTAGTCTCAACACATTCCGAAGTATCAGACTTCGGTACAATTTTCAGCTCCTCCTCCCTTAATGGTAAGCAGTGAGGATCTGGGGAGGGAGGGGCGTCAAAGTAAGGGTTCTCTCGGTCAGTGATGACTACCGAGATGTTGTCTTGCAACGCATTCACTTTGTCTCTTATCATGGGATCGTTTGAATCTGTAAAGTGTGCCAAGCAATCATCCAAAGCATTGGGACATTCAGTTGAGAGTGACTCATTCTCTACATTGAAGTGTGTGATGATCTGTTCAAGGATTCTATCGTTTTTAAAAGTAGACGAAAGTGTGCTCTTTTGCTCCAGCCCTGCACAGACAGATGGAGGATCAGTATACGAAGTATTGATGTGCGGACTCTGTTCATTGATACTACTCAGAAGAGGCCCGGTCTCGTCAAAATTCAACAGTTCAGATGGTGGCCTTAACTGGGTAGTTTTAAATTCCAGAGTCGTATCAAGTAACTCGTTCATCTCCTGAATTATATCATCATTCAATTTAGGGGAGTGATCCAAACATGTCTCACAAGAGATAGAAGGGTTGGTTGTAAGGAGCTCATCCACTTTTAAATCAGATATGTCAGGTGAGTGGAGTAGCTCATTATGACCGCTCACTTCGTGCACTTTTTGATCATTGACCTGTACCAAACTTGAGATTAATTCCAAGGGAACTGAGGCTGAACATTCATGATCATCATCCCAATACGCATCATTGTCTAATTCTGTGCAGTGCACACTTGGGATGGGATCGCTTTCCTCACATTCTAAATTTGGTTGAGGTTCGAATAAACTAACCTCTACCTCATCATTGAGATCTTGTGTGTCATGTAAGGAAAGTGTGTCATCATCACTGTATTTGAAAGACAACCATGTCTCTTCCCCATTCTTTTGAACAGTCATTGAGATCGACTCATCGGGGAATTGAACCGTATGCTCATTAATGGAATCCAACTCCTCATTCCAAATTCCAGATTTTGTCAAAAGCGAGTGAGGATCACTTTCCTCGCATTGTATTTCTGGATTGGGCTTTGGCTGCGATGAACTAGCCTCTATTAACCTATCAAGGCGTGATTCAAGCTCTTTTATTAATTTTCTCATGTCCGCAGTAGAGTCTGTGTCACTTTGAGATGAATTCTCTTGGATCGATTTTGGTTGAATCTCAAAGGTAGGGGATCCAAGAGAATTATCACTATAACATGTTGGTGGTTCATCTTTCCGACATTGATGGTTCCACTGATTAAAGTCGTACGGATCATGTGTGGGAGAATCTGATGGTTGGTAATACATATTATCACTCATAATATAGTCACGCATTGTTTTCTTTTTCTCGGATGAGTGATAATAATTCTCACTCCCATAGTTATGATAACCCCAACACTCACGTACTGTCTTGTTAATCCGTGGGGTGTAATTGTTCTCCTGCATATGATCGCGTAAGGATTTCTTAACCGATGAAGCGTTATACTCTGGTTGGTTCTCGATGATTGTTTCAGGAAAATTCTGAGACATAGGTTGATTTCTATCATCATTATCATCCCAATATAGATTATTCTTCTCAGCATACTGACGTTCCCACTCGTGCATATACATGATGAGTCCCCAACTCAAATCCTAAAAATAAAAGAAAAGGTCCTACAATAGTATGGAAAGTAGGTAGAGGAGAAGTTAGAAGGAAGTTACCAAGTTAGAAACCTATTTTAAGATCTTGCAAAAGAAAACAAAAGAAATTAATTCCTAAAAATAGAAAATACAACCCTAAGCCTAAAAATAGAAAAAGTAGAGAAATTAGAAAGATATCACCCAATTAGAAGTTTTTATCTTAGAATCCTACAAAACAAGAAAACAGGTTAGTTTCTATAAATCAGAAAAATCTAAACCTAAAGTTAGTAAAATCCTAATCTTAATCTAATTCTAAAATCAATTAATTTCAGAAATACGTAGCCGTCAGTCCCTGGCAACGGCGCCAAAAACTTGTTCACTCCCCAAGTATAGGGTTGTGATGTAGTAATAAACTCGGTAAGACCGAGGTCGAATCCACAAGGACTGAAACTTGTATGCTTTCTGAAAATAACCAGATCTAGAACTAGGCTAAGATGAAGTGTAAACCAATTATGATTTGAGGAATAATGGTGAAATAATTATCTAAAAACTTAAGAAAATTCAGAGAAGGGGAACTAGGGATTCAGAGGATCCACTTGTAGAGATCAGGGAGATCTACGCTTGATTCACGAACTCAATCTGAACTCCCTTTTGATCTAGTTTTCAAAGAGATGAAAGATATAAGAATTAGGTATGATTCCATCACAAATCCATGCCTAAGAGACAAGGTAAACAACAGAACTTAGACCAATCCATAACCAATCAAAAGATGTATGAGTGTTAGGAAGGATTTCGTCATCCAACCATGCCTAGGAGACGATGGTGAACAACAGGGCTTCCTAACCCCATAATCAGAATAAGAAAAAGGAAAACTCAAGCCATCATAGATCTAATGTAATATAAGTCACACTAAATCATTAAAAACCAAAAATCTTCCTTAAAATCAAACCGATCAAAACGAGTTCAACGAACATAATCCAAGCCGCAGAATCCTCCCATCTCGCTACAAGCTTCACCTCTTAGCCCTAGCTAAGAGGTTTAGCCTATCATAAACATGGTGAGGGTAAAAGTCCCTCAAAAATAATAAAGAAGAAGAAAAAAAAATAAATTAAATAGAAAAGAAACAGAAAAAACTCCCAGCCGGCTGCCTGTGCTTCACGTCCACATCCAAGCCAAGATGCTGCCAGCCGTCCTCTCTCCTTCACGTTCTCTCTCTGTTTTTATATGTGCCAGGGGCGGTGCGGAACAGGGCGTGAATAGCCGTTTACGCAGCTACATCATGCGTAGAGGAAAACAACTAGCATAACGGCAGATTTTCTGCCTTCTTCTGGTGTGCGACGTATCCACGAGTGGCTTAGATAAAAACGTCACTTGGGACGTTTTTATCTCCTCTATCAGATAGACGGTGCTGATCGGCCATTCGATCGTCGATGGCGGGCCAAGAAAATCCAGAAATCCGGTTTTTGCGGACTGCGAAACAGAGCCTTCGCGTCTTGCTTTGGCTGTCGGTGGGCCCATGATCAATATCAGTAGTGAAATCTGGTCCGTCCACTGTACTCGTCTCGAAAAACCAGTCGAATATGGTCAAACTCGTGTTGGATTCGGTGCTGCCTACAGAGTTTCTGTTTCACCGTCGGTCTTTCATTTGGACGAACAAAACCTGATCTTTGCTGTTGTTTGTAATTCCGTCATCTAGGCGGTGGTAAGCAGGACTGTGGGATTCCAGTAGACGGTCCAGATCATTCGAATGGATGATGGGTGGGGCCCACAATTAAAAAATGGACGGACGTTGTCCGTCCGCTGTCTCCATGTGGGAGATGGCGCGGGTCAGCGCCCGTGTTGACCGGGCTCCATGTCCCATGTGGCGCACGTGGATTTTGCATGGTGCACATGCATCTTGCGATGTGGGGTCCACTGTGACGTTTCTGAGAAATCCAATCCGTCCATCCATTTTGTAGTATCATTTAATGGATAGGTCTCGAGTTTGAAGCATATCTTAATGTCAGGTGGGCCTCAGATCAGTAATGCATGGGCTGATCTGACCGTTGGACCACTTTCATAGGGATCCAACTACTGAAATTTGATGTGTATGGTTAATTTATGGTCGTGACGCCATGTATGAAGTTTCGAGCTGAATAGATGGTGGGAACCCTGTGATCTTGCATTCTGGAAGATTTTTAGGCCACTTGAGCTTCAGTTTCCCAATTTTCTCGGATCTCTAGCGTGTAATTCCGTCGATTTTGGTCCTCTGGAGTCCTTCCCTTGCTTTGGTGATTTCAGAGCATCAAATACACACATTTAGCACCTTTTTGTAGTCCCTAATTGCAGATGTACCTTGCATCACAAACACGATTAAATTAGGATTTTAAACGGTGGCATGTTAATAAATCGGTAATAACTGGGGTCTAATATGCAATATTTGTCCCTCAACAAGAGCATGGCGTCGGCCATCCGAACGACTTCCTGTTCGGATGAAGTGGGGACGGCTATGCAAGGCTCGGGGGCTGTAGGAGGCACAACAGCTACCTGAGGGGCAACGACGGGAGGAGGGGTTAGAGCTGGAACATTGACAGTAGTGGCCTCAGCCGCAACAGGCACTGTAGTCGGAGCTACAACAATAAAAATTGAATCTGCAGCTGGAGCTGCAATGACCAAAATTGGGGCCGAGGGACCCTCACCGCGACAAGCTGCCTGACTCCTCCGAACGGTCGTCTTCGTTCGGGGCTCGACCCTCAGCATCTCGTCGACGATCGGAGTGGCTTTCCTCCTCAGGGACCCAGAAGCTTCGGCCATGCCTGCATGTAAAATAACGGATCAACAACTAAGCCTTTTTAAAGGAAGTGGGGAGCCGTTTGGACTTGCAAAGTCCAGACTAGTGAAGGTTGGCGGCCGTGATCAGATTTGACCAGGAGCGGAGATCTCCTGAGCACGCCCTGGCTTTAGCAATCTGATTCTTCAGGTCCGAAGTGAGGAGAGGCGTACCCCTCGGGAAGTCTACAGAAGTAAAAGGAAAACTTTAGTCCGGCTACAACAGAAGAGAGAAGGATATAAAAAGAAATATGTGCGAGGTCCGACCTGGTGTAGTGAATCGGGTGGGGACTCGAGTCATCAAGTTTCTGAGCTTCGCCACCGGTGCCTTCCATTTGACCGAAGCCCAGAACCATTTGTTCTTTCAGTCCTTGTTAGAGGACGAAAGATTTATGACCAGCCCTGACCCCTTGTTGCCTCAGGTCGCGAAGTCGTACCACGGCTCTTGGCTTTCATGCTTGACTAGATACAAGCTCATCAACTCCGAGTTCCCGACTTGACGCCAGATGATGAAGGAAGAAATTAAAACCCTCCAAGCATTGGGGGTGAATTGGCCTGGAGCTAGTCCTAGGTAGGCCGTCAGGGCTCAGACGAAAGGGTGCAAAGGAAGTTGGAGCCCACATTGTAGAGAGCAAAGGAAAATGATGACTTCCCCTTTAGCACGAGCACCGAATGTGTCAAGGGGCTCTGACACCCTTATTACGGAGTTTGGGATCTCAAACTTCGAACTAATCCACCCCATTTGAGACTCCATTAGCACGGAGCCTCCTGGGACAGCCTCCGAGGCTCCCCCACTCGCAGGCATCTCAGCGACCCATACAGTCAAGTCTCAGGGGGCATGGGTGGCTTTCTTCTTGCCGGCTGGATGGGTCCGAGCCCCCGTCTCTTTGTTTCTTCGGGGCTGAGGGAAGAGGGACACTGCTTCCAAGGGGCCTTTAGATGCCCCTCTCCTGTCATCCAAGCTCGCCGGCTCGGAATCGTTGTAGTCTTCTCGGACCATATCCAAATCGGACGACATCTTATCAAGAAGAGACAGAAAGAACGGTAAAGGAAGGAGGACTCACCGAACGGCCACCGGGAATCGCCTTTGCCGTGAAATCCCTGATCGATCGGAATTGCCTTGCCGGAAGCTTCGAATCTGCCGGAATCGCCTTCGCCGAAAATCGCCTCCTCAGAGAACCAGCAGCCACGAAAATTCGAAATGCAGAAGTGAGGAGCATTTTTTAAAATGCTAAGGGATTCCTCGTATTAATGGTGAGGCATGATGGCCGCAGCCGAATCGTCGCGGGCCGATTCTGGAGCATATTTGGCCATAGGCTACTGGCTCAGCTCCTGTCACGCGGTGTGCGTCTGACTTTGGATGACGAACTTCGTATAGAAGAAGCAGCGCTTGAGCAGAGAAAGCGTCACTCAAATGTCTCCTAGGGCATACGTGGCAGTCGGACATAGGCTCAACAATTATTCGAAATGTTAATTGTCGCCAGGCGTCCACTGAAGGTTGACCCGAGGACAAAAAACACCGACGACGCGTCTCTTCAACACAGAAACCATAATGGCAACCGCACGCGTGAAATGTGTGATAGGGGAGACACTTGATCTTCCATGTATATTTACTCTCCGACTCTGTGTCCAAACTTGAAAAGTAGGAGGCTTTTGTTATGGGCAGATCTGAGCCCCTACAATTCTGAGGACAGATATCCCTTAATCTGATCAGACACACTAGATTCAATCTGAAATGATAAATGTTACTAAAGGGAAGAAAGATTCCAGACTCGGTCAAAGTTGAGCTCCCGCTTCGAGGTTGGTAGTCGGTTCGGAGTGATTTAAGACTGGAACAGTTGGTATAAATCTCAGACCAAAGACTTCAGACCGCCCCTCTATTGTCCGACCAGAAACGGATAATTCGACCACTCACATCAGTGTCACCCGTTGCGGAAAAACTCAACTCGACAGGACAGGTCCGCCGCTCGCCTTGGAGCTCAGAGAGGAGACCTCCAGGATATTCAATAGATGAGTAAAGCCAAGTCCATCATGAGTCCAGGCCGAGGCTCGACTCGGACTCGGGACGCAATCCCCATGCAACAACTCAATGGTGAGGGCTCATGTGCATGTTGGTCTAAGTCCGAGGCTTGGAGTCAGGGCTTCTTTGGCCAGAGATCTCGAGCCGAGGCCGAGGCAGTATGAGGACGCTCCATGTGCTAAACTAGGAAACTACATTAAGTGGACATGACCGATTGTTTCGCCCGTAGATACGCACGATACGCTACACAATCCCCAGATTATGGACCATATCTCTACGATCATAGTATCCCACTGATTGAGTGAATCGTGCCGAGATTAACGGACCCGGACCATCCAATAGTCAGGTATAAATACAATGAGACTCTATTGCTATAGGGACGCAACATCTTACACCCTCTCTCCACAATCGACTTAGACCCAGATTCCCTTGACTTGACTTAGGCATCGGAGGGTCCCCCGGCTTAGCCAGGGTCTCCTTTGCTCACTCTTTGTGCAGGACCAGGGTTCATTAAAGGTTCGCCGTGCCGAGTGGAGGGTGGTCCAGATTTAGTCATCAACAGTACACATAGTGATGTAAGTGATTCTTGTGACTTTTTCAAGTATAACCTATACATTCAACATTTCAAATGTTCGAGTTAAATTATCATGATGACCTTTTACTTTTTTTCTCCCTATGGGTGGATTCGATGTTATAATCCTAAAAATGGATGTTGGCACGAACTTACCTATCACTGGGAGGTATCCCCAAAGCGAGAAGATTTAGATATTGGCCACTATTGTTAGAAGTAGTGGTGATACACCTTATAGCAATGTCAATGATAAAAATGGAAATTTTGTGGAAGGACTACGAGGTTCAAGGAGACAAAAGCCACAAAGGTAAAAGGCGATAGATAAATGCTGTGCTAGAGCATGAAGTCAAGGTGTTTGAGCACTATGATGAGTATTTTAAAGAAATACTGATGATTATAGATTGTTCTAACCCTTGGCTTAGGAATGTCGTTAATTAGAGAGACGTGAGGCATGAAGAAACAATGAACGGGCAAAAGAACGATTGGTAGAGACTTGAAAAGAAAAAATACAAGGGCCATACCATGGCTTTTTGTTGTAATTTTGAATCCACAAAAAATCTGAATCAACCCTAAATATTAGAAATTCATATCTAATACCCACTATCAATCCTACACTTTGTGGAAGCACGTTTAAAGAAGATAGAGCAATCAAACTAGAATCAACCTATCAAGCAATAAAAATACATAATTTTACATGGAAAATCTTTTTGGGAAAAACCATAGGACAATGTGACAGAGATCTCCACTATAATCTAAACCTTCGAGTTACACCACTCCCCTTCTTCGATTATAGAAGCAATATGATCTCCCTTTGCAATGCACAACCCTAAAAAAAACCTAGTCCTTAAGAAAAATCCATTTATAAGCCCTACAAATGTTAAAAAAAAAAACCCACTTAAATTGTAAAACCCTTACCCAGTTCGGTCCAACCAACAAAGCCTTGCTTCAACTCCCATACTATAAAAAATCTAAGGCATCCACATAACGATCTCCACCTTGACTTGTATTATGCCAAGTCACCTTGAAGATCTCCCGTGCTAGCCTCTACCTTAAGCGTAAACTACTCCCTACACCCTCCACCCGGAACGTAGCTCCATCTGCACCACTGAGCAAGGGTGCCAAACTCATCAATGGCTGGTGAGATTGATTAAGCTCAAGCAGTGCTTGAACTTGTTTGTAGTCACCAGCTTCGTTAACATGTGCACAACATTCTCGTTCATGTAGATCTTCTGAAACTAAATCTCTCCTAAAGCAATGAGTTCCCGTATCTTGTGGAACTTCAAGTCGATGTGCTTGGTTCTCGCATGTTATACTTGATTTAACGTTAAATAGATATCGTTCTGACTATCACAATACAACCGAATCACCTCCTGTTTCAAGTCAAGTTTTTTAATCAGACCCTTCAACCATAATGCCTCCTTTGATACCTCCGTCGTAGCCATATATTCCGCCTCCATTGTATACGACACTATTGTATATTGTAGTGTAGATCTCTAGTATATCGGTTTGCCTACTAATGTGTAAACTTATCTTGTAGTGGATCTCCTGTTATCTAGATCTCTTGTATAATTTGCATCCACGTAGCCTACAACTCTAACTAAAGCTCCATGTTCGCCAAACATAATCCAGTGTCGATTGTGCCCCCAAGATACTTGAGAATCTATTTAACTTCGTTTTAATGCTCTTTTTCCAAATTTGCCATATATCTGTTAACCACGCTAACTTTCTGTGAGATATTCGGCCTCGTGTAAACCATTACATACATGGGACTTCCCATTGAACTCGTGTACGACAACCATGACATGTCTGAACTCTCATAATTTATGCTTGGACATGACTTGGCTAACAACTTAAATTGACCTACATATCCCCTCTTAGACAGCTACATCTTCCCAGACTCTCTGCCTTTATGAATCTCTATACCCAGGATCTTCTGGGCAGTGCCTATATCCTTCATAACTATCTCATTTCTTAACAAAGAATGAAGCAAGAGTGTCCCATTCTTGTCTTTTGCAGCAATTAGAATGTCATCAACATATAACATTAGTAAAATGTAGGACCCATCCTAAACACCTTGCAATATACACAACAATCTTACTCACATTTGATATAGCCAATCTCCATAATGTAGGAATTGAACTGCTTGTACCACTGCCTCAGAGACTGCTTAAGCTCATATAATGACTTCTTTAGTCTACACACGTGATCTTCCTTACTAAGCTCTCGTATCATTCTGGTTGCTTCATATAAATAAATTTTTCCAAGTTTTTGTAAAGGAATGTTGTCTTCACATCAAGTTGCTCCAACTTCAAATTGGATTCCACTAGCATAGCCAGTAGCACCCTGATTAATGTATGTTTCATAACTAGAGAGAACTTCATTATAATTTACTCCTTCCCTCTACGAGAACCATTTTACTACAAGCCATGCTTTGAACTTTTTTTCCCTCATTTTCTGTTAATGCTTTCTTCTTTCTAAATACCCACTTTTACCCTAAAGCCCTCTGACCTTTTAGAAGTTCTTCCAACTTTTATGTCTGACTCTTGTGTAAAGATTCCATCTCCTCTGCCATGGCTGATGTTCAGTTGTCGTTATCCTTTCTACACTTAGCCTCTTAAAAGGTGGAGGGATCTCCACTCCCTATTTCTAGTTGTATGTTCTTGGGTATCCTACTAATTGATATGGTAAATTTTTGCTCTTGCTAAATTTCATCTTCAATAACTAGCTCAACTAGTTCCACCTGCACCAACAATCTCACTACCTCACCATGTATTTCTGACTTTTTTTTATAGCGTCCTTGTTGGCCTTAAGCATAGATCCCTCATTGAAGATGGCGTATCCAAATTTTTTCCCTTATCCACTCTGCACGTGGATGTATGCTGGACATCCAAAGATCCTCAACCCTGAGTTCCTTTGCAACTTTGAAGTCCAACTCTCTAGATAATGACTGATTCATAATAAAGCATGTCATGCTAATCACTTTTGCTTAAAAGCTATTAGACAACTTAGCATGCAACCGCATACTTCTCGCTTTCTCCAATAGAGTTCTGTTCATCCTCTCTACCATCTATTGTGGGGTCCTTAGAGTTAAGAAATGGCATACGATGCCTTGTTTCTTGCAGAATTCCATGAATTCTGCCTCTTTGTACTTTGTATTGTTATCTGACTGAAGATACTTAACCTATCTCTCATCAATTTGTTTCTCTACTTCTGCATTTCATTCCTTGAACTTGACAAATATCTCAAACCTGTGCTTTAAGAAGTAGACCCAAACCTTCCTCGAGTAATCATCTATGAAGCTCATAAAGTATCATGCTCCTCCCTTAAATGGTATTGTCACTGGCCCCAACCAACCTGTACAGATTTATTGTCTTATGTTGTAATGTCTCAAATTTTTACCAACTTCGGAATTGAACATCCTTGGGTATTACATTTGATTTCTTGATTTGAATACATGTCTGTGCATACATTCACACGTGTTTGTAGATAAAAGGAGTGATGTGAGGTCCACCAAAATTGCCAAAAAGAATGGAAATTCAAATTTTACAAAGCATGGACCGACATCAGCGTTGCCACTGTAAAAAGAATTTTTTTGGATAGACCTCGGTGGTGCTACTGTCAGTCCCTGTTTGGTAATAATCAATAATGTCCAGTAGCCGACAGTTTCGGTGCACTGACTTCAAAAATTCATATATTTTGTTTTATAACTCCAATTGAGTTGATTCAAAAGCTAGATTGAAGCTTGATGAATCTAGTTTATATATATATAAACTAATTTCAATGGAGGTTAATTTTAGGACGTTTTGGAAACTTTACCAAAAATCATTGGTTTCAAGCAGTTGCTACTTCCAGAAGTTTTAGAATTTTTTAGAACTCGAAATAAAATAAAATTTGGAAGAGATAAAGTAAACTCGATAATGAAATTTCATAAAAATTATAAAAATAATTTAGTAACTAAAATTACCAAAAATATTATAAGCAATAGACCTAATGAACCAAAAAGTTTTTTCAATTGCATGTCGTCGATGGTCCGGACATATATTTTTCATCTTAAAGTTTTTATATTTTGTCTTCTTAGAAATTTCTTATAATTATGCCAAGAATCATCCTAATTAGTTAAATTAGGTTTTTCTATTTTTAGTATATCTTACTAATTCGGGTAGTTTCTAGCATAGTCGAATTATGGTTTTTGATTAAGGTGATTAAAGCCGAATCATCATTTCTGTTAATTGCGGAAATGACATGATATGAACTTAGCTAATCCAAACCCAAGTTGTGCACAAGAAGTCTTACCACCTAATTTATTCAAGAAATGCATGAATTAACCAAACTAGTTCTAAGCCACTCGTTAGTCGGTCATTGAACTCAAAATTATAGGAGTATGTTCGTCTTAGTAGGCTTGGCGTGCATCGTGAGACACCGAGTGGAGATCGCTTCTCAAATCACTCAACTTGGACTCGCAAGGAAAGTGCATGAAATGAGCGAATACCTTTAGAGTCTGTTTGACACTTAAGTTAAATGTCCACTTTTCACTCTTGGCCTAAGTTGTGGCTTTCAGACCATTAGATAACAATCAAACACAAGACACTAAATTAGGACAATACCTTCCACATATCCATATCGCCGCAGCTTTGATTGATGATCGGTGACCATTGAATTGACTTCTAATCATACCCTTCAAATGACATATCCGAATGACAGGTCGATCGTATTCATGTATATATTTCCACTTGAGGAACTTATCCTATGGCATAGATCGATCTGTACATCTTCTAGTGGGCCCCAAAAGTTAGAAACACCCTCTCATAAGGTCAATATACCAAAACCCTAGCCCTTGGGGCCAAATGCAGCACTTTTGGCACTATAAAAGGGCCTCATTTGGGCTCCCCCTCTCCCCATATGAATTTTTCCTATCAAATGAGAGGAAGAGAGAAAACTAGGAAGAGAGAAAGAAGAAGAGAAGAAGAGATGGATGGGAGAAATGGTGGCGCGCCCAGTACCGTATCACATCGTCCAATCCTCATGTTAGTTGGATCTTGTAAGATCTCACCTCTACGCTTGGTTTCACGTCTTAGACGGCTGAAATACGAAGATTTCTGATCAGATTCTTCAATCCTTGCTAGGTAAGAGTTTCCCTAGTTATCCTTCCACCTCTTTCTTTTGTTCCCTACATTTTTTATCCACTAAAGTTAGAAACCCTATTTCGTTTATATCATTTCTCGAAAATCCTAACTCTAGAATTTGTTTATGTTAGGACTTAAGGTCCTGGAAATCGATTAGGAGTGGCTCATGCTATTACAAAAGTCGTATTTGGGTGTGGCCCCGTGTGGATGCCGTGATATGCTAATTCCGGGTCCCAACTCATCGAATTGAGTTGGATTTTGCTTGAATTAAGTTGGTTAAAATCCTTAACCCTTAATTAAAGTCTAATTAGATTAGAATTCACGTTACTAACCATGAGATTGTCAATAAATTAGGGTTTGAGGCATTTTCCCTAAATTTTCGACACTAGGGCTGTATCCGAATTGATGACTTTTGACTCTAAGGTGAAGATCTACCCTCAAGCCAATATCAATGGAATTGAATGATGAGCCATTTTCTTTGTATTGATTTACTTTCGACTGACAAACCCCCATCTCTGAAGTAATTATTCATACTCGTGAGGAGATATATTGGGCAGTTAAGATCATGTGGTCTGCGTGATTTTTTGGGGTATATACCATTTGCCTCGGGGCACACAGTTCAAATGGTTTTGATTTAGTTACCGGTACTTCAGCATGTAAAGAATAAAATGATTTTTAATGTAAAATGACTGCCGAGATTTGGATTTACCAAATAGTGCCACCAGGACCGATGATCCTGAATCATGCTTTTACAGTAGAGAAATTTAATTACTGCCTTCTATTTTTCCTTTACAACAAAGTGCAGAATCGAGAATTGTGGGACTAAGTGTTAAAATTAATGTCTTAAATCTATTTTGTGGTACGCTCAACTGGTCGAGGCCATCTCGACTTGAAGTCCAGCGAGCACAGGTTTTGGGTGTCCGAGCTGCTCAATCAGTCAAGGGTCAGGCTCGACCGGTCGAGGGGGTCCCTCGACCAGTCGAGGCCTCGGCTCGACTAGTCGAGGTTACGCAGATTCTTGCGTGGATTTGGTGTAGACTGCGTAAATTTGAGGTGGTTTCGCAAGGGTGCGAAAGGGAAGTTGCCTAAACTATAAGTAGGGGTCCCTAGGGCTATTCTAAGGTATTCTAAGGCTTCCTAAATGTATTTTAAAGGGTTCTAGGGTTATCAAAGGGTGTAGTAAGGGTGATATTCGAGGTTGTTTGAATCGGGTAAGTCTTCTCTCTTTGTAATTTCTATTTTCATAGTGGAGATCTGTCGCTTTGTGCCGTGGTTTTTTCTTGCAAGGGTTTTCTACGTTAAATCTTTGTGTTCTCTTGTGTGTGCTTGGTGCCATTGGATTATTATCCTAGATTTAAATCTGTGTGATTCCACAGGCTAAATCCCAACACTAAGTGGTTCATGTTTCATGTTCAACTTGTTGGCCAGATGCACACCAACGATATTATTAGATGAACTAAATATACCGGTGGTTATCATGGGTGGTCAATCCATAAAAATTCATTGAAAATATCCTAATTCAAGTGTAGCCCATACATAATGTTTTGCTGGTGTTTTTCCATATAGGGAGCATACGTTGGATAGGTTGGATGTGATACATGGAAGCAGAGTGTGTCTTGCGGCCTATACAGAATTAGTCCATGAGAGGGCTCCATGGGGCTCCCTGTGATGCATGGGTTTTATCCATGCCATTAATCCATTGTTCTAGATCATTTTATGTTATGAGACAAGGAATGAGGCAAATCCAAGGCTAAAGTGGACCATGCGGTGGGGATTGAACGTCCACCTTTCAAAACATCTTGAGGGTCACAGAAGTTTTAGATCAAGCTGAAGTTTGTGTTTAACCTTCATTCAGGTCTATGTGACCTTAGGAACAGGTTGGATGGCAAACAAACATTACGGTGAGCCCTAGAAAGGTTTCAATGGTGGATATCATTATTATCACTGCTACTTCTCGTGGTTCAATCCACTTTAGCCTTGGATCTGAAAAATGATATGAAAAAAAATGGATGGACGGTGTGGATAAAACCCATACACCATGGTGGGTCCCACAGAACCCCTGCCTGGGCCGACTTCATTTCGAGATACACATACCACATGGCTCACAAGTTTCGACTTTCACTATTTTAAAGAATAAACAAAAAAGTTCTTGTCTATAATTTTATCCTTAAAAAAGTATTTATATATAGTTTCAGATAGTTCAAACATTATTTGGTAAAATATAAATTCCTAGGGAATCTTGCGGTCAAACTCTCAAGAATAATTGAATGCATGTATTTAGATTTTCGACTTAAAAGGCTCTTACATTAGTTTTGCACAATTTAATGGATGGTGTGTACACTCTTCAGACGCATACAATGCATAATTGCACAACGATCCAACTGGCCAGATTGCTGACCCAACTGTCCAAAGAACAAGACCTAAAAGTTGTATTGAGCCGATGCTGTTAACCATCTGATTCTTTCCTTCACATCTGGACCCTCACTATTTCACTTTTGACTATCCATATGATAGCAATTGATTAGATAGTTTGGATCACTTAATCCTTTGGTTTTAGACAAATGCTCCATCCAGAGTTGGACCCACAAATTAGGTGGTGTGCATAGTACATCAGTAATAAAAATTCAGTAGAATAATCTCCACCCTTTTTAAGTTATGGATTTTTACTGCAATATTCCTAAGGAATCTACATCTTACCAAATAATGTGGGGATTTTTAGAAATTACAGGGAAGTGCTTTTTTGAGAGAGGAAATTTTAAAAATACCCTCATTAAATTTTTTATTATTTTATTATTTTTATTTTTAATCTAAAAATGATAGAACTCAAGACTAGTGGAACCCACGTGATATGTTTATAGCATTCAACATGTTAAAAGTGTCACCACCCCATTGTGATAACACCAACAAAACATCAAGTCAATTAGGTTACTTAAATTGGATATTTTGAACGGTGTACATTACTTTTTTTTTTTTAATGGATGGCCCACCTTACAATTGAATAAATTACCATATTTTTGGTTTCGTTTACTAATACCGTCGGTGTACATCTGTTGTGCCAGTTGGATGTGAGATACATGCTATGTGGGCCCCACAACTTTTGATTTTCCACTTTCTTGTAAAGAAAAATCACGAAGGGGCAATAATGTACTTGCTCTCTTAAAATGTACAAGCGGGTGATATCATTTATTAGAGGCACTATATAGTAAAATCCATTTCCTTGAGGAATTTTGTGGTCAAAACCGACATAAGAGTCTGTCCATGGATATGTGCGTGCATGTAAACTACCATACTGTCAGAGGGTGATAGCTCATGGCACATAGCACTTTACATCTCCCATTCTTTCAGGGGAGATGGTTCATGGCACAAAGAACATTAGAGCTAATTGACTAGAATCTGGATTCGTAACAAGAATCTGAATTTCTCAATGCAATTTGGTGGAATGGATTCTGGATTTCTGATTCCAATGATGACATTTCTGGCCGAATTCAGCTTGTATTGACTGGACTCTTAGTTGGCGGCAGCATTGATTTGATCTTCCAAAGTAGTCAATTCATGGAATACACACAAGATTTCCACAATGTGGTCCAGGAAGTTTGCACCTGATCTTCTAAATTTCGCACTAGCTTGAAAATGGGCTGATCGTGATAACGAGAGTGTATGGTCCGGACTGTTCATCGATAAAGTGCTAGGTGTATTGTTCACTTGAAAATATTCAGTGATAGAGGACCCTTTCTGTCCCGACTTAGGTGAATTCTGCTATGAGGGATAGTGTTCACCATCCCAAGTATAGGGTTGCGATGTAGTAATAATCTCGGTAAGACCGAGGTTGAATCCATAGGGACTAAACCTTGTACGTAATCTGAAAGTAACCAGAACTAGACCTATACGAAGATGTAATATAAATCAGAAAAATTTAAGAGAGTAATGGTGAACTACTTTAACTAAAACTTATAAAATTCAAAGGTGGGAAACCAGGGTGCCAAGGATCCACTTGTAGAGATTAGGGAGATCTATGCTTAATTCAAAAACACAACTGGAATCAGAGTCTCATCTTCATCTAGTTGGAAGATATTTCATTAAAAACCAATTTGAACTTCCTTTGATCTAGTTTTCAAGAGATGAGAGGTATGAGAATTAGAATTGATTTCATCAAAAAACCATGCTCATGAGACAAAGCAAACAACAGAATTTAACCAATCCACATCCAATCTGAGAGAGTTATGAACGTTAGGAAGGATTCCATCATCCAACCATGCCCACGAGATGATGGTGAATAACAGGGTTCATACACTCATAATCTCAATAATGAAAAGAACATGCTCAAAGCTATCGTAGATCCATTGCAATTTAAGTCACAATAAACCATTAAAAGCTGAAAGCATTCCTATTAATCAAACTAGAATTAAAGTCAGTTCAATTTAACATGAATCAAAGTCGTAGAAAACTACCCATCATGCTACATGCTTCACCTCTTAGCCCTAGCTAAGAGGTTTAGCTAACCAAAATCATGATTAACTAAAAATCTCTGAACAAAATCAAAGGAAAAGAAAGAAAGAAAACAAAGAAAAAGGAAGAAACTTGAAGCCATCTAGCCCTTTCTCTCTCTTTCCACGTTCTCCACGTCCCCCAACGATGGTCTAAAGCTCTCTCTTTTCTCCTTTTATAGGCAGTAAGGACAGTGGTCGGTTTGTGGCTGAAGTTGGTGGAAGCACCTTGCGTAGAGGTCTTTACACAATGGCGTGCGCAGCGACAACAAAAGAATGCAAACAGGTTCGCGTTTGGACTGAATTTATGGACGATCGAGGGCTTGTCCTTGGAGTCTGGCTTCATGGTTGAGGTCGTGGCTCCCTTATGGATCTTCGGAATGGTTTAGATCGTCGATCCGACCATCATCTGGGCCATACAACGCCCCGCAACGTCTAGAAAAACTGGGTGTGCATTGCATGCGGAAATACTTACGCTGACATGTTTGGTGGGCCCCACAACGATGTTTCAGAGAAATTCACTCCATTCATTGGATTCCTGACAAAATTTCAGTCGAAAAGGAGTGGTTTTGATCGAGTTTAGTGCGGCCCACTGTATCAAATCTTTCTGTCGTTCATCTTGCGTTTTCCGACGATCTACGTGTGTACACATGCATGGGTCCAAAGAGATACCTTAGGTACGGTCGGCCCACCTTTTTGGACACAATGAACGGTCCGGATCAGCCACGTGGGTCCCGATGGTGGGCCACAACGTGCTATAGCGGAGCCCACGTCCGTCCGCTGCCCTTCATGCGAGAAGAGTCGGGTCAACGTGGTTATTGACCGGACTCTCAGTCTGGTGCACGTTTGGTACGTGCGCACTGTGCATGCACAAGTGCACATGTGAGGTTCGCTGTGATGTATATGAGAAATCCGCTCCGTCCATTCATTTTTCCACCTTATTTAAGGGGGTGAGATTAAAATTGAAGCATATCCAGATATCAGGTGGGCCCTGAATTAGTGTTTTATGGGCTGATCTGTCTGTTGGGCCACTTTCACAAGGATCCAATAGCTGAAATTCAACGTGTACGGTTAATTTAGGGTCCTTAGGCCAGATATAAAGTTTCGAGCTAAAGGGATGGTGGGAACCCTGTGATCTTGCATTCAAGACGACTTTCAGGCCTCTTCATCATTGATCACTTGATTTTCTTGGATCTTTGACATGTAAATTCTTCGATCTCGGTCCTCTAAGGTCCGTCCCTTGCCTTGGTGATTTCTGAATGTTAAATCCATGCTTTTAGTACCCTTTTTCAGTCCAAGCTCCTAAATTCACATTGCATCATAAACACGATTAAAATATGACGTTAAACAGTATCATGTTCGTAAAATCATGCGATAACTGGGATCTAATATGCAATATTTGACCCTCAACAGATAGATGCATGATGAGTTAAATTTTTTACCATTCGGCTAGCTCATCTTCAGTGGGACGTTCTACTTGAATGGTCAGGATCTTTCAGATTTTGGGCAGAAAAGGCCGGTGATCCTAATAAATCCTTACTTAGGGGCATGGTTTAGTATGTATTCAAAGGTTCATTAAGCTTACTACTGATTTAATTTGGCTGTCCATTTGGGGTGTCCCAAAAATGTCACACTTGGAAGATTTCGGCCGTTGCTTTATTTTCACAAGGTCATATTCAATACAAACGATTTTAGGATAAGCTTAACATACAAATTGGTGTGTGGGGGCCACTGTGATATTTTATTGACTTCCAATCTAGGACCTTAGATTCATCTTGAACTTAGGCGAGTCATAACACGTAAAATCATGACTAAAACCTCTAAATTCCATAATGTGGCAACAGGTAGAGCTAGAAGATCCATCATCTCGTCGATTCAGTTGGAAGATGGGACAGTAGTAAATAACCATCTCGTGATCAAAGATGCAGCCATCTCTTTCTTCTCTAACCTACTGCAAGGCAGTCCTTCTTCAGCCCTTGCGGACCTCCTCGATGTTATCCCTTCTTCCATCTCAACTGAGGACAATGCTGATCTAATTAATGTCAAAGCCCTCGATTGAGGAAATTCTGGCCACCACTCGTTCTATTCCGGCTGATGGAGCTCTAGCGCTGGATGGTTTCACTACGGCATTTTTCCATAGTTACTGGGATATTGTGGGCCACGACATCCTCTCTGCAGCCTGATCTCTTTTCACAAGGGGTCGCCTCCCTAGGGCCTTCACTGCAACTCTTATATGCTTTATTCCCAAGATCCCTTGTAACGCCCTGAAAATCGGGGGTCAAGCATAAACTCAACTCTCGAGTTCCAACGCATCACTTATGCAACAAAATGAATGATGATTGAATGTTGTCTGTATTGGTGTAGTGAACATGAGTAAGATTAAGCCAAAACAACATATCATACTCCAGAGACAAGTGAATTAGCAAGCGGAAGACTGTGATAGGTAAATAAAATATATATAAACTATGGTGAGTCTCCAGAGTGTGATAATGTTACCAGGTTAATTAATTACAAGTACAAGTCCAATTTATACAAAAAGTGTAAAGTCATCTAGACAACATCCCTGTACCCCGTTGATCAAGACACGACTCGTATGAAGCCGCCAGAAAATAATACATACGAGAAAACATCCTTGTCGTAAAAGGTCCGGCTCCGCCTCAGTAGTAGCGTCGCCATCTGCAATCAGACAAAGTCTGGTGGGTGTGTACAACACCGTCCCGTAACGTGGGAGTGAGTGATCAACTCAGTGGAACAATAAAGCATAGGTTAACATGTTATCAATTCAGTCAAGCAGTAATGATAAAGCAGTACAATCAAACAATTCTAAATACTCTTGTTAATGTAAGTATGGAATGCAGTCATGATGCATGCCCTCACCACATACTCCCTCATGCGACACCATCTTACACTTGCGGCATGCTTGCATTCCTCAGTGCTCCACATCTTCCAGGCACATGCAATGCGATGATGAGCATGATTACCGAGTTGCTATTAGTCCATTTCAAACAGCAGTATTGGGAAACTAAGGTACCTCCCTTGTATCATTTCCAAACATGATCCATTCTAGGGTCGTCAGTCCTAGTTAATCTCATATGATGGTGTATTTCTAGGTCGCCGCAACTGTCAGGGCTGTTACACAGAACCGTTACACCACTCCCCCATCACCCTTTTAACGGTTCATCACTAAATTGATATAGGCCTAGTTCATACTCTATTCACCGCGGCAAAACTCGTCGCCTCACCGCAAATTCAGAGTATGCCCGAGGTCACTACAAAGGGCTCGTCACCAATCAGTGTAGGCCGACAGCTTGAATATAGTGTCCCATACCACCATAATCGGCTCACGAGTCTGGTTGCTCACTGGTCACTATGGGGAGGCACGTGGCCCCAGCGTAGGCCGACAGCTCGACCACGGTGTCCCATACAACCATGCCCGGCTCATGAGTCTTAGCGGATCGAGGTAGCATGGTTAAAGGGATTTCACTGGTAAGTTTGGTACCCTAGGTTCAAGTAGAGGCGTCCAAACATGGTGAACATACATAAGACAAATCGGGTTGCTTGACGAGCTCGGCTATCTCGACCGCACAACAAGTTGAAAGATATGAAGCGCATAAGCACTTCCTGTGACCAACCACTATCGCTAATCGAAGTACGACTCGGGTTCGTCGAACACATCTCACGTGGCAAATGAATCTTAGCTACGCATTCAATCCCGTTACCGATTGCCTGGACTATAATCATAGCTCCAAATACAATCAATCCATGACCAGAAGCATGTAGAGTAAAGCAGAATAAACAAGGTAATTCAAGCATGTTGACAAGCATGTCATAAAACATGTAATAAAGCACAATATAAACAGGAAATACAAACACCTAAATTTCATAAGCAGTTAAATTAAACAAGCAACATGGAGGAAATCATATACATCTCTAAGGTGGCTGAGAATCCTATCTCAACACCCTTATACATTACAATTTACTAACTACTACTCATTCAGACATTTCAACAAAAACTTTAAACTACATACATCAACATACATGACGTATGTTGATCACATAGGTATAAAGCCAAATCCTTTCACTAGGGAGTTGCCCCAATTATAACACGCATGCACCCATGACGGATAGTCATGGCAAGCAGGAATCCAAGTTCCATGTTCATTCAGTCATTTCCACAAACACTTGGGCTACACATTTTAGCATATATAGTGTATATTAGCTGTGGCGTGATTTAGGGCAAATCCTTTCGTCAAAGGGGTGTCGCCTATACAACAATCATGTATCCATGACAATCAGTCATGGCGAGCACGAATGCGAATTCTATATTCATTCGGTCATTTTCACAAACACTTAGAATACACTATTTTAACATACATAATGTATATTAGCAAAAACATGTATTAGGGCGAACCCTCTCGCCGAGTAAGTGTTATACACATATATAATATGTTCATACAGCAAATAATCATGGCAAACACATTTCCAAAATGTATACGTATACGGTACTTTCTACAAATACCTAGAATACACAAAATTTCATATTCTTCGTATTTAATCGAAACGGAAAACAGACAACACTTTGTACATGTGTAATTGCATGCAGATCATGAATCTATCATTATCTGACATTGAAAGCATTGAAAACCATAACCTATACACCTAAAGTCCGCACTTTTTGTCGTAGAATCGTAACGAATCCGATAGATTTGCTAAGCTTTCGTATTCGGCAGTTTGGTAACCTATAAAATGAAATAGGTTAGCTATTTCATAACCTACAACTATCACAACGCCAATATAGATTAGGGTTAGGGTTTCTTACCTAGAAACGACGCCGGAATCACCGGAAAAGCGATGAGAATGGAGTGGTGAAGCTTGTGTAGCGGCAGGGAAAAAGGGTAGGAAGAATCCTCCCACAACTCTCTAACTTTCTCTCACTTTTCTCTCTGCTCTCCCTAGGTTTTTCTCAAATTCGTATGGCTGAATGAGAGAGGGTTTAAAGGTCCTTATATATCCTAAAAACTCACCGAAATTGACCTAAGGTCAAGGTATACTTAGGTTATAACCAAAGCGGGTCCGTTTCAGCTCAACAGAGGACTTCTGGCGGCCCCTTTTTAGTGTGCGGTCGGACTTAAGCTCACTAACCTTGGATCTAGGTACCATTAAGTTTTCATTCCAGTAGGGTTCTCAGATCACCCGTGGCGGACCAGTTTTAGTTCAACGGTAAGCGGATCTCGATTGGAGATTTCAAGTACATGGATATGTTTGGGAAAATATCCCTGATCCGAGGGTGTAATTTGGCCTGATTCTGACGGTCTGGTTGCTTAATACTGACCCGCAAGCGAGACGTGCCAGATTTCATAAATTCATATTTTATTTTGAATTAATTTTACATTTCTCACACTCTTCACTCCGGGCTCAAGCGAATTGTACTGGGACACTATCTGGATTTGATTTCCGAGATGGTTGTCAAGCCCAGTAAGGCGATCCTAATTCCTTAACTTCGTGTTAATTGGACTTCCGACGTGTCGTCCAGATCTGATACGGAGTTTCGTGATGCTCCCGGGAGCTGCCGGGTAATGAGATTGATCCTAGATTTTAGGGTAGCCTAGTGTCAATGATTTACAAGTTTTGGGTCTTGCAGATCGTATTTAAAGCGATTGGTGCTAATTTCACAGGTACTCTAGTTTAACACTAGCTAATTCTTACCTAATTTCTAAAGGATTTAGTCCTGTATGATTTCTGTCTGAGGTGGTACCTGGGCCTTTGTAGTTTATATATAAAGTGATCCAAGTTATAATACTTAGCTAGTTTAAGATAGTGTCTAGGGTGAAAGTACTTAGAAAAATTGAAAGAACAAGGTGGTGAAGGATGGGATTTGTGAAGGAAATGGGTTCGAAAGCGGTTTTAAACTTTGGGATTGAGTTCTGACAAGTTAATAAGGTGTTATGATCGACCCATTGCCTAAGGACGTCTAATTCCAGGTTGGCAAAAATCCGAGATGTTACAATCTACCCCCTTAAAACAAAATTTCGTCCTCGAAATTGCCTAAGGGTAATAAGGAAAATTTAATTATTTCTTTGCCTAAGTTTTATTGCATAGGGTATATACTAGCCTGGTTCATTTTAGTCTACCCCCCTTAAAGCTTATTTCTTTATCCATTTCTTATACCTTGATTGTTTGCTACAATTTATTTCTTTACCTATTTTGAGTCTTTACGACAATCCCCAATTATTTAGAGTAAGATAGCTGTTTTCATTGTTTGACCAACACGGAGAGACGTTTATAGTGGGCTTGATCCCGATACATCGATCATCTACCTGACCAGGGTAGAAGGCTCATCGTATCCCTTCATAGTCCTGGTAGATCCTGGTCTTCTACTCGGTCAAGCAGTGAGTCCGTCGGTAGTCGCCCGGGATTGAGAATTGGGTCAAGCCGCGAATGCTTCGTAGTTGTATATTTCAGTAACTCCGTAGTCTGATCACTCTAGAAATGTAGGGAATGTCGATCAGTGAAAGGCTCAAATTGTCTATGTCTAAGGTTGCCCTTTAGGTCTTAGTCTAAGAGAGTCCTTGTTATTATCTATGTCCAAGGAAATGGTGAATCAAATCTTCCTAGATCATCCTAAAACGGTTTCTCATAGTGGAACTTACTAGGGCTTCTATAATGTTTGTATTCAACGAGCACAGTTTAGATCCTGGGCCAGTGGGGTAGGGTCCACCACGATTTCGCTGTGCCACCCAGATCAAAGAGGTGTATTGATTTGACCTAGATACATCTATCGGTCTCTGGCATTCTCTAATGTAACCGGTAGTCTAGTCTTAATTTAGGAGTAGTGGAAATCCATAGCTGTAGTCCAAAGTCTATGCTCATACGCTAGATGATTTCACATCATTTCTAATACAAGGGTTTTATCACTTAGGGTCAAAGTTGTCTCATTGGAACTGAGTTATCTGTACTTAACGCTCGAGCATTTCACATATGCTCATTCCAACTAAGAGGGTCCTAAGGTTCACATTATAAATTTGTTGGATTTCCTATACTGTCATGTTTGTCGAAATCTAGGAGCACCGCTCTAGGTCCAAAACTCCAAGGGCCTATTTGGCCAGTGGTCTTAAGTTGTATTTAATGGGCTTGCATTACTAATCCCTCCTCGGGATTGGGAGTGGCATGGCTGGTAGGAGGGTGGGTGGGGATTAATTTTATAGGCTTTGGAAAATGAGTCTTGTGTGGGAAAGCGTGAGATGGGAGTTCCAAAACCCGGAATGAGGAATTTCTAAGTGTAATAGGAAAACCCGAGATATACTTTTCATTGCATACATTCCAAACATAGCATTGGAAAACATGAGATACACCCAATCTAGGGGCCATACCTTACACATACATTTATTGTTACTTATACAATTCTATCCACCTAACTCACCTAAAACAATTTGGCCGAACGGGCCCTAAACGTCTCAAACATCTAAAACATTCTACCAACTACTACACCCATCAACAGGAAAACGAAAACATCCAAAAACAGTAACCCATGCAAACTACAAGACAACAGTATGGATAGCTAGACATCCGAGAAAGTGGCCGTACTAAGCTCGGATAGAGCCATGAAAAATGAGGATAAGGGGAAACGGAGGTTGGAGTTTTTGGTTCTCCACAGACTTGAGCCTCAACAGGGATTGTAAAGGCCCAAAAGGTAGGGTTTGAAGAAGGAAAGGGAAGAAAATGGTTGGGTTAAAGAGCTTACACGAATTTGAGCTTCAAATGGGGGGTGTAGGAGCTCAAATGAGAGAAAATGGAAGGGTAGAGGGTAGGTGTTGCTGTGAACGATGGATGTGGATGGGTTGTGGCAAAAATGAGGGATTGGGCGATTGGGAGAGAGATTTGAGAGCGAAAACAACATTTTTTGGAGAAACAGAGAGCTTGGAGGGTGTTTTGAGAGAGAAGGGGCAAAACAGACATAGAAGATGGGTCCTACAAAATTCGGTGGGCACCACACATGCCTAGGGGTCGGGCCGATCATGACCAGCACCGGCCTAACTTGATCAGCCCAACCTGACCGCGGTCGACCGCAGTGACCGCGGTTTCGCTGCGGTCCATCGGACCAACCACGGTGCTGCCGCAGTAGGGCGGTGTTCACCACCCTCCCATGGTGCCAATGGTACCCGGATCTGTCCCGGGTCCCCCTGAATTTCATAGTGTGGCCCCTCAACTCCATTTGAGGCATTTTTGAGGCCAATTTGCAAACCAGAATGAGTTTATGTGATGTGTGGCATATGATTTTGGGGTAGGAGGAGCTAATCTATCCACCTAACCCATCTATTTGGTTAGATTCCAAAAGGTTAAGCGTCAAAACCCATTTTATCCATTTATTTCTATTTATGGTAAGTTTTAGTTTCGGTATTGTTTTTCCACATTTATACCCTAGGATTGGTGTGTGTTATGAATGTGATTAAAAAGAAATGAAGAATACAGTGGTGGAGGTTGAGATTTAAAGGAATTGGATAAAAAGGGGTTCTAGGCTTTGAGATTAAGTGTAAGGTATTGTGGTTGACCCACAACCTAAGAGCATTTGTTTCTAGGGAACGACTCAAACCCGTTGACTGACGGCCTAGAAGTGATTCGGGATCGTTTCGTGCGATCACAGGTGTGTACGGCCCAATCTCAACGGTCAATTTCGGTCGGTTTCGCTATTCGGCGAATTTGAAAAATCCTAAGTCGGTTTCTACGTTCCGTCACTCCCTCCTAAGTCAGAGTGCGTCATAGTGCGTTGTGTTACCATAACCCAGCCCGGTTTAATCCAAATCATGCTCTGATCCATCTTGTAACGCCCTGAAAATCGGGGGTCGAGCATAAACTCAACTCCCGAGTTCCAACGCATCACTTATGCAATAAAATGAATGATGATTGAATGTTGTCTGTATTAGTGTAGTGAACATGAGTGAGATTAAGCCAAAACAACATATCATACTCCAGAGACAAGTGAATTAGCAAGCGGAAGACTGTGATAGATAAATAAAATATATATAAACTATGGTGAGTCTCCAGAGTGTGATAATGTTACCAGGTTAATTAATTACAAGTACAAGTCGAATTTATACAAAAAGTGTAAAGTCATCTAGACAACATCCCTGTACCCTGTTGATCAAGACACGACTCGCATGAAGCCACCAGAAAATAATACATACGAGAAAGCATCCTCGTCGTCAAAGGTCCGTCTCCGCCTCAGGAGTAGCGTCGCCATGTGCAATCAGACAAAGTCTAGTGGGTGTGTACAACACCGTCCCGTAACGTGGGAGTGAGTGATCAACTCAGTGGAACAATAAAGCATAGGTTAACATGTTATCAATTCAGTCAAGCAGTAATGATAAAGCAGTACAATCAAACAATTCTAAATACTCTTGTTAATGTAAGTATGGAATGCAGTCATGATGCATGCCCTCACCACATACTCTCTCATGCGACACCATCTTACGTTCGCGGCATGCTTGCATTCCTCAGTGCTCCACATCTTCTGAGCATGATTACCGAGTTGTTATTAGTCCATTTCAAACAGCAGTATTGGGAAACTAAGGTACCTCCCTTGTATCATTTCCAAACATGATCCATTCTAAGGTCGTCAGTCCTAGTTAATCTCATACGATGGTGTGTTTCTAGGTCACCGCAAGGGCTTCCAGGGCTGTTACACGGAACCGTTACACCACTCCCCCATCACTCTTTTAACGGTTCATCACTAAATTGATACAGGCTTAGTTCATACTCTATTCACCACGGCAAAACTCGTCGCCTCACCGCAAATTTAGAGTATGCTTAAGGTCACTACAAAGGGCTCGTCACCAATCAGTGTAGGCCGACAGCTCGAATATAGTGTCCCATACCACCATAATCGGCTCACGAGTCTGGTTGCTCACTGGTCACTATGGGGAGGCACGTGGCCCCAGCGTAGGCCGACAGCTCGACCATGGTGTCCCATACCACCATGCCCGGCTCATGAGTCTTAGCAGATCGAGGTACCATGATTAAAGGGATTTCGCTGGTAAGTTTGGTACCCTAGGTACAAGCAGAGGCATCCAAACATGGTGAACATACATAAGACAGATCGGGTTGCTTGACAAGCTCGCCTAGCTCGAGCGCACAACAAGTTGAACGATATGAAGTGCATAAGCACTTCGTGTGGCCAACCACTATCGCCAACCGAAGTACGACTCGGGTTCGTCGAACACATCTCATGTGGCAAATGAATCTCAGCCTCGCATTCAATCCCGTTACCGATTGCCTGGATTATAATCATAGCTCCAAACACATTCAATCCATGACCAAAAGCATGTAGAGCAAAGTAGAATAAACAAGGTAATTCAAGCATGTTTACAAGCATGTCATAAAACATGTAATAAAGCACAATATAAACAGGAAATACAAACACCTATATTTCATAAGCGGTTAAATTAAACAAGCAATATGGAGGAAATCATATACATCTTTAAGGTGGCTGAGAATCCTATCTCAACACCCTTATACATTACAATTTACTAACTACTACTCATTCAGACATTTCAACAAACACTTTAAACTACATACATCAACATACATGACGTATGTTGATCACATAGGTATAAGGCCAAATCCTTTCACTAGGGAGTTGCCCCAATTATAACACGCGTGCACCCACGACGGATAGTCATGGCAAGCAGGAATCCAAGTTCCATGTTCATTCAGTCATTTCCACAAACACTTGGGCTACACATTTTAGCATATATAGTGTATATTGGCCGTGGCGTGATTTAGGGCAAATCCTTTCGTCAAAGGGGTGTCGCCTATACAACAATCATGTATCCATGACAATCAGCCATGGCGAGCACGAATGCGAATTCTATATTCATTCGGTCATTTTCACAAACACTTAGAATACACTATTTTAACATACATAATGTATATTAGCAAAAACATGTATTAGGGCGAACCTCTCGCTGAGTAAGTGTTATACACATATATAATATGTTCATACAACAAATAATCATGGCAAACACATTTCCAAAATTTATATGTATACGGTACTTTCTACAAATACCTAGAATACACAAAATTTCATATTCTTCGTATTTAATCGAAACGGAAAACAGACAACACTTTGTACATGTGCAATTGCATGCAGATCATGAATCTATCATTATCTGACATTAAAAGCGTTGAAAACCATAACCTATACACTAAAGTCCGCACCTTTTGTCGTAGAATCGTAACGAATCCGATAGGTTTGCTAAGCTTTTGTATTCGGCAGTTTGGTAACCTATAGAATGAAATATGTTAGCTATTTCATAACCTACAACCATCACAACCCCAAAACAGATTAGGGTTAGGGTTTCTTACCTAGAAACGACGTCGAAATCGCCGGAAAAGCGATGAGAATGGAGTGGTGAAGCTTGTGTAGTGGCAGCGAAAAAGGGTAGGAAGAATCCTCCCACAACTCTCTAACTTTCTCTCTCTTCTCTCTCTTCTCTCCCTATGTTTTTCTCAAATTCATATGGTTGAATGAGAGAGGGTTTAAAGGTCCTTATATAGCCTAAAAACTCACCGAAATAGGCCTAAGGTCAAGGTATACTTAGGTTATAATCAAAGCGGGTCCGTTTCAGCTCAACGGAGGACTTCTGGCGGCCCCTTTTTAGTGCGCGGTCGGACTTAAGCTCACTAACCTTGGATCTAGGTACCATTAAGTTTTCGTTCCAGTAGGGTTCTCAGATCACGCGTGGCGGACCAGTTTCAGTTCAACGGTCAGCGGATCTTGATCGAAGATTCCGAGTACATGGATATGTTTGGAGAAATTTCCCTGATCCGAGGGTGTAATTTGGCCTGATTCTGACGGTCTGGTTGCTTAATACTGACCCGCAAGCGAGACGTGCTAGATTTCATAAATTCATATTTTATTTTGAATTAATTTCACATTTCTCACACTCTTCACTCCGGGTTCAAGCGAATTGTACTGGGATACTATCTAGATTTGATTTCTGAGATGGTTGTCAAGCCCAGCAAGGCGATCCTAATTCCTTAACTTTGTGTTAATCAGACTTCCGACGTGGGGTCCAGATCTGATACGGAGTTTCATGATGCTCCCGAGAGCAGCCGGGTAATGAGATTGATCCTAGCTTTTAGGGTAACCTAGCGTCAATGATTCTACAAGTTTTGAGTCATGCAGATCGTATTTAAAGCGATTGATGCTAATTTCACAGGTACTCTAGTTTAACACTAGCTAATTCTCACCTAATTTCTAAAGGATTTAGTCCTGTATGATTTCTGTCTAAGGTGGTACCTGGGCCTTTGTAGTTTGTATATAAAGTGATCCAAGTTATAATACTTCGCTAGTTTAAGATAGTGTCTAGGGTGAAAGTACTTAGAAAAATTGAAAGAACAAGGTGGTGAAGGGTGGGATTTGTGAAGGAAATGGGTTCGAAAGCGGTTTTAGACTTTGGGATTAAGTTCTGACAAGTTAATAAGGTGTTAGGATCGACCCATTGCCTAAGGACGTCTAATTCCAGGTTGGCAAAAATCTGGGATGTTACATCCCTGCCCCAAAAAAATTCTCTGATTTCCGTCCCATTAGCCCGTGTAATGTAATTTACAAATTTTTTGCTAAATCGTTTGCCTACACGCTTAGCAGGGTCCTCCCCAAATTAATCTCACATGAACAGGGAGCTTTCGTCAAAGGGAGATCGATCACTAAGAGTTGTGTCCTCGCCCAGGAACTTTTCAGAGATATTGACAAGAAGGTTCGGGGTGGAAATATCCTTATCAAACCGGACATGGAGAAAGCCTATGATCAATTAGATTGGGCCTTCCTTAAACTAGTCCTTGGCCATTTCGGTTTTCAGGTGAGCTGGATCACCTTGATTGAGAAATGCTAGAGCAACTCTTGGTTCTTAATCTTAATCAATGTGAGCCCAGTGGTTTCTTCCGATCTTCTAGATGGTTATGCCAGGGGAATCCAATATCCCCGAGTCTCTTCATCTTCGCATCAGAAGCCCTTAGTCGAGGCTTTCATAGGCTGATTTCTTTCGGGCAATGTCAGCCTTACAAGACCAGTCGTAGATGCCCCCTCATCACCCACCTCCTTTTTACAGATGATACGGTTTTCTGTAATGGGGGCCGTGTTTTGGTGATGTTTTCTTAACTGCTTCCAAGAAGCTTCAGGCCAGAAAATCAACGTTAACAAGATTTTTTTTTTTTTTTTTTATCCTATCCGCCCACCAATCTGAAGCCAGAGACAGATCAGCCCACAGGATCCTCGGTTTCAACCAGGGAATGCGGCCTTTCACTTACCTGGGGGTCCCAACATTCAAGGGAAGAGTGAAGCAAGCATTCTTTCAAGGGATCTTGGAGAAATTCCAAGCTAGAATCTCGGGCTGGAAGGCTAGAATTCTTTCCTAAGCTAGACGCGCAACGCTTATCAACCACGTGCTTAGCGGCATTCCAATTCATTCTATGGTGCTACGGATATTCCCATCTCTCTACTAAAGGCCTTAGATGTAACGCCCTGAAAATCGAGGGTCGAGTAGCAACTCAACTCCCGAGTTCCAAAACATCACTTATGCAACATATATACTTATGATTAAATGTTGTCTGTGTTAGCGCATTAATCATGAGTGGGATTATACCAAAACAGTAATTCATACTCCAGATCAATTTATATAATGCAAGTGGAAGACTGAAAGATGTATATAAATGTATATGAACCCAAAAGGACCACTATCGGTCTCTAGAGTATGAACACATCACTGAGTCACCAAATACATGTAATAGTTCAAGAGGCAAAATGTCAAAAATAGTTCAACTACAATGATAAGCCTTGTAGTCCTGTCGATCAAGACGGCCTAAGCGAAACCGCCGGAGAACTGCATAGATGAGGACGCATCCTGATCGCCATCGGAATCAGGCTCTGCCTACTGAGTCGCATCGTCATCTGCAACTAAGACAGAGTCTGGTGGGTGTTCAGAATGTGGGAGTGAGTGATCAACTCAATGGAGTCATAGAGCAAAGGTTAACATGTTATCAACTCAGTCAAGCAGTAATGATAAAACAGACATATCTGACATTCCTAGATACTCTTATTAATGCAAGGATGAAATGTATTCCTGATGCATGCCCTCGCCTACACTCCCTCGTGCGACACCATCTTACGGTCGTGGCATGCTTTCTTCCCTCTGTGCTCTTCAACTCGGGGCACATGCAGTGCGATGTTATGAGCGTGATTACCAAGTTCTTATTACTCCTTTTCATACAGCAGGATTTGGGAAACTAAGGTACCTCCCTTATATCATTTCCCAAACAATGATCCATTCTAGGGTCGTCAGTCCCAGCAAATCTCATACGATGTTACGGTTCTAGGTCACTACAAAGGGCTCGTCGCCTCGATGCAGTGTAGTCCTAGTTTAAACTCTAGTTGCTATGGAAAGGCTAGTCGCCTAAACGAAGGCTCAAAGTTTGCTCGAGGTCACTACAAAGGGCTCGTCACCTTGTCAGTGTAGGTCGACAGCTCGAATATAGTGTTCCATACCACCGTATTCGGCTCATGAAATAGCGTTGCTCACTTGTCACTACGGGTGGACTCATCGCCCCGGCGTAGGCCGACAGCTCGACCACAGTGTCCCATACCACCATGTCCGGCTCATGAGTCTTAGCGGATCGAGGTACCAAGGTTAACGGGGTTTTCACTGGTGAGTTTGGTACCTTAGGTTCAAGCAGTAGCGTCCATACATGGTGAACATATATCGGGTCAATCGGGTTACTTGACGAGCTAGACTATTACGAGCGCACAACGAGTTGATCGACATGAAGTGCGTAAGTACTCTGTGTGGCCTAACCACTGTCGACAACTCTAGTACGGCTTGGGTTCGTTAAACACGTCCTACGTGGCGAATAAATCTCAGCCACGAACTCAAAGCCTGTTACCGATTGCCTGGACTATAACATAGCCCCAATCACATTCAATCCTTAACTAGTAAGCATGTGGAGTAGTTAGAGCAGAATTAACCAAGTAGTTCAAACATGTTAACAAGCATGTTATAAAATACAACTTAAACAGGAAATCCAAACACATACCTTTGATAAGTAAGCGATTAAACTAACTAAGGTTGTTGAGAATCCTATCTCACACCCACCCAAAGCACTATTTACTAAGTGCTTACTTATACAAGCATTTTTACAAACACTTAGACTACACGTATTAACATGCATAACGTATGTTGGCCAAAACATGCATTAGGGAGAATCCTTTCGCCGAGGAGTTGTTACACATATAACTAGCATATACACACAGTAGTTAATCATGACAAACACACTTTTATATTTCGTACGTATACGGTATTTTCTACAAATACACTGAATATGCTAAACTCCACAAATTTCATATATAACTGAAACGCAAAACAAACATCGCATTTTGCATGTGAAATAACATCCACATCAGAAATTTATCATTATTCGACATTGAACGTTTTGAAAACTATAACCTATACGTCTATAGTCCGCACCTTACGCCGGTAAACATGTAACGGATTCGTTTTGAACACGTAGTCTTTGTCACCGGCAGAATGACAACCTATAGCATGAACTAGGTTAGCTATTTCATCAATTCAATTATTTGAAATCCTAGAACGGATTAGGGTTAGGTTTTCTTACCCAATAGTGAATTGAAATCGCGGGAATAGCGATCCGGTAGCGATGAATAAGCACAGGAAGGGGCAAGGTAGAATACCAGGAATCTTCTCCAACTTCTCTCACACTTTCTCTCTCTTTACTCTCTTCTCTCCCTTAGGGTTTTTCTCAAATTCGTATGGAAGGAAAGAGAGAGGGTTTAAGGTCCTTATATAGGCCTAAAACTGATCGAAATGGCCCCAGGGCCAAGGTATACTTAGGTTATAGCCAAAGGAGGTTTACAGATCGACCGCGGCGAATCAGTTTCAGTTCGATGGTCATCGCCACTCGATCAAGGCCACAAGTACACTGACATGTGTATGAAATTTTTTCTGATCCGAGGGTGTATTTGGGTCAGATTTTGACGGTCTGAATCCTTATTTTTGGCCCGCAAGCGATACGTCTCAGTTTACTAAAGTTTGGAATTTATTTTCAAAAATATTCACGTTTCTTACACACTTCGCTCTGGGCTCAAGCGAATAGCTTCGGGATACTATTTGGACTTGATTTTCGAGGTGATGGTTAAGTCCAGCAAGGCGGTCTTAATTATATAATTTCGTAGTAATCGAACTTTCGACGTGCGGTCCAGGTCCGATACGAAGTTTCAATGTGCTCCAGAGAGCAACTGGGTAATGAGATTGATCCTAGATTTCAGGGTAATGTAACATCAATGATTCTACAAGTTTTGAGTCTTGTAGATCGTATTTAAAGTGATTCAAGTGAATTTCACAGCTAATCTAGTTTAGCACTTAATTAATTTCGTCTAATTTCTAAAGGATTTGGCCCTGAGTGATTTTTGCCTGAGGTGGTACTCGGGTTTTTGTACGGATTTTTTCGAGACGTTACAATATACCCCTCTTAAAGGAAAATTTCGTCTCCGAAATTAGTACCTTTTCGTACTCCTCGAGAAGCTGAGGGTAGTTCTTACGAACCTCCGCTTCTGTCTCCCAAGTAGCCTCTTCCTTAGTGTGATGGTCCACAATACCTTCACAAGTGGGATGACCTTGCTACGCAACACCTGCTCCTTCCTGTCTAGAATACATGTCGGTCGCAGTATATAAGTATCGTCCTCACTCAACTGTTCATGCTCCCACTTGATAATGTGGGAAGGATCAGGAACGTATTTCTTCAGCATAGATACATGAAATACGTTGTGCATGCCCGCAAGTGGTGTTGACAAAGCAAGACGGTATGCCACCATACCCACTCGGTCTAATATCTGGAATGGGCCAATGAACCGCAGCATAAGTTTCCCCTTCTTGCCAAACCAAAGTACTCCCTTCATAGGGAAAACTCTAAGAAACACATGATCTCCAACCTCGAACTCCAGCGGTCTTCGCCTCGTATCGGTGTAACTCTTCTGTCTGCTCTGCGCTGTAAGAAGTTGACGCCTGATAATGTCGATCTTCTCTAAGGTCGCTGTACTAACTCTGGGCCAATCAAACTGTGCTCGCCAACCTCTGCCCAGCAATGCGGTGCTTGACCGGGGCACTCATACAAGGCCTCATACGGAGCCATGCCAATACTCACTTGAAAGCTGTTATTGTAGGTGAACTCTGCATAAGGAAGACAGTCATCCCAACTGTCCTTGAAATCAAGCACACAAGCTCGCAACATGTCCTCCAACACCTAGTTTACCTGTTCCGTCTGCCCGTCAGTCTGTGGGTGGAACGCGGTACTGAACTTTAACTTCACACCCATCACTTCTTGGATACGAGTCCAGAAGATGGATGTGAATCACGTATCTCTGTCCGACACGATCTCCATAGGAACTCCATGCAGACGTACAATCTCTCTAATATACAGCTTGGCCAACTCGTCTGCAGAATTTGTGACTTTAATAGGGAGGAAGTTAGCCGATTTTGTTAACTGGTCCACGATCACCCAAATAGAGTCATATCTCTTCCTCGTCTTCGGTAGCCCTGAGATGAAATCCATAGAGATGAAATCCCACTTCCATTTAGCTATGGGCATGGGTTGAAGGAGTGCAGGAGGTCGGCGATGCTCGACCTTGACCTGCTGGCACGTGAGACAACGTGATACATACTCTGCTATATGGGCCTTCATATTGTCCCACCAATACGACCTCTTCATGTCTTGGTACATCTTCGTGCTACCTGGATGCATTGCCAACTTCGAATTGTGCGTTGCCTTATGAACTTCATGTCTTAAATCATGAATATCTGAAACGCATAGGCGGCCAAGATAACGTAAGCCCCCATCCGTACCAACACTCCATTCCGCATCCTCGTCTCCATTAGCCTTTGTCCTCATCTCCTCTAACCACTTGTCTCCTCGCTGAGCCTCCCTGATTCGGTCATCAACCAGTGGCTGCACTCGAATATGCGGGATACTCTCAAACGGTTCCTCTACCGTGAGCTTTTGCTCAAAGTCACGCATAAATTCCACCATGTGCCATTGCTCAACCATCAGTGGAGCCGCAAATGCTATCGCCTTCTTGTGGCTCAATGCGTCTACCACAAGGTTAACCTTGCCAGGATGGTAGGAAACCTCGAACTTGAAGTCCTTTAAGGTTTCCATCCATCGCCGTTGCCTTATGTTCAGGTCCCTCTATGTGAATATGTACCTAAGGCTCTTGTGGTCGCAAAAGAGCTCGAACTCTTCTCCGTAGAGGTAATGTCTCCAGAGCTTCAATGGAAAAATGACGGCCGCTAATTCTAGGTCATGCGTAGGGTAATTTTCCTCGTGTCTCCTCAACTGTCTCGAGGCATAAGCAATCACCCTGTCCTTCTGCATAAGGACACATCTCAAACCAACACGAGACGCGTCAGTGTATATCGTATATTTGACCCCTTGTTCTGGCAATACTAGCACAGGGGCAGACGTCAACCTGTCCTTCAGCTCTTGAAAAGATGTTTTCTCCTTCTCATTCCAGGCGAACTTCAGATCCTTCCGTGTCAACTGAGACAAAGGTCTGGCTATCTTCGAGAAGTCCTGAATGAATCGTCGATAGTAACCCGTTAGACTAAGAAAACTCCTCACCTTAGTAACCAAACCAGGCTGTTCCCAGTCCTAAACCGCGGCTACCTTAGTAAGGTCCATCGCTATGCCTTCCTTGGATACCACATGCCCCAGGAACTTGACTTCCTCTTTCCAGAAGTCGCATTTCTTGTACTGTGCGAACAACTGGTTCTTCTTCAGAGTATCTAAGACTGCTCGTAGGTGTTCCTCGTGCTCTTCCCGACTCTTAGAGTATATCAGGTTGTCATTAATAAATACGATGATGAATCAGAATAGAAATGACCAAAACACCCTGTTCATCAGGTCCATGAACACGGCCGGTGCGTTCGCAAGACCGAACGACATCACGAGAAACTCATAGGTCCCAAAACAAGTCCTGAAAGCCATCTTCTGTACGTCCTCATCCCTAATGCGCAACTGATGATACCCTGACTACAAGTCGATCTTCATGAAATACCGCGCTCCTCTCAACTGATCAAACAAGTCATCTATTCTGGGTAAAGGGTACTTGTTCTTCACCTTCACTTGGTTCAACCTGCGGTAATCAATACACAACCGCAGTGAACTGTCTTTCTTCTTTACGAACAACACAGGTTGTAACGACTCGGGAAAATTCCGTACAATGCCCCGAGTACCACCTCAGGCAGGAATCACTTAGGATCAAAATCCTTCAGAAATTAGACAAAGTTAACCAAGTGCTAAACTAGATTAGCCATGAAATCCGCACTAATCACTTTAAATACGATCTGCAAGACCCAAAACTTGTAGAATCATTAACGCTAGTTTACCCTAAAATCTAGGATCAATCTCATTACCCTGCTGCTCTCAGGAACACATTGAAACTCCGTATCGAATCTGGATCGCACATCGAAGGTCCGAATAATACAAAATTATAGACTTAGGACTGCCTTGCTGGGCTTGATAACCATCTAGGAGATCAAACCCAAATAGTGTTCCATGGCTATTCACTTGAGCCCGTAGCAAGGAGTGTGAGAACACTTGGTTTTCTTTAGAAATCAAATCTCATTGAAGTAATCTGAGACTTGTTACTTGTGGGCCTGATATAAGCAATCAGACCATCAGAATCTAACCCAAATACACCCTCAGATCAGGAGAAATTTCATATACATGGCAGTGTACTTGAAATCCCCGATCGAGTTTCAGTGACCGTTGAACTGAAACTGGTCCGCCACGTGTAATCTGGGAACCCGACTGGAATGAAAACTTAATTGTACCTAGATCCAGTGTTGGTGAGCTTAAGTCCGACCGCACACTGAAAAGGGGGCTCCAGAAGTGCTCCGTTGAGACGGAACAACTTCAGTTTGGTTATAACCTAAGTATACCTTGGCCTTAGGTCTATTTCAGTGAGGTTTTAGGCTATATAAGGACCTTAAACTCTCTCTCATTCAGTCCATACGAATTTGAGAAAAGCCCTAGGAGAGAGAAGAGAGAAAAGAGAGAGAAAGTGTGAGAGAAGTGCGAGAATCTCCCTGCTATTTTACCCTGCCACTCTACAAGCTTAACCGCACCATTCTAATCGCTTTCCCGGCGATTCCGACTTTATTTCTAGGTAAGAAAACTCTAACCCTAATTTGATTTAGGGTTTCAATTGATTCAATTAGCGAAATAGCTAACACTACTTGTGCTTTAGGTCGTTATACTATCGTGGAAGGAGACGTAGCATTCCTATCAAATTTATTACGCTTCTACGGCGTAAGGTGCGGACTTTAGGTGTATAGGTTATGATTTTCAAGGCTTTCAATGTCGGTTAATGATTTATAACTGACAAGGGTGCTATTTCACATGCAAAATGCGTCGTCTATTTCGTTATACGAGTTTACATGAAAGATGTAGGATATAGCCTAATCTATGCATATGTTGAAATTTTGAAAATGTTTGGAATTTGGATTTGTGCTTAACATGTTTATTTGTCGTAAATATATGCTTAGTACATGTGCAATAACTCCTTAGCGAAAGGACTTGCCCTAAATCACTCCACGGCAAAAATATGAAATGTGTTAAAGTGTATAGCCTAAGTGTTTGTGAAAATGTTTCAATAAACATGGAACCTGTATCCATGCATGCCATGATCATCTGCCATGGGTATAAGCACGTGATATACGGGGCAACTCCCTAGTGGAAGGATTTGGTCTAGCTTATGTGTACTCATCATACGTCATGTATGATGAGGTATGTAGTCTATGTGTTTGTGAAAATGTCTGAATGTGCTAGCAATCACCTCGTACACCTTGTATGAGGATCGAGAGATAAATCTCGGTTACCTTAATAGTGTGAATGATTTTCTATGGGTACGCTCTAGTGTATGGTCTGTTTTCACTTATGGAATGATTGTATGCAAAATCATGTTTATGTTGTATTTCATTATATGCTTATGTGATTGTAAACTTCATGACTTATGAAATGCATTACTGTCTTGTTTGACTCACATGATTACTTGATGAGTGGATTGAGTTTGGGACTAAGAGTTAGTCCAGGCGATCGGTAACGGAATGAAATTCGTAACTGAGATTTATTCATCACGTGAGATGTGTTCGACGAACCCGAGTTGTACTTCGGTTGACGATAGTGGTTGGCCACACGAAGTGCTTATGCGCTTCATATCATTCAACTTGTTATGCACTCGAGCTAGCTGAGCTCGTCAAGTAACCCGATCTGTCTTATGTATGTTCACCATATTTGGACGCCTCTGTTTGAACCTAAGGTACTAACCTTACCAGTGGAATCCTATTAACTGTGGTACCTCGATTCGCTAAAACTCATGAGACGGGCATGGTGGTATGGGACACCGTGGTCGAGCTGTCGGCCTACGCTGGGGCCACGAGCCTCCCCGTAGTGACCATTGAGCAACCAGACTCGTGAGTCAATTATGGTGGTATGGGACACTATATTCGAGCTGTCGGCCTACAGTGATAAGGTGATGGGGGAGTGGTGCAACGATTCCGTGTAACAGCCCTAGCAGCCCTTTGTAGTGACCTCGAGCGTACTCTGAGTCTACGTGGAGGTGACGACCCTTCCATAGCAACAAGAGTACAAAACTAGGCCTGTATTGATAAGGTGATGGGGGAGGGGTGCAACAATTTCGTGTAACAACCATGACAGCCCTTGCAGCGACCTAGAACCACACATCATATGAGATTATCTAAGATTGACGACCCTAGAATGGATCTTTGTTTGGGAATGATACAAGAAAGGTACCTTAGTTTCCCAATCCTACTGTTTGAAAGGTATTAATAACAACTCGGTAATCATGCTCATCATCGCACTGCATGTGCTTGGAAGATGTGAAGCACTGAGGGATGAACGCATGCCACGGACGTAAGATGGTACCGTATGAGGGAGCATTGGTGAGGGGCATGTATCACGAATGCACTTCATACTTGCATTAACAAGAGTACTTAGGATTGTTGATTGTACTGCTTTATCATTATTGCTTGACTGATTTGATAACATGTTAACCTATGCTTTATTGTTCAGCTACTCACTCCCACATTACGGGACGGTGTTCTGGACACCCACCAGACTCTGTCTTAGATGCAGGTACCGATGATACTCAGGAGGCTGAGTCTGATTATTATGATGATCCGGATGAGTTTTCCTTTATGCAGTTCGCTGGAGGCTTCGCGTAGGCTATCCAGATTTACGGGGCTACAGGGTTTATGATTATAGTTGTACCATTTTGACATTTTGATTCCGGAACAAATACATGTATATGGTGACTCAGTTGGTATTCATACTCTTGAGATCGAGATTGTTTTGTTTTATACACATCTATATACATCTTTCAGTCTTCCGCTTGCGTTTATACATAGATCTGGAGTATGAATCACTGTTTTGGTATAATCTCACTCATGTTTATTGCACTAACACAGCCAACATTCAATCATCATTCTCTATGTTGCATAAGTGATGTTTTGGAACTCGAGAGTTGAGTTGCTACTTAACCCTCGAATTTCAGGGCATTACACAGGTGCTCTCCATGGAGAAACACTAGGTCGTATAAAGCCTGCATCTAACAGATCATCGATCTGTCTCCTCAGCTCCTCCATCTCACACGGAGGCATGCGATACGTCGGGAGTGAAATGGGCGTCGCACCAGGCGCTAGATCAATGGTGAAATCAATCTCACGATGAGGACGCAGCTCAGGTATCTTACTAAACACTTCCTCAAAATCTCGAACTACAGGCATGTTTTCAAGTGCCGGGCCATCAACATTCTTCAATAAAGAAGCGTAATAAAGAACTCGAAAAGGGCAACTGACCTGCACGGGAAATGTAAAGGGCGTGCCCTCATGCTCGTAAGCTGTCACTAGACTGGTCTCGCAGTCAATCTCAGCCCTCACTTCAGTTAGCCAATCCATACCAAGGATGACGTCGAAATGGTATATCATGTTGGCAATCAGGTCAATACATATCGTCCTGCTCCCTAGATCTATCAAGCAACCCTCACACATTTTGGTGGCATCTGTAAAAGTCCTTGGTGCCGCGATGACTCGCACCCAACCATCGAGGTCGTATTCAACCCTAAGCGCTTGAATGCAGAACATGATATCACGAAAATAGTGAATCCCGTATCGACCAACAGAAATATAAGGGTACCTTCAATGTGGGCGGTGAGCTCGAAGGCCAAAGGTATGGTAGCTATAGAATCAGGCGCTTCTGTTGTAAGTGCATGGACGCGTGCCTGCTGAGATCGGTTAGGCTGAGGTGCCATAGGTCGCTGAGGCGGCCTAAATCGAGGCGCAGGTGGCCGGAATGATGGATGAGCTGGTACAGTCGGTAGGGGTGGAGCCGATAGAACATGAGGGCGAGGGCGGTCGATTCTCTGCGGCGGCGAAAACCCACTGTCTCTCATACGCGCAAAGCAACTCTCTGTAGCGTGACCTGATCTCCTACAGTACGTACATGTCACACCAGATCGCCTCATCGGAACTAGTGGCGCTGTGATCTTAGGGGGAGAGTCGGTACGGGACCTCTTACCGAGGAATGGCCTGCTCAGCATATCTGGTCGAGGCCTAGAGATCATAGGCCCACGAGAACATGTCAATCGATCCTCGTCCTACTCTGCTCGCATATACATGTGTACTAGCTCAGCATAGGAAGGTATGTTAGCACAGTACATCTTCGAACGGATGTCAAGTTGCAGGCCCTTAGAAAAACGTCGCATCCGCATCTGCACGTCAGCAAGTATAGTAGGAGCGTACCTGCCTAGCTCTGTAAACCGGTGCTCGTACTCTACCACTGACATGCCTCCCTACCTGAGGCGCAAGAACTTATTCTCCTTCTCGTGCTGGTACGTAAGGGGATAATACTTCTCGTGGAAGCGGGTCTCAAATGCTGCCCACGTCCATACATAATCAACTGCAACAGTCCGCATGACACTATCCCACCACAAGCTGGCCTCCTTTTCAAACATAAAGGTGACCAACTCAACCTGCTCCGGCTCTGTACAGTGTAGCATCCTCACCATCTTGGAGATGCAGTCATGCCAATATTTGGCCTCCTTGGGTCTGTGAGGACTGGCAAAGGTAGGAGGCCGCAAGCGCTGGAATCGCTCGAGGAGGACACTAGTACCCAAGTTCCCCGCAGGGTATACAGTAGGTGTAGGTAAAGTCACACCCTCATCCTGAGCGGAAGGCCCAACAGTCTCCGCAGGGTGCAAAGATGGTGCAGGTGGAGTCGCATTCCCACCCTGAGCTAAGGCCCCTGCAATAGTGGCCAAGAGCTGCTGGTGCTGGTGCTGTATCTACTGCTGCTGGTTCTGCACCTGCTGCTGGTGCATCATCATCAACAACTGCTCCAACCTATCTGTAGGTGGGGCCGACTGAGGCACATGCTGCATCGAAGAAGACACACGGTGTTGTTCACGAACCGGTGGTGTGTAAGGTAGAAGCCCAACTGTAGGACCAGTAGAAGGCTAAGACTCAGGCATAGTCTCACGAACTGGGCCTGAACCAGGGTCCGTACGACCATCACTCCGGGGAGGTGCCTAGTCCATCAAATCTGTAAGTGTGAGGCGTGTCGTGCTACGCGTGACCGCCGGTGGCATTCCGTATATGACATAGGGCACAACTTGTGTAAGATGTAGCATAACAATACACAATCCTTTAAGCATTCCACACACTTCATAGCAAAAGAAACTGCATGCATTTCATTTACCAAAATTTGTCACAATACATGGAATACAGTTCTACATGAATCATGACAGGAACGTATGCGGCTATGAACTATTCAACCCAAACACACTTTCTGCCTTCTACACTACTAAGCCACGAATCATTTAAACACAAACATCCTAAAGCAGTAACAATAAGCTACAAGACAACGGTACAGAAGACTAGGGATCTGAGTCTGGTGACGGGGGAGGGGCACCCTTATCCTGTAGACAGCACAAGATAGTCTTCAAGGTGCGAGTCACCTTCTTGAACTTATGTTTCACAAGGGCCCAAAGATCAACAATATCCTGTCACAAGGTAGCCTGACCCTCCTCAAGTCGAGCTAAGCGAGCTCGATCAGTGCCATGCTCCGGTGCCGTAGGAGGGGAGCTCTCCTCCGTGTCCTGAGCCTCCACTTCCTCTTTCTGTTCCTCCTCTATCTCTTCTCTGCTTTCTTCCTCGCTCTCATACTCCCGCTAGCCGTCTCATCCTCATCCTCACCCTCATCAAGTCGGGCTTGTCGCTGCCGGGGCCCGATTCCCATCTAATTGAGAGTAGTTTCGTTGATGAAATGTTGCGGCACTGGGAGTTCTACGCCAAGTCTGTAGCTGAACTCGCGTGCAATCTTACATATAAGCCAGCTGAAGGGGAGTGAATCAGTCCTTCTATTGGAGCGTGCGATAAGAACTATCTGTCGCAAAACATACGTAGGCACACACAACTTCTCTCCCTACCCTGCTTGGTAAAGAAAGTTTACCATCAGGCGCGTGCACTCACTGCGATTGCCCCACCTGGGGTACACGTTAAACGTGCAGATATGGTGGAGTAGGCAGAAATCATCCGTCATGTCTGACGCCATGAGGCTATTGTTTGGCTGCCATTGAACCAGTCGACTACAAAGGAAATGTGTACGACGATCCCTTTCACGTGCACTCTTCAGATTCTTTTCACTCGCGTGGACTTGGCCAAGCGGTATTCCCATGAGTCGAGCTATTAGGCCAGCGTCAATTGTGGCCTCCCGACCTCTTCCCGTGGGAATCTTGAATTGCAAGGGCTCCAGCGTAGGCTCTTGAATATGGGCATAGAATGCTCAAACAGTGCCCACATTTGCACGATATTTTTCTTCAAACACAGGGCCCCACCCGGCTTCCTCTAGGCGTTCCGTCAACAGATATTCCCCGAAGAGCTTCTCGTCAACATGAGCTTCGAAAAGGACCCTACGGTCATGAAACCTACCATGAGACATTTCCACCAGAAGAATCCTTTTAAGGGGAGCCTGGGGATCAAGCTCCCCCTTAGTCCATATCTCACGTTCAACGCCCGTGCTTGCGGTGGCGCCTCTCGGTCTCCTGACTAGACCTGGCTTCTTCCACGGGAGCCCTTTTCTTTCCCATGAGAGAAAGAAGGGTGGAAATCGAGAAAATGGCCGTAAGAAGCTCAAATAGAGCCATGGAAAAAGAAAGAAATTGGAAAAATAGGAGGGATACTTGAGTTCCCACGAATTTAAGACACAAAGTGGGGCTTGAATGCTCAAATGAAAGGGGAATGAAGAAAGTAAATAGCTGTGGAGGGAGATTTCGAATGTGTGGTGAAGGTGGTGCACGAAAAGGGGAGAAGGAGCACTTGGAGGGGGGATTTGAGTGAGGATTTGGGTGTTTTCTTGAGAAAAGTAAAGCTTGGAGGGGTAGTTTGTGAAGGAGGGGTGACCTAGGAGGGGTTTTAATCGAAAACCCGTGCACAAGTGGGCCACACAACTCCCAAAACTAGTCGGCCCGAGCCGGCCCGCCCGGCCGAGCCCGTCTGGCGGCGAGGCCTCGCCGATCTCTAGACATTCCGGCGAGGACTGACCCTTAGACTTCAAATGTATGTGGGTCCCACCCTGGGTCCCCCTGGAAGAGTCCCGTTTGGCCCCCGACTCCGCTTTGACTCATTTCGGGTCCTCACGGGTGTGTTTCTGATGTACAGCTGCATCTGTACAGTATTAAGGTCTTGGAAGAGGTGATTTACAGTTTAAACCCATCGATAGACGGTTTAGGAAAGGTCTGGGGTCACCTCAAGTGATCACGGAGGTGTACGGACTCGATCTCGACGATCGATTTCGGTGAACTTCGCCAATTGGTGAAATTGGAAAACCTAAGCTTGTTTCTACATTTCTCTCACACCCAACTATGTCGAAAAGCGTCAGTGTACGTCGTGTGATCATAACCTAGGTCCGGTTTAATCCAAATCATGCTCTGATACCAACTTGTAACGCCCTAAAAATCGGGGGTCGAGTAGCAACTCAACTCCCGATTTCCAAAACATCACTTATGCAACATATATGCTTATAATTAAATGTTGTCTATGTTAGTGCATTTATCATAAGTGGGATTATACCAAAACAGTAATTCATACTCCAAATCAATTTATACAACGCAAGCAGAAGACTGAAAGATGTATATAAACGTATATGAGCCCAAAAGGACCATTATCGGTCTCCAAAGTATGAACACATCACTGAGTCACCATATACATGTAATAGTTCAAGAGTCAAAATGTCAAAAATAATTCAACTATAATGATAAGCCCTGTAGCCCCGTCGATCAGGACGGCCTAAGCGAAACCGCCGGAGAACTGCATATACGAGAACGCCTCCTGATCGCCATCGGAATCAGGCTCCACCTCCTGAGTCGCATCATCATCTGCATCTAAGACAGACTCTGGTGGGTGTTCAAAACACCGTCCCAGAACGTGGGAGTGAGTGATCAACTCAGTGGAATCATAGAGCAAAGGTTAACATGTTATCAACTCAGTCAAGCAGTAATGATAAAGCAGACATATCAGACATTCCTAGATACTATTATTAATGTAATGATGAAATGTATTCATGATGCATGCCTTCACATACACTCCCTCGTGCGACACCATCTTACGGTCACGACATGCTTTTTTCCTTTGTGCGCTTCAACCCGGGGCACATGCAGTACGATGTTATGAGCGTGATTACCAAGTTCTTATTAGTCCTTTTCATACAGCAGGATTTCAGAAACTAATGTACCTCCCTTATATCATTTTTCAAGCAATGATCCATTCTTGGGTCATCAGTCCCAACAAATCTCATACGATGTTACGGTTCTAAATCACTACAAAGGACTCATCGCCTCGATGCAGTGTAGTCCTAGTTTATACTCTAGTTGCTACGGAAAGGCTAGTCGCCTCAATGCAGGCTCAGAGTATGCTCAGGTCACTACAAAGGGCTCGTCACCTTATCAGTGTAGGCCGACAGCTCGAATACATTGTCCCATACCACCGTATTCGGCTCACGAAGCGGTGTTGCTCACTGGTCACTACGGGTGGACTCATCGCCCGGCGTAGGACGACAGCTCGACCACAGTGTCCCATACTACCATGTCCAGCTCATGAGTCTTAGCGGATCGAGGTACCAAGGTTAACAAGGTTTTCACTGGTGAGTTTAGTACCTTAGGTTCAAGCAGTAGCATCCATACATGGTGAACATACATCGGGTCAATTAGGTTACTTGACGAGCTAGACTATTATGAGCGCACAATGAGTTGATCGACATGAAGTGCGTAAGCACTCCGTGTGGCCTAACCACTGTCGACAACTCTAGTACGGCTCGGGTTCGTCAAACACGTCCTACGTGGCGAATAAATCTCAGCCACAAACTCAAAGCCTGTTACCGATTGCCTGGACTATAACATAGCTCCAATCACATTCAATCCTTAACCAGTAAGCATGTGGAGTAGTCAGAGCATAATTAACCAAGTAGTTCAAACATGTTAACAAACATGTTATAAAATACAACTTGGATCAAGTTAAACGTAGACGAGTCATCGCTTGGTCACCCTGGTCTCTCGGGCGAGGGTGACATCAGTAGGGACAGTAATGGGGACCTCCTTTTTGCATTTTACTTTGGCTATGGTCTCGGTTCCAACTCGAGAGTGGAGATTAGGACCATTTGGGAGGGCCTCTCCTTGTGTACGAAGTTGAGTTTTCCAAAAGTGGAGGTGGACAGCGATTCGCTTTCTGTGGTGGCCTTTTTCTCTGACCTCTCGAAGCCTTCCTGGTCGATGGCCTATTGTTGGTCCAGAATCCAGAACCTCAGGGGTGTCTTGGATATTTCCATTTCCCACGCCCTTAGGGAGGAAAATGTGGTTGTTCATAATCTCGCGAAGCTTGGTAGTGGCTCCCAATTGAGTTTATTTCTCAACTCTCAGGTGAATCTTCCTCGTATCCCCAAAGGCCTCCTTTTTTTTGGACAAAGTGGGATTGTGTAACCCGAGAGTGAAGTTTCTTTTACAATAGGCGGGTCCTTATCTCTTTTTGTTCACGGTCCCGCCCGAATCTCAATTATAATTATCTATGATCAATGAAAATCTTTTCCAAAAAAAAAAAAAAAAGCTTAGTAAGTGAACAAAATAATTGTACTTGTGATGGTTTGACCCAATAATTAAACATTCAAACCTAATCACGTTAAGCCACGTGGACCAATCCCAAAAAACCTATATTCAAACAGAAGGCATGGCCCTTGATAAAATACTATTACAGAATATGATTTATTTAGTTGACCCCATTTAGTTGGTATAAGGCTTAGACGTTGATGATAATTAATGACTTAAAAAGTTCGGTCAGTTGAACTAGTTGGATCCTTTGGTGGACTCAAAATCATTCCCAATTTGAATAATCACGGACCCTACCGCACATGCTAGGGTCCAACTGGCGGGCCTTTGCACTCAGCCTGAATACTGAACAAATGGGGCTCACATCAACCCAAAGTGGTTCACCTCTAGGAAAAGTTTAAAATTTTTTCCTTTGTTGATTCGAATAAATGACCAGTGGAATTTGCCTGCGCACCTGAAGAGAACAAGGGCAAAATCGTGTACCCTTGTAAATTTCAAACTATCTTATTTTATTTTAGGGTGTGTTAGGTTGCACTAAATATCATGATTCGTGATATTTGGTGCAACCAAACGCACCCTTGGTCTGTGAACATAAATAATAAACATACCCTTCTCATAGAATACTCTCCAACCTTTTCTTACCCACAAGTGCTTCTCATCCCAAAAGAGCATGTGTGGCAATGCAAGGTTGAGTGGAGCACCTGAGGGATCAATGGTAGTCGACTAGCCCCCCCTCCACGTCATCCTGTCCAAGTGGGGCCCACAGACAATTCCCAGCCAAATGTGCAATCCAACAAACAAGTGTTGGATGATTTCATAGGTAGAAATATGATGGAGGGTGAGGATATGCCAAGGTATTTATGGATAAAAAGGAAGGGGACATAACATAGTTGGGTGCTCTCACAAGAGATAGTGAGTGTCCTACAAAGTGAAAAGAGATCGAAGATATGAGTGTAGGGAGTAGTGGGATGGAGGTGGGGCCCACCAGAGAGCCGTGCCGGAAATTATGAGGCAGTTCAAGTGTACAAAAAGGAACCGTCTCCTCATGTTTTCTTCCTTTTGCATTAGACTATCATAATAGTTCATCATCAGTTTTAGTGTTAAGGTGTCCCATTCCCATTTATGATATACATGGCATACATTCACAGCATTTGTATGCAGTCTAATTCTTCAGGATTATTATGCGTAAAATCATAGAATTTAAGACGTGAGAATGCGTATCTCGATTGTTTAAAATCATTGCGATTATTACTTGTTCAAATGATGTATGTAGGCTAAAAAATTCACACTGTTCGAGGAATCTGGATCATCTGATTTCACCCTTTGAATTTGAACACTTGATCATTTGATAGCTACAAATTGTGGGGTAGAAAGCACCACCGCACACAATGTGACCTGATATTTGGATGGTTTGAGTTGACTATGATGCATGAGATGACGACTTAGAAAAATAAGTCAGAAAATATGGTGGTGATCTATCACCCCAGTTTTGTCCCTTCTTTTGTTCATGTATCATGGGTAGGGTATATTAGGTTCCACTTGCATTGTGGTGCTGGAAAAGGTGTTATGATGATGGAAATGGTGGATACTTCCTAAACGTCACCTGAATTTCTCACGCTTATTATTATTATTATATTATTATTAGGCCATACATGTAGAGGCAGAATAAAGGAGAGAAAAACAGAAGAAGAAGAGATTATCGATCAACTACTGAGGACAGAGAAGATGAAATTAAAAAGGAGTTGAAAGGGTAAGCTACACACTACACCTAGAAAGAAAGACGGTTCTCAACTTTGTGGGACTATCTACACTTTTTTCATTGTTGTGGCTCTCTTCAGCAATGAATCAACCTCTTTTTGTAGTCATGATGAGCCCCGAAGGGTCTTTGTGCTTCTAGTAGTTGTTAGGAATACATTAAAGCAAATTTCAAATTTGGATCACACGAAATTAAGCAAATGTAAACAAGGGAATCAAAAGCTCATACAAATTTTACATGGAAAAACTCTTGCAGAAAAAAAACTATGTCATAAAGCGACAATAAATCACTATGAAATAAAAAAGTACAAGAAATGTAATCCCTTACAATGCACAAAAAACTCTCGTTTTCACCTCCCTTAACCCTAGAAATGTTTAACCCTTGATTATATTTCACCCTAATCCCATTTATTTTTTTAAACTGAAGAGAGATCGATTTCATTGATAAAAGGCTACAAATACAGATTTTGGGGATCCCTCGGAGAAAAAGGACCCGGGGAAGCCTATCATATCGAAAAACCGAAAAGACATGACTAAAGAAACGACAACCGACTGGCTACACACGCAATCACTTTCTAATCGCCCCCAGCCCCAGTTTGTCTAGGAATAAGAGACCACGGATCCTGGGCGAGAGATCCGCCAAGTACTCAAAGATGGAGGAGCACTGAACATCACTACCCTGCTTAGCCAAGTCATCTGCTGGAGCATTTCCTTCCCTGAAGATATGAGAATTCAATCCGACCTTTGCTCTTCAACTTGTTGATCCAATTTATCCAATAGCTCCATCTCCAACTCGGCTTGGATAGCCCATTGAACACTTTCACAACATACAGAGAATCTTATTCACGAATGATCTGATTGAGGCCTATTCTTGCTAGACATAGATTCATCCCGTCATACACCGCACGGAGCTCAAAGTAGGTGTTGGAACCGACACCATACCCCAAGGAGAAGGCGAACAGGAATTGACCCCTATTACCTATACAAATACTGCCACCTCCCGCTGCACCCGGGTTGGATCTAGAGGAGCCATCTACATTAACTTTAACCCAGTTGCAGCCACCTCAACAAAACTGTCAGGAGACGGCCTGGAAGAAGAGATTAGCGGACTGTCCCTACCTCTGGTTGGTAGCCTCCCCTGCTGGTCATAAAACGCAACACGAGGCAGCCGCTGTAGAGCATTTTGATGGGGGGCAACGCTGATGGATAACCACCATTGAACACGGAGGATAATCGAACCTGCGGTGGGGGGTTTACCTTCAAACCTGGCAGCATTCCTTGCCTTCCATAATTCCCACAACAGGAAGGCCGGAGCGAGATTACAAATGAAATTTGAATATTGCCACCCTTGCCCTACTCCCCACCACTACAACAACCTCGCCTCAACTGAAGAAGCGTGGCAGATATTGATGCCGAACTGGACATCGAGCCAAGTCCAGGTCTGATTCGCTACTACACTATCCAGCAGATGGTGTGGAAGAGACTCAGCAGTAGGAACATCAACTGTACCGAGATTATTACTACATCACAACCCTATAATTGTGACGACCAGTCCCTGTGGATTCGACCTCGGTCTTACCGAGTTTATTACTACATCACAACCCTATACTTGGGGAGTGAACAAGTTTTTGAAAAGTATTCATAGCATGTGTTCGAGTAAGGATCATTCCCAGGTTTTTGAAAAGTATTCATAGCATGTACTTTCCCCGGCAACGGCGCCAAAAACTTGTTCAGAGAGAAGTTCTGGGGATGCTGCACCAGATGGACAAGACTGCATAGGATGGGCAGGACTAGAGCATATGCCACAAGCCTCGACTTGAGTTGTTTGTGGAGGTCCATTATGCAACATCAGAGCATCAACCTTCTTTGTCAGGCCATCAATCTTGGCATGGAGATCTGGCGTGACTCCTATCTCATATATACCACCTCTCTTTTGTGGTTGGGAACTTCTGTCATCTCTATTTGAATAGTCCCATTGCTGGGAATTTTCACACAAGGTTTCAAAGAAGTTCCATGCTTCAACATCACTTTTGGTCATGAATGACCCTCCACTGGTGGCATCAACCATGCGACGGTTTTGGGGTGTCAAACCGTCATAAAAGTATTGAACCTGTTGCCACTTTTCAAAACCATGGTGTGGACATTTAAGAAGTAAGTCCTTCCATCTTTCCCAACATTCATGAAAGTGCTCTCCCTCTTTTTGTGTGAAATTAGTGATTTCTCTACGGAGAGCATTTGTTTTGTGAACAGGGAAGAACTTGTTTAAGAACTTCCTAGACAATTGGTCCCATGTAGTGATAGACCCAACTCCTAGAGAATTCAACCATGCTTTCGCCTTATCCTTCAAAGAAAAAGGAAAAAGGCGCAAACGGATTGAATCGTCTGAAAAGTTTTGAAACCTAAAGGTAGAGCAAATGTCTAGGAATTCTTTCACATGATGATATGGGTCCTCCTTGTCTAACCCATAAAAGGAAGGCAACAACTGTATGACCCCAGTCTTCAGTTCAAAGTGTGCTGCCGTGGTGGTGGGCAACACTATGCATGAAGGCGCATTGAATTGGACAGGAGCTGAATAATCTCTAAGAGCTTTAGTTCCATTCTCTTCTGCCATTTCAAATAGGATGTTTCTAAATCTTTTACGAAAAGTTCTTTCTATTTCAGGATCAAAAGGTGCTAGTTCTATATTTAGAGATCTACGTCCTAGCATAAACTATGTTATTGCAATGTAAGAAAGGAAACTAAACTAAAAAGCAACCTAAGAGAAATAAAACTAGAACTAGAAACTATGAGATTCTAAAACAAGTTAAAACTATGTCAACAAGAATGGGAAGAAAGAACCCAGGAAAGGAGATGATTGATGTCAGAAGATTTCAGAAGCTCCTCCTTCACTTAGTAGCTTCCTTCCTCAATTCCTGTAAATAAAAACAAAAACAAATCAAGTTTCCTAAAATAATGATAGAAAAATCCTAAGCAACGGTTAATTTCTAAAAAAAAAGTTTCTAAAACTAGAAAATAGAAAGTTTCTAAATCCAAAGTTAGAAAATAAAAAAATTCCTCAAAAACCTAATTCTCAAAATAGAAAGTAGAGAAGACTGGAGAATTTAGAAAGATGTTACTAATTTGGAGATCTATGTTAGAATCCTGCAAAAGAAAACAAAACAAGTTAGTTTCTAAACAGAAAATCTAAAATTAGAAACTTCCTAAAGAACAAAAAAAGAAGAGTTAGTTTCTAAAAAGGAAAGAAATCCTAGAATTAGAAAGTTACTAAAAATAAAAAGCTAAGTAGGTTTCTAAAAAGAAATTTCTAAAAATAGAAAGTTACTTAAAAGAAGAATCTAAATCTAAAAATAGAAAATTCAAAAATTCAAAAAAATAAAAAATAAAAAAAATTCTAGAATTAGAAAATTCCTAAAAAAGTAAAATCCTAATTCTAAAAATTAGAAAAAAAAATAAAGAATTTAGAAAGGGATTACCAAATTAGAAGTTTATTTCAGGACCCTACAAAATAGGAAACAGGTTAGTTTCTAAACAAAAACTCTAATCTAAAATTAGTAAAATCCTAAGACTATGAATTATGATAAGAGAGAATCTTAAATCCAATTTGGATCGAAACAGTCCCCGGCAACGGCACCAAAACTTGTTCACTCCCCAAGTATAGGGTTGTGATGTAGTAATAAACTCGGTAAGACCGAGGTCGAATCCACAGGGACTGGTCGTCACAATTCAAATTCACGATTCTCCTTAACTAATTCAACAAATAAAAGATCAAATGGCTAACATAAATCTATGGAAAATAACTATTGAGAATAAGGAAGAAAATTCAATAAGAGAGAGCACTAGGACCTTCGAATCCACCCCTAACTATCCTAACCCTTTTCTTGTCTGTTGATTCACCTTGATCTAGATTGATACCACTTAAATAGAGAAAGTACAATCTGTGTCCTTAATCGGGCATACAGACTGTCTAATTCCTTCAAGCAATGCCATGAACAACATATCCCATATCCTTGGTCGGGCATATGGAATGTACATTCATTAAAGCACCCTGTTTCTTCCTCTATAGGAAACTTGTTCTTGATCAGACCCAAGCACCTGTAATAAGCATCCAAACAACATCCATCTATATACTTTGATCAAGTTCATAGATGGAGAAGTATGGAATTTAAACCCATAAAGCCCACTTAGAGAGAAAACCAAAATTAATTAATATTCAAAGTAAATCAACCAATACAAGAGCTGATCAAATTAGGGGCTTCATCTCAGCCCTAGCTGAGAGATTAGTGACCCATAAAATCCGTAAAATATTCAATAAAATTCATAAAATCAAAACACCAAACCAATCGATCTCTCTTTCTTCCTCCTTCTCTTTCTTCTCTTTCTTCTCTGGATCTCGAATTCTCTGGTTTTGAATGCCTTTCTCATGTCCAAGACTCTTCTTTTATAGCTGATGGAGTGGCTGGAGTGGTGAAAATCGGATTTGGGAAGCTGTCGCACGCGCAGCGAAAGCTTTTTCGCAGCTAAGTTTGGGGCCTCGAATATCATATTTTCCTCGTTCAAATTCCAACAAACACCGTCCCTTAGGACTTTCTTGGGTCCTCTACATGATGGACGGTTCAGATCTGCCATATGATCAAAGATGGTGGCCCACAATCGCCTGGAAAACCGGATTTCCAAATTGTGCGAAACCTTTCGCACCCTTTCGCTGTCGTGATCGGTGAGCCCCACAGAAGTATTTTCTGGAAAATCCACCCGTCCATTGGATTCAGGACGAAATTTCAGTTAAGAATAAGTAGTTTTGAACGTCCATTGATGCGTCCCAGAGAAGAAAACACAAAAAGATCAGATTTGGACGTTGCAGGACAGCCCTTTTGTGGCCTCTGTACCGCACACGTGTGCACGTATGGACGCAATATATTAACATGGTTTTGAAGTGCTCGAGCCCATCTTCAAGATGGACGGCTCAGATCTTCCGTACCGGTGATGTGTGGGGCTCACAGCCAACCGCAAAAAGTGCCAGCGCACCCATTCGCTGCTGCCGAAAATGGCATCTTCCGTTTTTTTGGACGATGACGTGGTCAGCGCTGCTGACCGCGTGAGGCGGTTCTGGTGCTGCGCGTGCACGTGTGCACGCAGTGTACACATTCTGCACAAAGGGGGCCCACTGTAATGTGTTTCAGAAATCCAATCCGACCATCTGTTTTGTCTTGGCATATAATGCGTTGAGAACCAATTTGAGGCAAATCCAGAGACCATGTGGGCCCCACTTAAGGAATTAATGGGCTGATCTATCCGTTGGCCCACTTCTGCAGTGATCTAATGGCTGAAATTTGAAATGTACGGTTAATTTATGTCCCTAATCCCATGTATAAAGTTTCGAGTTGATCGGATGGCGAGAAATATGTGATCTTGCATTTTGCACCAATTTCAGGCCTCTTTATCGTGCTTTCCTCAGATCCCAGGCGTGTATATTCTTCACCATTGGTTTTCTAGAGTACATCTCGTGCTCTGGTAATTTTGGAGCGTCAAATCTATGCTTTTAACACACCTGCCTCAACTACAGCTCCAGATAAAACTGGCATCGAGCCAAGTCTAGGTCTGATTCGCTACTACACTATCCAGCAGAAGGTGTGGAAGAGACTCAGCAGCATGAACATCAACTGTACCAGACGTGCAGCACTCCCGTTTTGAAGCAAGGTGAACACCACGGTTTTGGACCGCCACATCCACTGGAATTACCGAGTTCAAGATCTTCTAAATGAATACCGAAATCTTGGGAGGCAATTTGATATGCCACACCCACTGCGCCCACCCTATATGAGCGTGAGAAATTCTGCCCGTTGCCCAAGCTAGATTAACCGAAAAAGACCCCGATGGGGTAAAAGGCCATATCGGCACATCCGGACCCTCTGAAGTACAAAAACCATGCTAGAACAAGTGATCAATAACATCTTGCGGAAGAAACTGGAACACTGCGGAGGGAGGCAGAGGGCCAGCCCTGTCAAGGAAGTGCTTCACCTGGAGCAATGTAAGCGAGGCCGGAGATCGGGGTGGAGATCAGATTCTAGAGAGGGCCAAGACCCGTCCAATTCACAGTCCACAAATTACAGTCTCTTTGGCCAAGAATCCATTGAACGTTAGCTTCAAGGAATGGAAACGTTAAATGGATCGCCTTCCAAAAAGGCGAATCCACGGAGGCCGACCGCTGGGAGGGGTTATTAGGCAAATCAGCCGCATACTTTGCGGCCATAAATGAGCCCCAGAGGCTTTTCCTATCACTAAACCATAAAATCCAGGCCATCTTGATACGGAACGCCTTCAAAGTTTCCGATAATTTTTGAACACTCAATCCTCCCTCGGCCACAACATTCCAGCGACGCCAATGAAGCTTCTTCTTACCGTTAGACCAACCCCAAAGAAATCAGCAAACCATTTTTCTAGGGAGGAAATAACCTACGCTGGGATGTGCGTGGCTGCCAGAGTGTGGACCGGATGCTCCCCAGCACGTGCTTCAGAAGAACCAATCTACCGGCTTGAGATAGGCATCTAACTTGCCACCTGCTTATGCAGCCTTCAATCTTATGAAGGAGGGGTTGAAAAGATGATGATTCAACTTTTCCATCTGCCATCGGAACCCCTAGGTGCACTAACTGTGCTGACGACTTGGAGATACATAGCAAATCCTCAACCATTCTCACTCTGGAAGACGAAAGATTCTGGAAGCGAAGAAGGAGCTTTTTCTAAGATTTATGGCCTGGCCCGAATCAGATTGATAAGCATCAAGGAAATCCTTCACCTTACGAAGAGACACTTTACTGCCATTAAGAAATAGTAGGGTGTCATCAGCATAAAGGAGATGTGTAATATGGGGACAACGACATGGCAACTTGTATGGATGGCAAAGGCCTTGATCTACCAAGTTTACGAGACCCCTGTTGAGGACCTCCGTGGCGATGATGAACAAACTGGGCGAGAGCGGATCACCTTACCGAAGACCCCTTGAAGACTTAAAGAAACCGGTCGGAGAACCGTTAATTAGAATCGAGAACCAAACGTTTCCCCAGCAGGTTTCAACCATCTTGATCTACTTAGAACTGAATCCTAAGCGAGTTAGAACTTGTTTGAGGAAGGCCCATTCCACTCTATCATATGCTTTCTCCATATAAAGCTTTAGAACGATGTTTCCACTCTGAACTTTCCTGTTAATGTCCTTGAAGAGCTCCTGAGCCAACGCTATACTTTCTGAGATCGATCTACCTTGGATGAAGGCTCCCTGCTCAGGCGAGATAATGAAAGGGAGCACCATACTGAGCCTTGCCGCAATCACGTTTGTCATGATCTTATAGAAGCAATTACACAAGCTTATCGGTCGGTAGTTAGAGAATCTAGCCGGGGAGTCTGATTTAGGGATGAGGCATATCAGAGATGCAGTACCCGCCTTTGGGAGCTTCCCACCTTGAAAGAGATACATTGTTTCCTTGAGAAGGTCGGGTCCCATAATATCCCAACAAGAGGCGAAAAACGCGTTAGAGAATCCGTCTGGCCCGGTAGCATCATCTATAGGAATGGCTTTGACCACCGTCTGGACTTCTAACATGGAGGGAGGAGATAGTAAATTGATGTTTATCTCCTGAGAAATCAGATGGGGAATGTTATCCAAAAGATGGGAACTACTGTCACAAGCCCCTGACGAGAAGAGGTTAGAAAAATGGAGGATAGCAGCGTCCCTGATCTGTGTCTACTCTGTCAACACGTGGCCAGTTTCCAAGGTAATTTTGTGAATTCCAACTCTTCTATGTCTCGCCGCAACTACGCGTGGAAAAAGGAAGTGTTTCTATCACCCTCATTAAGCCAGCTGACTCGCGATTTCTGCTTCCAGAAAATCTCCAGACAGTCCTCCAAGATGCGTAAGTTTTCCTCAGCCTCTGCATGTATGGATTACAGATCTGCGGCACTGGAAACATCATTAGTTGCCAGCTGTTGTAGCTCTAAATCCATAGCAGCTAGCACTTCTTCTGCCTGCTTGACCTGAACAAAAATGTTTCCAAAATTTTCTTTGTTCCAAACAATCAACACTTGTTTAACTGATTTTAGTCTAACTAAAACATTGAGAATGGGGTCAGTAGAATCAACCTGGGTCCATGCAACTTTGATCAAAGGCAAGAAGGAGTCATCTTGAGTCCACACTCGCTGGAATTTAAATACTTTGGGCCGATGTACTGCTATAGCGGGTTTTGTAGGAACAAAGGAGCGTGGTCAGAGGAGATTCTGGGGAGGTGGAGGACTTGGAAGTAGGGGAAGGAGGTGGACCAACGGGCGTTCAACAATACTCTGTCCAAACAGGCCTAAACTCTGGCCGCCCTAGCCTGGTTATTGCTCCATGTGAAACGGCTACCCACATAGCCTGCATCGACAAGTCCTGCTGCATTTATCGCTGCTGAGAACTTTGCTGCACTTGTTCTGTCCAGATCCCTACGACTGCGTCTCTCTGTGGCATTAACATCTGCATTAAAGTCGCCACAAATAGTCCACGGCCCCTGAATGATCGAGGAAGCAGCTACCAACTCGTCCCACAACTCCCTTATGACAGATCTGGCATAGCTGGCATAAACAAAGGACATGTGAATGTCTGCCTGATTGTTCTGGGCTGGAATCTTGACTGTTAGCATCTGGTTCGATGCACTCACCACTGAAACTACCACTTGGTCGGTGAAAAAAACCCAGATTTTTCCACCTGCATCACTGTTGGAACATGAGTGATGGAAGCCAAGAGAAAGGGCCTACCCCTACTCGCCTTTCATCTTTGAGCATCGGCTCCAAAATTGCCACGATCTATGGATTATGCTTTCTGATTAGTCTCCTACACGACCTTTTCGTTTGACCGTTGCCTATGCCACGGACGTTCCACACTAGGGTCTTATCCATCAGTTACACAACCTGAATTGACAGCCCTTCGCTTTAGCCTGCGCAGTCTGGATTCCCAATCCCCCCTAAAGTAGAGGATTCTCAATCTTCTTAGGATATTTGTCGCTGTTTTCTCATGAGGATGGCTAGAGATTGTCTGACGAACTTGTCCTATCTCTGGAAGAGTATGGATCTCCTGGTTAGGTCTGCTCTCTAGCATCTACTGAATGTTGTTGTTTTCTTGAGCTGAATGGGAGTGGACAACATTATCAGTCTAATCTGTCTGGCAGTCTGGAAATGGAAGGTGTTTCTATACATGTGTACTACAATCATGGGTTGGGCTGGATATGGATCTGAAGAATGGTGAGAGATCTACTTCCAAACCGGATTTGAATGGGCTTAGGGACTGATGGCTCTGAAAGATAGGTTGCCGATGGGGGGCCTCTTACAGCCATGACAGGGTTGCGTGTTGATCACTGTCTGGAAATCTGATGGAGTAACGAGTTTTTGTAGATCTTGCTTTGGCTCTTGGACGCTTATCTGTGACCTTACCCGATCCATTACCCTCACTTGTGGTTGTTGGTATGGAGCATTGCTGAGCGTAACCTTTTGCGTCAGTAGAAAACAATTGTATTTGAACGTTACAATAATCCAAAGACTGATGTGGCCTTGTTTGACGTTGGGATGGGCTCTGATTAGTTGGCCTAGCCTGCGAGTCGGGATTTTCACCATTTGCTCGGTGCGTGGCCTGATCTGATTTCGGTTGTAAATCTGGTGGCCTGGGTTGGATATCCTCTGCATCTACATTGCCTATTTTCAGGCGAGAGGTCCTTCTGGTTCGTTACGTCATTCTCACAAACATCTTCCAGGCATATTTGGCTATCGATTTCCTTCTGATGACTCGGTAATATTTTACCTCCTCCTCTTGTCCGATTCCCGAATCTCCTTTCTACCCATTGTCTGGTTCCTTCCTGATGTGGATCTAACCTGAGGGTTTCGGGTCCTTCCTCGTGTAAGTTCCCAATTTCTGTCTCTTCCAGGATGGCATGAATGGGATATATCTTATCCAAAACGTGAAGCTTCAGAATCTGTTGCAGGTTTGACCCCGGTCGGAGTAACACTTTGATGCGAGCAAACACCTGGAATATGTCGTAGCTGCTAATGGAGTCAATTTGTATTGTGGTCCCAAAGTAATTGGCTAAATCTAGTATAACCGATTCCATCCAGGCGTGAGCAGGAATCCCATATATTTTGATCCATCTCCCTTCTCCTCCCATCACTTCCCTTGTTGACCACTTGGTCGCTGAAGATAGACCCATCCGACTATGTAGTTCAGAGTCCGCTAGGAAATCGACGAGTTCTTCCTTGGATTTTAGAGTAATCAGAAATTTTCCTAATCCCATTTACACTCATATATATAGTGTCACACTCGGAATAGGAAACAAATCCCAGAATTACATAAAACCATGCACGATCGATAGGACTTTTGATAGGATTGATAGCCATCGAGGCCGTTCAATAGGATTGAAACCACCTTTGATGGGATCGAAGAATGCTAAAAAAACTGTCTAGTGAGAATATCTAAAATTCGGGATTTTCTCAATATGATCAAGTGGTCTGTCGATGGGAATGACAGATACTTGATGGCATCGAGTGGTCTATCGATGGCAGATCCTGTTCTAATTAGATTGAAGACATCTGATAACAATCTCCATCAAGGCTTCAATCATCATAAACCACAGCTCTAAGCTCCATCTCTAATTACTTCAATCATAGCTTCACCATCATTATCACTCCATTTTCATCAACCTTTCACTAAATCCAGAGAAGTCAAACAGAATTGGAAATTCTCTGTGGAGACCGCCTTTGTAATCATGTTTACCAGATTCACTCTTGTATTGATCTTTTCAAGAGTTGCACCACCTTCCTCAAGAATATGTCAGATAAAATGATGATGAACATTAATATATATAGTACAAGAATGGTAAACTGATTTCTTCACCAAATTGATCATGCTTTCGCTGTCATAATTAACTGGCATGGCCTCCTACCGAAGTTCGAGTTCGTTCATCATTCCTCTCAACCAAATAACTTCCTTGAAAGCTTCCGTCACCACCATATACTCACCTTCAATTATGGAAAGGGTAGCCACAAACTAAAGTTTTGACATCTAACTAATCACTTCACCCGCTAATACAAATAAGTAACTGAAAGTCAACTTTCTGTTGTCTATATTTCCTACATAATCTAAATCCACGTAGCCTACTAATTTTTTCTCTGATATTTGAAATGTCAAGACATAGTTTAGTGTACCTCATATATAACGAAGTAGCCATTTCATTACCTCCAAATATTTCTTACTGGGTTTGACATGTATCTTCTCACAACACCGATTGCATTTGAAATATCATGTTTCATATAGACCATGACATACATTAAACTGTCAACTGCACTCGAATAAGGCACACAAGATATAATCTTCTTTTCTCATCTAAAATGCGACATTTTTATGAAGAAATCCTAAAATAAGTATCATGGAATGTGCTACCTAGCTTAGCATTTTTCATCTCAAACTTCACCAATACCTTCTTAAAGTACTTTGCCTGAGATAACTATAACATGCTCATCCTATCTCTGTGTATGTCTATGTCGAGAATCTTCTTTACAGCTCATAGATCTTTCATTTTGAATGTCCTTGATTGCTGAGTCTTCAATATATTGATCTCATACATGCTTATACTGATGATAAGTATGTCATCAACATATAATACCAATAAAATAAATCATTCATCACTTAGTATCTTGAAATAGACAAAGTGATCATATTCATTCCTAGTAAAAATGAAGAAAATCAAGTGGAAAGAAAGTTGATGAAAGACATGTGTTGCGCGTGACCATGTAAAGGATATTGGATGTGCAGGTCCGTGTAACACTGAGAAAGATAATATATATTGGTTGCATGGGTCCGCATAACATTATTTCGACTATGAGATCTGTTAATTTGAAGTGTCGAGTAAGGTGGGTCCCATGGCACAAAGATCAAGGGTCCACACGTGCGAAGGTGTATAAATACCCCACTTCCCCTCTCATTTGGACACAGATAAGAGATCAGAGCCCTTGAAAAGCAAGAAGACCTCTGAGAACCCTGACAGGTACTTAGAGAAGAAGAATGAGAAAGAAGAAGAAAATGGGCTATGTCCATTTGTGTTGGACCATGCAACAACATGTTGTTGTGCGGGAATGATGTGTGGTGTGGATATGTTGTCAAAATTTTTATTATTGCAAGTGTTTGCTGCAATTCAGTGTTCTTACACAAGAAGCTTCTATTCTAAATGAATTGAAGGAAAGAGCAAAAGGATGTTCAAATCCTCATACCACTTCTCTTGCTGAAATGAATACATCGATCGCAAGTCGGAATGTTACTGGAATTGATATCTGAACTTATTTAATATCTATACTTTGTAATTATTAATTCTTTATCTTAGAATTAAGGGATAAAGATAATGTAAATGAACTCAAAATTAATAAAATACATTATGATGATTGTTCTCTCTATCTTTCTTTGTTGTTATTGAATAAGATAATTCTCTGAATCAAATACATTTGTTTCTTATCGAAATACTGACTCACCATAAAAGTTCAAATTCTGTGAACCACTGCTTAAGGCCGTACAACGACCTCCTCAATCAACAAACCTTATTATCTGACCCATATCCTTAAACCCCTTTAGTTTCTTCATGTAGATCCGCTCTTCCAATTCTCCACGTATGAAAGTAGTCTTAACATCCATTTGTTCTAGCCCAAGGTTGTATTTGGCTACCAGTGTCAACACAAACTTCATAGATATATGCTTAACCACAGAAGCGAAAATCTCACTGAACTCTACACATTCCTTCTGCGCATACCCTTTCGTACATATCCTCTTTTTCTTGTAAATCCACTTGCACCTGATCGCTTTACATCTGACTAGAAGCTCTATCAACTCCCACATCTCATTCTTGTAAAGAAAGTCAATCTCATCTTGCATCACCGCCATCCACTACTCAACATCTGGGTCATCCAATGATTCCTGGAAGGTATACGGATACCCCTCATCCATAATGTGGATGAATATAATCTTTGAGTCATCTCTGTATCTCGTTAGTAATATATGATCTCTAGGTGGATTTATAATAAGTGGTGTTTGCTCTACCTACTCATGTACCCATTGTTGCTGCTTAGCTTTAACTTGTGTTTTACCATCGATAATTTCTACATCCATCACCACTGATTTTTCTTATTCCATGTGTTTTGTCTTACAGAACAAAGAATTCTCATCAAACCTGATGTCACGGCTAACCGTAATGTTTCATGTGACCCAGTCATATAGCCTGTATCCATTCACACCATCACCATAGTCAACAAAGATACACTTTTTCCCTTTCGATCTAGCTTATATCTTTCAATGAAAGATATATGAGAGTAAGCATCATAACCAAACACTTGCAACCCTAAGTAATCAACTTTATGATCACTATACTTCTTTTAAAATTTTACAACCGATCGGTGTAGAAGAATATTCACTAAGTAACAAGCCGTATTAATGGCATCAGGCCATAGTTCCTTACCTAACCTAGCGTTGCTTAACGTGCTTTAGGATCTCTCTAATAGAGTCTGATTCATTCGTTCTGCCACACCATTTTTCTTAGGTGTATGCCTGATTGTGTTATATCGTACGATCCCCTCACCTTTACAAAACCGATTAAATTCATTAGAAGTGTCCACAAAACTTTAAACTTTCACCCTGACTGTTTTTCCACCATCGCCTCACACATGTTGAAGGTTGCAAAAATGTCTAACTTGTATTTCATGAAGTAACCCAAACTTTTTTAGAATACATCTATGAATTATACAAAGAATAATGACCCCCCTCTCCGAAACTATAAGCAACGACCCCTATACATCAGAATGTACATAATTTAAAATACCCTTATTAAACATGCTTTCTAGATATAAAAGATAACCATGATTATTTACCATATATACAATGCTCGCATATATCAAAATAAAAAAGTTTAAATGCATGAATCAATGAACAATAAGAAAGTACCTTTATAAAGCACTCGCTCATGTGGCCTAAACGTGCATAACACAAACGTGCTGAGGTAGACTCCACTATAAATGTTGTAGCTCCACCCGATATGGTATTCCTGATTAACTTGTAATGGTTACCATTCGGTGGTGCCTTCATCACTACGAGTGCCCCCTTTAAAACTTTCAGGTCACGATAAAAATTGGTGAATTTACACCTAATTGCATCGAAAGCTCCCAAAGTGATCATATTCTCCTAGAGTGATCGTATTCTTTCGTAGGTCAGGAACGTATCTCTCACATCTACCAGAATACGTTTCATCCCATCAAACATCTTGATGCACACTAATCTGATTCCAACACCTTAAAGGCAACATCATTTCTCATAAACACCTGGTCACCATCACACTCATTGCATGTGGGGAACCAATCTTGATGCGATGTCATATGATATGACGCTTCCATATCCAAAATTCACTCATTACTGAGGTAGCTAGATTTAAATGCAGTTAGGACATTACTAGTATCTATATCGTTACTCGATTCCACTGTATTGACCTCTTTTGGTGCTTTTAATCTGCCTTATTTTCCTTTTGGGCTTTAGGATTCTGACAATCCTTCTTCATATGCCCATGTCTTCTTTCATAGTTCTAACACTTCATCTTTCCTTGCCCTTAGACTTGGACCGTGAATGCGATGAATTTACCTTCTCCCACTCTGAATTCATTCCCCTAGATACCGACCAATGCATTCATAGAGGAACCCATGTTGCTGTCCTTCTTTCTCAACACCCTCGACTGAAGGGCTGAGATGACAGTTTCAACATCTCTAACATGGAACATAATATCTATGAAGCTATCGTAAGACTCTATAGGAAAATTCAACATGATTAGGGCTTGATCTTCCTCACCCATCTTAACTTCCACTCTCATCAATTTGTAAAGGATCTAAGTGAATGCATTGATATGTTCAATATAATCTTACCCTTCCATCATATTCAGATTATATAATTGCTTCTTTAAATACAAATGATTTGATAATGATTTCATCATGTACAATCTATCTAACTTCTTCCAAAGTCTTGTGTTGGTATTTTGATAACAAACATTGTAAATGACATCTTTTGCCAAACATAGTTGTACTGAGGTTTTCGCTCTTTCATCCAACTCTTCCCACTTTTCGTCTCTCATAGACATTGAACTCTTCTTAACACCAAGGAGTGCATATTGCAGTCCTTGTTGAACTAAAAGGCCTCTAATATTCACATTCCATAATTCAAAATTGTTATTCCCGGTGAACTTCTCAATTTCATACTTCATGTTTGATCCCTTAATCACCATAACGTTAACCCAAACTTAAATCCCAACATTAACTTTGATACCATTTGTTGGGAATCCATGAAAACAAACCCCAAATTCTGATCGCACGAGTTTTCAATATACCTCATTTTAGGCTCATGCGTTAAAGTAATGAGGCTACGAGGATGGACAACCTGGATTGAACACATACATCGTAGTGGGACCCACACATTTTTAAAACATAATCATGGATCATCTCAGTTTTCACATCAAAGGGAGAAATCGACCCGGCGTGAACATCTTACCTCTGCATTTTCAAATTGTAATTAATAAATGCTAGAATTATGTCAAATTACTAGTAATGCTTCTGTTTAAAAACCTTAAGATGTCAGCATCTCAGATTATTTTCAAGGTAATCAAGTGGCGGAGGGAAGCAAGTTCCCTTCTTGCTGACGGGGACAAGAATTCCCTCCTTGAGAATATAACTCTTCAGGCCTTGGGTGTGAATAGCAAGGTATCTAATGACGAATGTGGTCTAGATTTTTGTGTGGAGATGGGCCCAAGTAACATGATCATCGAGACAGACTCACGTATAATGGCGAAAGCGACTTCAAATCCCTCATCTTCATGTTCTTGGAATATTTAGTATCGCTTAGACAGTATCTAACACAAGTGTAGGCCTCTCAATCTCAAGTTTTCTCACAATTTTATGAAGGAAACATGGTTGCTGATGGGCTGACTAAGCTAGCGAGTGATGTTTGCCCTAATAACCAATACTGACATTGAGCAGACCTTCTTAGAACGATTATGGGCTTCCTTTCTTTAGATAATGCTGGGTGTGTTGGAAACGTCAAACCCAAATCGACATTTGGACTACCTTGAACGTTTCTAGCATTATCTTCCAACTCCACCATTTCAGGCTTTTGAATTCCCAAGATCTATTACATGCACCTAATGAATGCTAGATTGGATATATTTGTAATGTCACAATGATTTCAAATGCCTATAAATTGGCTTCCTTGTATCCAACTATAGCAATGAAATAAAAAACCAATTCCAACAACTTCTTTTGCAAAAGAAAATTTCCAGCAGCTTCTCTCTCTGTGATTGGCTGAAGCCAGCAACATCCTTCTTGTTGTGCATGGTACAACAGCAACAATTGAGAAATCCTATCTTCCTGTCTAAGCAAAGCCAATAACAGTGCCTATGAACTAGTATTAGAGCTTTCTAATCTTTGGGCTACATCAGCAAGAAGCGGTCCCCTGCACCAGCAACTTCTACCCCTTGTTTTGGGTCTGAAATACCCAACAAATAAAAAAAATTTCAACCGTGAGGAGGCTGAATTTTTTCTTCATCATTTTTCCCATCACTGTCAGTCTCAGCATCTTCCAATAGAAGCAACATCTTCCAACAGAAGTTGGTTATTGATCAGCCTTGAGAATCCATATTCATCACCATCATCAAACTGTCCAAATTTTTAGATTTCTATAATCTGTTAGTTTTTCTTTTTTCATCATCTCAACTGGTGGACGTTCTTTGAACTCTTGCAGGTTCTATCAGCATATATTATTCAAATATTTATTTGGATTGAAATATTTTTAACTGACAAGTACAATACAACCCCAAATACCCAAGTTCTCTAAGGACAACTATGAAAATTGGTGCATCCAAATGAAAGCCTTGTTCGGATCTCAAGATCTATGGGAGATCATCACCGATGGATATGTAGAACCCACGACAGAGCAATAAGTAGCCTATACGAATGAGCAAAAGGTTACCCTCAAAGATCAAAGGAAGAAAGACAAGAAGGCTTTATTCTTTATCTATCGAGGGTTGGATGATTCAACTTTTGAAAAGGTCGCCGAAGTGACATCAAGCAAGCAAGCTTAGGAAACCCGTAGCACCATCTTCAAAGGTGTTGATCGAGTGAAGCGGGTTCGCTTTCAAACACTAAGAGATTAGTTCGAGGCGGTGCATATGGAAGAAGGTGAAAGTATTTCTGACTACTTCTCACATCTTCTTGTTATTATTAACAATTTAAAAATAAATTGTGAAAAATTTGAAGACATGTGTCATGAAAAATGCACTATGATCACTCACAACCAAGTTTGATCACGTGGTTGTGGCGATCGAAGAATCAAAGGACTTAAAAAAATTGTCCATTGAAGAGTTGATGGGATCATTGCAAGTACATGAGCAACGAATACAAAAGAATGTAGAAATGATGCTTGAACATGCCTTGGAGTCTAATTTGACTCTAAATGAACAAAGAGGTCGTGGAAATATGAAAATACTCAGTACCGAAATTGCAACAAGTTTGGCCATTATACATCAGATTGTTGGAGCAAGCCAATCGATCAAGATGAACAATCCAACTATGTCAAAGCATATCAAATCATGAAGAGGAAGGAACCACACTCTTCCTTGCACAAGAAAAAGGCTGTGATCGATCATGTGTGGTATCTTGATACGAGTGCAAGTAATCACATGTGTGGCGATGAAAATCTAGCTCTTTATAGAACTCAGAGAAGGAATTCATGGCGATGTGACATTCGAAGACTCATCAAAAACTCCGGTGAAAGGTAAAGGTTAAATTAAAATTTACCAGAAAAATGTTGAGCCGCAATTCATTTCTAATGTATATTACATACCCAACATGAAAAGTAAAATCCTCAGCATCGACCAACTAGTTGAAAAGGGGCCTGTGATACACATGGAAAACTCAGTTATGTCATTAAAAGATGCATGCGGTAGACATGTGGCATGGGTCCAAATGGGAAAAAATCGAATGTTCCCACTTCATATAAACATAAGCCTCAAGAAGTGCCTTTATGGACGTGCCAATAATGAATCATAGAAGTGGCATCTTCGCTTTGGTCATCTGAATTTTAATGGCCTTAAGCTCCTATCCTAATCAAGCATGGTGCATGGATTTCCTGCTATTGAAGCTCCAGAACATGTGTGTGAGGCATACACACTTGGCAAGCAGTAGAGGAACTCCTTCCCAGTTGGAGTATCCCGAAGAGCAAAGGAGCCATTGCAATTGGTTCACACTGATATCTGTGAACCCATGGAGACACCATCTCTTAGAGGTAACAGATATCTCATTACCTTCATTGATGATTACAATAGAAAACTCTAGTTATTCTGCATTAAAGAAAAGTCTGAGAGGCCTTTTCTATCTTTAAAATTTTCATAACCCGAGTTGAAAATGAAAGTGGCTACAAAATCAAGGTCCTCAGATCTGACAGAGGTGGGGAATACACCTCAAATGTTTTTTGAGAATATTACAGGAAAATGGCATTAAGTAGCAAGACACTACAGCTTACACACCACAACATCCTAAAGGAATTGCGGAATAGAAGAACCGCACCATCCTTGACATGACGAGGACCATGTTGAAGGAGAAAGGCCTACCAAAGAGCTTTTGGGGAGAAGCAGTTGTATGTACTGCATATCTGCTCAATCGATGTCCCTCTAAGAACGTCATGTTCATCACACCACAAGAGGCATGTGATGGGTTTTTTAACACACCGTCGACCGGTCGTGAGCCTTGCTCGACCGGTGGAAGGCTGGTCTCGACCAGTCGTGGGAGTCGAGTCGTGGCACGACTCAAAGTCCAGCGAATTTGGGCTATTTTTCTCCGGGGTGCTCGACCAGTCGATCGAGGTAGTCGACCTGTCGAAGGTGGCTCTCGACGAGTCGTGGACTCGGTTCGACCAGTCGAAGTTACGCAGATTCGTTCCACAATTTTGCACGGATTTCGTGTCGCAAGTTCTTTCGCAATTGGGATGCAGAAGGGAGTTTCCTAAAACTATAAATAGGAGTTCCTAGGGTTTTCTAGGGTATGCAAGAGGGTTTCCTAAAGCTTTATAAGGAATTTGCTAAAGGGTTTAGGGCTATTAAAGGTGAGAGAGAGAAAGAGAGAAAGAGAGAGATGAAGCTTATAAAAGGGAGGTTCTGCTCGTGGAGGTTATCTACTATGTAATCTATATCTCAGCGCTTCTATGTCCTCGTAATCGGTTACATCTCTCCGTTTTCCCTATTTTTCTTATTGTTTATCCACTCCTGCGTGAATGAAGAAGTTTGTAACGTTCTACTTCATAGTGGATTGTTGATCTGGACGAGGTCGCGTGCTTTTTTACCTCTTTAAGGGTTTTCCACGTAAAAATCTCTTATGCGTGTGTGATTGATGCATTGATTGTTTTCATTGCTTTATTATCCATAATTCTAGTTTGTTCTGGAGGGCTAGATCCTAAGGTTTTGTGCAAAGCCCCCAATAAAGTGGTATCAGAGCTAAGTTCATTGAACGGGTAGGATTGGTTTTGAATTATGGAAGGTGGCTCATCAAGGATGATTAGCCTCAATGGTTCTAACTGGACCATATGGAAGGCTAAGATGGAGGACTTGTTTTACTGCAAGGTCCTATATTCTCCAATTTTAGCCATATCAGCAAAATCCAAGGATATGACTGATGATGATTGGAAGAAGATGGACCGGAAGGCAGTGGGGTTTATTAGACAATGGTTGGATGATTCAGTGTTCCACCATGTGTCTAAGGAAACCTCAGCCGCTAGCCTATGGCTGAAATTACAAGGGATGTATGAGAGGAAGACAGTCGGTAATAAAAATTTTCTGATAAGGCGACTTGTGAATCTCAAGTTCAAGGATGGTGGTTCTGTGGCTGAGCACATGAATGAGGTCAGCAATATAGTGAACCAACTCACCTCTATGAAGATGGTCCTGGATGATAAATTACAGGCTTTACTATTGCTTAGTTCATTGCCTGACAGTTGGGAGACATTGGTGGTGTCTCTACATAACTCCGCGCTAGAAGGAAAGATATCCATGGAACAGGTAACCAGTTGTCTCTTCAATGAGGAGACAATGAGGAAGTCTCAGGGGTTTACTCAGCAAGAGGCTCTTGTGACATAGGAACGGGGGAGAGGAAAGAACAGGAAGGGCGGGAAGGCCCGAGATAAATCAAGAGGGAAGTCGAGTAACAGGAAAGATGTTGATTGCTGGAATTGTGGCAAGAAGGGCTACTACAAGCATGAATGTTGTGGTAAGAAGAACGACAAGAAAGGAAAAGAGAAGGAAGATGAATCAGATTCTACTGCGGTCGCTTCAAGATGGCGACATGGTAGTTATTCTTTCAGTAGATCATGATGTATGTCTCACGGCTACGAGTCAGGACACCGACTGGGTGATAGACTCGGGAGCTTCTTTTCATGCGACTCCACACAGGGATTCCTTCACAAGCTACAAGTCAGGTGACTATGGGACTGTGAAGATGAGAAATTTTGGCGTATCAAAAATTATGGGAGTTGGTGATATTTGTGTGAAGACCGATGTGGGCTGCACATTGGTTCTCAGGGATGTGAGGCATATCCCAAACCTTCGCCTCAACTTGATGTTGACGGGAAGGTTAGATGATGATAGCTATGAAAGCTGGTTTGCTGGTGGGCGATGGAAGCTCATCAAGGGTTTGTTGATCGTGGCCAGAGGAAAGAAGTGTTGCACCCTTTACAAGGCAAGTGTCAGTATGTGCAAGGGTGGGTTGAACGCAATGGAAGATTCAGCTATTGACATGTGGCACAGGCGTCTACGCCACATGAGTGAAAAAGGGCTTCAGCTACTAGCGAGGAAGCGACTCCTTCTAGACGTGACAGGTACACCTCTCAAAACCTATCTTGATTGTTTATCAGGGAAACAGCATAGAGTTTCATTTGTTAAATCTGCTTCTCATGTTAATAAAGTGCATACATTAGATTTGGTTTATTCTGATGTTTGTGGTCCTATAAGGACAAAACCTTGGGTGGGGCATTGTATTTTGTTACTTTTATAGATGATGCATCTAGGAGGGTTTGGGTTTATGCTTTGAAATCCAAGGACGAGGTCTTTGGTGTGTTTAAATTGTTTCATGCTATGGCCGAGAGAGAGACAAGTAGATCATTGAAGTGCATCCGCACTGACAATGGTGGTGAATACATTGACGACTTTCATGAATACTACAAGTCCGTGGGTATACGGCATGAACAGACGGTTCCCAAGACCCCCCAGCATAATGGTGTAGCTGAGCGAATGAATCACACAATTGTAAAGAGAATCAGATGCATGTTATCCCATGCGAAATTGCCCAAGACGTTCTGGGGAGAAGCAATACACACGGCAGTGTATTTGATAAACAGGTCTCCATCAGCCCCGTTGAATGGAGAAGTGCCTGAGAAGGTGTGGACTGGACATGATCCATTGTACAGTCATCTCAGGGTGTTTGGATGCAGGGCATCCGTTCACGTACCAAAGGACGAGAGGTCCAAGCTCGATATGAAGATCAGACAGTGTGTGTTCTTAAGGTACGGTGATGAAAAATTCTGTTACAGATTGTGGGATCCGACCGAGAGGAAGCTCGTCAGGAGCAGAGATGTGGTTTTCTTTGAAGATCAGTATAGAAAACATTGGTAAGCCAGAGAAGAACCAGCCTAGTTCAGGTGAACTAGAGGACATGGATCCGGTTACTCCTCTTGTGGTGCCTGATGACGGGGGAGTACAGCAATGTGTAGAGGGCGAGGGAGTTTCTTCAGAAGATGGACCAGGGGAGCAACCCCCACTTGATCCACCTGTTGACCCACAGGTGAGGAGGTCATCTAGGGATAGACAGTCGTCTAAGAGGTACTACCGCATGAATATATTATGCTCACTGATGGGGGAGAGCCAGAAGATTATTCTGAGGCCCTAGCCGACGAGCATAGGGGGGAGTGGTTGAAAGCTATGCAAGAGGAGATGAAATTCTTGCATAAGAACCACACCTATGATATAGTGAAATTGCCTAAGGGCAAGAAACCTTTGAGCAACAAGTGAGTGTTTAGAAAGAAGATCGAGCAGAAGAATTCACAGACGAGGTTCAAGGCCATACTTGTGGTGAAAGGGTTTGGTCAGAGGAAAGGCATAGACTTTGAGGAGATATTCTCACCAGTGGAGAAGATGACATCTATACGGGTGTTGCTTGGGTTGACAACTAGCATGGATCTGGAGATAGAGCAATTAGATGTTAAAACTGCCTTTCTCCATGGTGACCTGGAAGAAGAGATCTACATGCACCAACCAGAGGGGTTCGAAGTCAAGGGTAAGGAGCATATGGTGTGTAGGCTGAGGAAGAGCTTGTATGAGATGAAACAAGCTCCTCGGCAATGGTACAAGAAGTTCGACTCGTTTATGTTGAAACATGAGTATAACAGAACGGAGTCAAACCACTGTGTGTTCACGCGCAAGTTCTCAGATGGTGATTCTTAGTTCTGCTCTTATACGTTGATGACATGCTCATCATGGGAAAAGACATCAAGAAGATCGATAGGCTGAAACAGGAATTGGGCAAGTCTTTTACGATGAAAGACTTGGGCCCGGCTAGGCAGATCCTAAGAATGGAGATAACCCGTGACAGAAGCAACAAGAAGCTTTGGCTGTCACAAGAGTGGTATACTGAGAAAGTCCTAGAGTGGTTCAATATGAATGCAGCGAAGCCGGTCAGTACTCCACTAGATGGTCACTTCAGATTGAGCGACAGGTAGTGTCCCAAGATGAAGGCAGATGTGAAAGAGATGTAGAAGATACCCTACGCGTCAGCGGTAGGAAGTTTGATGTATGCTATGGTGTGTACACGCCCAGACATAGCATATGCGGTTGGTGTTGTCAGTCGGTATCTTACCAATCCTGGCAAAGAGTATTAGGCAGCGGTGAAGTGGATACTGCAGTATCTAAGAGGCTCATTCAGGTTGAGCCTATGCTATGGTGACGGTAAACCTGTGTTAGAGGCCTACACAGATGCAGATATGACAGGTGACATAGACTCCAAGAAGACTACATCGGGGTTCATGTTCACGTTTACAGGGGGAGCAGTTTCTTGGCAGAGCAAGCTACAAAAGGTCGTAGCGTTGTCGATGACAGAGGCCGAGTACATTACAGTCACAGAAGTATGTAAAGAGATGCTTTGGATGAAGAGGTTCCTACAGGAACTTAACCTGAAGTAGGAGGAGCACGTGGTCTATTGCGATAGTTAGAGTGTTATACACTTGAGCAAGAATCCAAGTCAGCATTCCAAGTTGAAACACATAGAGATTCGGTATCACTGGATCAGGGATACTTTGGAACAGAAGGTGTTACAACTTGAGAAGGTCCACACGGACGATAATGGGTCAGACATGATGACTAAGGCTTAATTTGCTCAAGGGTAAATTTGAAGTTTGTAGAAACCTGGCTAGCTTGAAGAAGGTGGATCCTTCCTGGGTCAAAAAGGGAGAGATTTGATGGGTTTTTTAACCCGTCGTCGACCGGTAGTGAGCCTCGCTCGACCGGTCGAAGGCTGGTCTCGACCAGTCGTGGGAGTCAAGTCGTGGCACGACTCAAAGTCCAGCGAGTTTGGGCTATTTTTCTCCGGGGTGCTCGACCAATCGACCGAGGTGCTCGACCGGTCGAAGGTGGCTCTCGACGAGTCGTGGACTCGGTTCGACCAATCAAAGTTACGTAGATTCGTTCCGTGATTTTGCGCGGCTTTCGTGTCGCAAGTCCTTTCGCAACTGGGATGCGGAAAGGAGTTTCCTAAAACTTTAAATATGAGGTACCTAGGGCTTTCTAGGTATGACAAAAGGGTTTCCTAAAGCTTTATAAGGGATTTGCTAAAGGATTTAGGGCTATCAAAGGTGAGAGAGAGAGAGAAAGAGAGAGAGGAAGCTTATAGAAGGGAGGTTCTGCTCATGGAGGTTATCTACTATGCAATCTATATCTCAGCGCTTCTATATCCTCGTAATCGGTTAAATCTCTCTGTTTTTCCTATTTCTCTTATTGTTTATCCACTCCTGTGTGAGTGAAGAAGTTTGTAACGTTCTACTTCATAGTGGATTGTTGATCTGGACGAGGTCCCGTGGTTTTTTACCTCTCTGAGGGTTTTTCACGTAAAAATCTCTTGTGTGTTGTGTGATTGATGCATTGATTGTTTTCATTGATTTATTATCCATAATTCTGGTTTGTTCTGGAGGGCTAGATCCTAAGATTTTGTGTAAGGCCCCCAACAACATGGAGCGGCTACAAGCCAAGTGTGGCGCACCTTAAAATCTTTGGGTGTGTTTCATACGCTCAAGTTCCAGAAGCACGATGGAAGAAACTTGATGATCGTGGCGCGCGAGAAGTGTATCTTCATCGGCTACAGTGAAGAGTCAAAGGCATACAAGCTCTACAACCCACTAACTAATAAGGTGGTGATAAGTAGAGATGTGGTGTTCTGCGAGGAAGAAGCTTGAAAGTGGAACCAAGAATATTTAGCCAAAGAAAATCAGGTCGAGGCTGAAGAATATGAAGAAGAGAGGCATATGAATTAAGAGCAGACACCCACATCACCCCCTTCGGATCGCAGAAGTCCGGGAGTATGTTCCATCTCCCCTAGAAGTACTTCATCAAATTAAAATTCAACTAGCACATCTTCATCCAATTCTCCTTCACCCTTGGCTCCTATTAAACATTACATAAAAAATGACCAACGCCGATGATCCTGTACTAGTTTCCCGTACGACTTTTAACCGTCGGAATCATCTATGGCTAAAAGCCGTCCCTGTATCACGAAAAGCTGTCACCAAAACCAAGTGGTTTTTAATGGTGGACGTTCAATCACTAATGTTTTCCTTTCGTGTGGTCTGCCTGAGATTTAGATTTGGCTCTTTTTTTGTTCAAGCTCTAGAATGATCTTGAGAATATGATAGATGGTGTGGATAGAGCACATACATCATGGTAGGGACCGCAGAGCACGACACTACCCACCTTGCCAGTGGCACCATCAGAAGCACGTCTGAAAGCAGACTGCACGTCCGGAAGGAGATTGCATTCTTCCCTGCCAGGATGATGATCCGTCCGGACAGGGCTATGTGGGGTCCACCCCAATGTAAGGGTTTTATCCACGCCGTCCATCCATATTTACATATAATTTTAGGGTTTAAACTTAAAAATTAGGCAGAATCAATGCTTAAGTGGACCACAAAGTGGGGATTGAATTCCCACCATTAAAAACTTCTTGGGAGCTATAGAAGTTTTGGATCAAGTTGATATTTGTGTTTTCATCTCATCCAAGTCTACATGACATTGTGAATAGGTTGGATGGTAAAAAAACATCACTGTGGCCCTTATAAAGGTTTCAACAGTGGGTGTCGTTATCACTGTTGTTTCCTTTGGTGTGGCCCACTAGAGTTATGGGCCTGTCTCTTTTTTAACATCATAATGTAAAATAATATAAGAAAATGGATGAAATCCTTACATCATGGTGGGCCGAACGGAGCCCTGCCCGACTGAAACATTGTTCGGGCGGGGTAGGACTCAATCCCGTAGCTGGCTGGTGTACCACACAAGCTGTGGAAGCGGATTGGCTGGTGTCCCTCACACCAGCTATATAGCTGTTGTATTGACGTCAGCAAGTTTTGTGGGTCTGATCATGAGGTATGTGTTATATCCAAACCATCCATTCATTTGGCGAGCTCGTTTTAAGGCTTGATACGAAAAATAAGACAGATTTAACTATCAAGTGGACCACACTGTAAAAGGTAGTGGCGGATTGAACGTCTACCATTGAAACCCTTTTTAGGGTCATAGAAGTTTTGGATCAATATGAAATTTGTTTTTCCTCTTCATTCAGGTCTTTGGGACCTTATGAATAGATTGGATGGAAAATAAATGTTAAGGTGGGCCCTACAAATTGTTTAACGGTGAAAATCAATATCTCCGCTGCTATTTGTGGTGTGGTCCAGATGATCTTTGAATATGATTCATTTTTTGGATAATGCTCTAAAATGATCTCTAAAAATAGTTGAACGGTGTAGATATGATAAATACATCACTATGGGGCCCACGTAACTTTGATCTCCTTTGAACCATTCATACAACTCGGAGCTTGAGGAGTGTCAGTGCTCGTCTTCGCACGACACGTACCTGCAATAGTTACATAGCTGGTGTGTTGTACACCATCCAATCCACTTCCACACACTGTATAGCTGGTGTATTGAAGTCAGCAAGTATTGTGGGTCCCATCATTAGGTGTCTTATATCTAAACCATCCATCCATTTGGCGAGCTCATCCTAAGGCTTGAGCTGAAAATTAAGACAGATCTAAAGATAAAGTGGACCACACTGCAAAAATCAATGGTGGATTGAACGTCTACCATTGAAACCCTTTTAGGGGTCACAAAAGTTTCTGACCAATATGAAATTTGTTTTTCCTCTTCATCCAAGTATTTTTGACCTTATGAACAGATTAGATGGAAAATAAATGTTATGGTGGGTCGTGCGAATATTTTAACGGTGAAAATCATTATCCCTGCTGCTATTTTTGGTGTGGTCCATTTAAGTTTTGGATATGATTCATTTTTTGGATAATGCTCTAAAATGATATCTTACATTTTATGAACGGTGTGGATATAATAAATATATCATTGTGGGGCCCATGTAACTTTGTTCACCTTTGAACCATTCTTAGAACTCGGATCTCGAGGAGCATCAACGCTCGTCTTCGCATGACACGTATCTCTCAAAAAATAAAAATCAAAAATCAAAACGTGCTCTTATCTCCCCCCAAAATTAGAAAACCTCCCTAAATCGCCTAATCCAAACCTCTCTCTCCCCTCTCTCAGCCCCCCTCTCTCCCCCCAAAATTAGAAAAGCCCCCAAATCCAGACCCCTCTCTCTCCCCTCTCTCAGGCAAAATAGGAAAAAGAGAAGGCATTTTTTGTGGATTGTCCAAAATCCTTGAATTCTAGAGCCGCTCACCCAAGATCCTAAGGTATTTTTTTGCAGATCAGTGAGAGAATGTAAGAATTTGTACTATTTTCTCCAATTTCTGGCATTTATTGTTCATACGCCTGCGATTAGATCAATTTTTGGGCGATTTTTATTATTATTATTTCTTTCCTACAGTTTTGGTTTTTATAGCGGATCAATCCGTGGATGTGTGGGTATTTTAGCAAGTTGGTTTGTTTCTCAGTCCAACTTAGTCAATTTCAGTAGTTTACAAAACCTTCCAAGCAATCATTGCTTCGTGAAAAATCAATTGGATTTTGAGATATTGTTGATTCCCCGCCTAAATCATCAGGTGGAATCAAAACAAGCTGCAAAAAGGGTTTCAGATCAAAACGAAGGTTTCATCTCAGAACCCTAGTTTTGACAATGCATCCAAACAAGCCCTTAAAGCCACCATTTGCATTATACGTCGGTCAGTAGAGGTTTCTTGAACTATGAATAACAGAAACTTATTCAACTTCCTTCATAGCATACATGTGACAAATGTCTGGGGTGATTCAAGCTATTTTTCTAGTCAGGTGGTCCACAATCAGCAGTTTAATTGTCAAATGTTTGCCATGTGTTCCATGAGATGGCTGCATAGTATTTATGTGACTCAAGCTTGCATATTAGCTTCCTCCATAGATGAACACCATTTGAAGGTCATCCGCCACTAATATGTATGTGTTTCTCTAATACTAATTTATGCTTATGATTATATACACCTCCATTTAAAAATATTAATGACATGTTATACTTGTACATATAGTCTGATTTGATAAATATTGGCAAGAAATGCGATCTTTGCAATTGGAAGAAACGGGTAGTTGCTCGTGGTGAGGTGCATGAAGTTGATCCAACTGCCCATGTCCATGAAGCAGATCTGTGCGAAGGAAATTTTAGTGTTGTCCTGGTCAAGATTATAGCTTCGCAGGCAGAGTTGTAGAAGGAAGATGGTTATCATCATACACTTGGAGAGATCGGCGTAGGAGGATTTGTTGTTTGGCCCAAACTATTTCTAACCATATATCCATGATGTTTATGATTAGACATTACAATAACTGACACAATTTACTTTTGTTTTTAAACTATACAGTAACATAAACACTTATCTGCATATTATGGAATGGAATGGATTTAACACTCACATCAGATTACACCCACATATATGAAATGGAATGGAATGCATTTTACACTCACATTAGATTACACCCAACATACATTGAATGGAATGGATTTAACACCCACATTTATGCATTCATATATTTGGTTGGCATTTCCACCTCCCTTTGAGGAATTGAAGGATTCATAATAATTTTCACTTCTTTTAGTGTTATTCGCACTTGGGAGAGAGAGAGAGAGAGAGAGAGAGAGAGAGAGAGAGAGAGAGAGAGAGAGAGAGAGAGAGAGAGAGAGAGAGAGAGACAGAGAGAGAACTATAGGGAATTTTCATCATCCGTGGCAGCTGTTGCAGAGAATGCGATCAACTCCGACGAGAAGTTCCTTGATCGTTATTCCATGGCTATTGTTGGTTCTGCATGTGTACAAAAATTACACCGAAAATAGATGTGTAAATATTTTTGTACAAAAATATTTTGAAAGTTTAGGTTTTGATTTAGGATTTCTCATAATTTGGCTGTCTTTTTTTGCAGGGTCTAAGATACTCTCATGATTTCTTCAACTATGAGTTTTGGCATCTTCAGCTTTTTCTTTGAATGAAAAAATAATAATAATAAATAAAAATAGAGAGAGAAGATGAGAAGGTGTGGCCATGTTTTGCCAGTGAGCATGAGCTACCAAGTGTAATTTTTACCGATATTTTGCTTATGGTTTGCTGACCTCTAGCATCTTTCTGTATGCAGCATTGATTTTAAGATAAGGACCATTGAGCTTGATGGCAAACGAATCAAGCTACAAATTTGGGATACAACTGGTCAGGAGCAGTTCAGAACGATCACAACAGGTGGACTGCTTACTTCTCTTGAAGAAATAGTAAGCTTACTTGCATCTTACTCTTCCAAGATGCATTAATGTGGCATATGCTTATGATCCAGGCTGTTCATTTGGGGGGCTCCTCCATGTATGTTCAGTGGCCTAAAAGTCTGCCTGGTCCCACTTGTCAGGTGGCCACACATGTACAGAAACATGGGTGTTTAAACAGGGTTGAACGAGGTCAACATTTTGACTTACATGTCCCCCACCCAATGACCAGATCAACATATTTTTTAAGAGCTTGGATCTCTCGCGTATTAACATCTTTGGGGAGAGAAAAATAAAAAATAAATATCCTAGTTGTAAGATGTTGGCCTTTCCACGTGTTTTCCTCTTTTCACTGGCAAGAGAGTTGTCCTTTATTCATGATTTTTTTTTCTGAATCACTTGTCTGTAGCTTACTACCGAGGTGCCATGGGCATTCTGCTGGTTTAAAGGTATTTCTCTTGATTGGGTTCAAGCCTCAGAAAAATTAACTCCTATACATTTGGTGGCACATGTTTTTGTTTAATGGTATTTCTCTTGATTTAATGGTCTCATGCAGCTCGAAGATAAGGTTGCACAGGGGTGAAAAATCCGAAGGAGCTAGGGCATGAGATGGCGACCATGCCGCCGCGCAAGAGATCGTGCTTCCTCCACCCCTAGATCTCAGAGGAGCAGATTTCGTCGGAGAATAGATTGGGAGAAAGGGAAGAATTTTTTCGTTGGAAACCTTCCCTTCAGCTGCTCGACTGAGGATGTGTGGAAAATTTTTCAGCGATATGGCCAAATCTCAGAAGTTTATCTCCCCCATTTCCCTGGCACTAGCAACTCTAGGGGATTCGGATTCGTCCAATTCATGTACGAAGATGATGCTAGAGCTGCCAAGGGGGTCCTAGATGGGAAGAAAATCGATGGCAGAGTCGTGACAATCAGAGATGCTCGCCCTATCTCGGTTCATCGCCATACTCCTGGAGAGACGCCTGCTTTATTTCCTGAGAACAATGCGGCAGCCAGATCTTCAGATTCAAATTGTCAGGGGTTTCATACCCCCCATCGGAAAGGATGGGAAAAATCGGCTCCTCGCCCCTTCGAACCACCAATATGCCGAGATTCTATAACCACAAACCCTGCTTCCGTGTCCCGAAAACTCCAAGACCTTGATCTCGGTTTGGTCGGTTGCTCAGGTGAAAAGGGGATCTCGATACTGCAGATCATTAATGAATTCAGAAACTCAAGATTCAGGGCTTCAACCATTGACGTTACAAGGATTTCCAGATTTCGATTCCTCATTATATTCAAATCAAAATCAGAGCTTAAGGATTTTGTGGCAGATTCTTCCTTCTGGCAAAATCTGAGGCTGGTGGAGGTCAGCCCGTGGTCGACTGAGATTTACCCTAGTGTTGAAGATACTTGGATTCATCTGTATGGAATCCCAGCTCATGCATGGCTGGAATCTGTCATTACGGATCTAGCATCCTCCTTTGGTAATGTTGTGCAGATCGATACTTGTGCCCGGTTTGGGATTTTTCAAATGTTTGCTAGAGTATAGGTAAGGATGGCTTTGGGATCCTTTTCAAATTCCGCTCAGATCCTTCATGTGAATGGGAAACCTTTCAGCATCTGGGCTCAGCTAGAAGGTGTTAAGGAAGACTGTCCTACCCACCCGGCCAAGGTTCATCATGACAAGGTGTCCCCTCATCCTGGCAACACCAAAGAATGGGTTTTATCCATATTCCTGGGATCCTATCACACGGCTGTGACATGCCCTGAAGATGACTGTGGAAATGACAATGTTAGTGATGGTCCTGATATGAGCAGTCCTCTCGCAAATGCCCCGATGCCTCCCAACGTACCTGATACAAGCGTGATGGTTAATCAGAACATCCCATCCCAGTCATCTCCTACTATAGGTGGAAACAATATCCCTGTGTAACCAATGCCTCCCTTCCTCACCTCTGCTATGCACCTTGCTCCTATCATGACAGCAAAACCACACTCCCCTGCCTCCCCACCCCAAAGGATTCCACCGACTTCAATTCCTGCAGCAGATCGTCTACCCTCCGAAGTGCCACTGACTATTGAATCGGCTCCAACCCATGAGCATTTAGAAGTGCCTCATCCTACAACAATCAGTCAATTTTCTCATCAGGTGCGCGACAACTCTGTTTTTACCTCCTCTGTTGCCATCGTTCCATATAGCCTTCATGTTCCATCGGATTTGTGTGTTGTTCCCATTCCAGATAGGCCATTTGGGGATGTTAGATGTGCCCCTTACATCTCCAGTTCGTTAGGGGATTCCCCTGTCCAATCTCAAACTGAATCAGAGGAAGTTAGGGAGTATGATGATGGTGATTCTCCATATCATACCCCAGTTCCTCTTACTCCATCTGAGGGGGTTAATCACCCATACAGAGGCCTCACAGATGGTTGCATACAGGTCTATAAGCCATTACACCTTACAGTTGATCTTTCCCCGTATCATAGTAAGGGAGGTCGCCCCAACATTCAACAGGAGGGACTAGGAGCTTCTAGCTCTATGTCAGTCAAGAAGGTGGATTCAGAGGGTTTTTGGAAAAAACAAGTATAAAAGGTTGGAACGCAGGGCTGCCATCTCAGGTAATTTTTCTAATGGATAACTTCCTTATCTGGAACGCTCGGGGCATGGCCAATGCGGCCACGATTCAGATTGCGAGAATATTTATTTAGAAGTTTAAGCCTTCGTTGTTTGCTATCTTGGAACCGATGGCCAGAGATTCCAGGAGAGTGAGCATAGGGCTAAGGATTGGTTTTCACTCTTCCGTTTCAAATGAAGGTGAAGGAGGTAAAATATGGATATTTTACAATAATGCGGTGTCTTTTTCTGTCATTGAGATGACTAATCAAATGATTTCAGCTGATGTGTGCAATCAGAACCAGACTGTGGCATTTAGGTTCTCCTTTGTGTATGCCAAATGCTCCAGGTATAGTAGGAGAGTGCTTTGGGAAAGCATGGAATCCCTTGCCACTAATACTAGTGAGCCTTGGGCTGTCAGCGGGGATTTCAACGCAGTGATTAACAGCACTGAGAGGTTGGGTAGTAGGTCCCAAGATCTAGCGAGTGCTTCAGAGTTCCGAGAAGCCATCAACGCTACTGGCCTGCTGGACGCGGGCTTTGAAGGCAGCAGATTCACCTGGTGTAATAACCAGGCTGGTTCTTTCAGGGTTTGAACGAGGTTGGATAGGGTCCTCTGTAACGGGGACTGGATCAATAATTTCCCGGGTTTTACTGTCAAGCACCTCCCGAGGGTGTCTTCTGATCATGCCCCTCTTCTGATTCATTTTCCTTCCCCTATTTCTCAGGCTCCTAGGCCTTTCCGCTTCCAAAGGATGTGGATGTTAGACAACTCCTTTCACCTCCTGGTAGAGGATGCTTGGAAAGAAGAGATGGTTGATCAGTCCATGATAAACCTCCTGCTAAAATTCAAGAAACTCAAGACACAGCTGAAGATTTGGAACCGTGATGTTTTCGGGAACATCTTCTAGAATCTGAGAACCGCGGAGCAGGAATTAATTGATTTGGAAGAGAGAGCTCAAGTTACAACCGCTGATATCGAGTCGGGTCACATTAATGCTGTAAAAGTTAAGTTGGAAAATTTGGAGCTTGCGGAAGAAAGCTTTTGGAAGCAGAAATCCCGCAACAACTGGTTGAAGGAAGGTGATAGGAACACAAAGTTCTTCCACCTTTCCGCCTCGGAGAAAGCTCGAAAAGCAGGCATTCATGAAATTGAATTAAACTCTGGCCAATTCACTTCTGACCGTGAGGTTATTAAAAGGGAAGCGGTTTCATTTTTCCTCTCCTTGCTTTCCTCGAACTCCTCCTCTGACCACACTGCAGGTATGGGTGAGCTCATGGAATGCATGCCCTCCCTCATTTCGAACGACGAAAACGTGGCCCTTTTGAGTTCCCCTTCCTTGGAGGAGGTGAGCAGAGCTGCTCTTGCCCTCCCTAAGGATAGTGCACCAGGCCCTGATGGGCTTTCAAGAGCTTTCTATTCGGGTTGTTGGAGTATCATCAAGCATGATATTCACAAAGCGGTGGTGGGGTTCTTCCAAGGAGGGCTCCTTCCCAGGACCTTCACATCCACTCTCATAGTACTTGTGCCCAAAAGAATGGGTCATAAATCCTTCTCTGATATTCGCCCGATAAGTCTATGTAACTGCCTATACAAAATCTTTGCCAAGGTCATTGTCAATCGGCTTAGACCCTTACTCCCGAAGTTGATATCCCTTGAGCAAGGAGCTTTAGTTAAGGGTCGCGCTATAGCTGAAAATATTTCCCTCGCCCAAGAAATATTTAGAGATATTGATAGGAAAGTTCATGGGGGAAACATTATTCTGAAGCTAGACATAGAAAAGGCTTATGATAGAGTGAATTGGGGTTTCTTGAAGCAGGTGTTGCTTAAGTTTGGTTTCTGCTCCGAATGGGTGGAGATTCTGGAGTCTTGTTGGAATAATAATTGGTTCTCGGTTCTTGTAAATGGTGAGAGTTGTGGCTTCTTAAGATCCTCCAAGGGCTTGCGACAAGGTGATCCCCTCTCCCCCAGTCTCTTCATTCTTGTGGCTGAAGCTTTCAGTAGGGGGATTTCCAAGATGGTGTCTAGTGGCTTATGTCGGCCTTTCAAGCTCAAACGGGGATGCATTCAGATATCTCACTTACTTTATGCTGATGACACGGTATTATTTCTCAACGGCTTCCTTAAGTCCCTGGCAGAGATGCAACGGTTCATCTCAAATTACCAATTAGTTTTTGGTCAAAAACTAAACTACAGGCAGAGTTCTTTCCTCGTTTCTTCTAAGATGCCAACTGGCAAGACCAGAGCAATTGAAAGGATTCTGGGTTTCCCAAAATCTTTTGGTAATTTCACCTACTTGGGGGTTCCGATTGTGAAAGGCAGAATTAAGTGTAGTGTTTCCAGCCCGCCGCTTGACAAGTTGAAGGCCAAAATTCAAGGCTAGAATGCAAGAATCCTCTCTCCGGCAGGTAGGCTGACTCTGATCTGTTCGGTTCTTGGTAGCATCCCTATCCACACGATGTCGGCGACCGTCGTTCCTAAGAAAGTGTTGAAAGACATGGAAGTTTCTTTTGCTAATTTCTTTTGGGGATGGCATAATGGGAAGAAAAAGCTCCACTGAAAAAATTGGAGCTCCATATGCCTTCCAAAGGATGAGGGTGGGCTGGGTATCAGAAAAATGAAAGAAGTCATGTGAACTTTGCAGTGTAAGATGGCCTGGGCAGCTCGATACGGCAGGAAGGAAAGCTTATGGGCGGATTTCATGAGAGCGAAATATCATCTCCCTGGGGACACTGCTGCCTACAACAGTCATATTTCCTTTATATCTCCTTTTTGGAAAATCATGGTGGGCCTTTTTCCTTTCCTAGACAGAAACATCCAATGGGATGTGGGCCATGGCCATTGCAATATGTAGTCCTGCAATTAGACCGGTCCGGGCCCTTTAGAAGCCATCCCCTCTCTCTCCATCCCTCCAAACCTCCAAAGTCTCATTGTTGTTGATTTCCTTGATGAGGATGGGCTGAAACCTGCTGCCCCTGTGGTCCTTCCTGATTGGATCAAGGCTCATTTACATCAAGGGGCTTCTGTGTCTCTAAGGCTGAGGACCATCCTTTCTGGCCCCACGCCCCTTCAGGTTTATTTTCAGCTAAATCAGCTTGGGACATCAGCAGAGTTAGAGGGCTAAAGAAGGTCTGGGCCAGGTGGGTGTGGCACCCCAAAATCCCTCCAAAGATATCCATTTTCCTGTGGAGGCTGATGCTCAGTATTATGCCTGTCGATGAAAATATTCAGCATAGAGGAGTGCTGCTAGCTTCTAAGTGCAGCTGCTGCGTCGATGGCCAGGGCCACAGGCTGCAATCGGAATCTCAAGCGCACCTCTTCCTGCAAGGTAATCTAGCTGGTAATATTTGGGATCATATCGCAGGTATGTTTAGGTGCCCCCTCTTCCTTCAATCATTAGTCTAGGACAGGCTTGTGTGGTGGTGGCAAAGGCCTTTTCCCCGCTCTAAGTTCTCAGGCCCCTCTTGTTTAGCCCCTGTCTTTTTTTTTTTTTGTGGGAGATTTGGAGGGCTAGAAATGAGGCTAGATTTGAGGGTTGCCCCATTTCAACTCAAGCAGTGCTCAGAAAAGCCAAATGGTGGCTGATCACGTTGTTCTCTAACCCCCAAAATAGTTCAAATCTGTTGTCGGCTGATCATTCAAATCTCGTCAATATTCTTCAATCCCATCCTACTCGCCCTTCCCCAAATTCACAATCGTCAGGTGGATCAAACCCAAATTGGGGTGGTACAAGCTAAACGTGGATGGATCAGCCCTGTCTAACCCTGGGCCTGCAGGGGGAGGTGGCATCTGCAGAGATAACCTTGTCCTTTTGATTTTTACTTTCAACAACGGGTTTGGGAATGCTTCTAACAACAAAGCTGAACTTAGGGCCGTTCATGACGGCATGGAGCACTGTATAAAGCTTGGATTAAACAATGTGATCATTGAATTAGATTCTAAATGGGTGGTGGACTACATCATCGCCAATTCTACTAGCTCTTGGACATGGAAATACTGGCTGTCCAGAATTCGGAGGCTCAATCTCAGGGGCAATTTTTGAATCTCTCATATTGCTAGAGAAGCAAACAGACCGGCCAACGGATTGGCAAAGCAAGGAAGCCTGTCTCAAGTCACCCAGCTCTTCAGGGAAGTGTTAGATCTCCCCAGGCTAGTTAAGGGCCATTTCCTTTTGGATAAATCTGGTTTGTGCTCTCTTAGGAAAGTATAGGAGTCCTTTTCGTATAGATATGATTGGTGGGCCAGCCTTTGTAGTTGGTGACCGCCCGAATGAGTTTTCTTTTTGGAGAGGCCCGATCATTTTGTGGTGCCCTCCTGGTCTCATGCAGCTAGCCTTCAATAGTTAGATATGAGAACCTTGATTTCTTGGTTTGCCCCACCAGTATTAAAACTACTTGTCAATATGTTCTCTTCAGACTGAACAAATGAGTAGGCAGGCGAGTCTTCTCAAACGTCACTCAATTGGTTTCTGACTGTTCGTTAATCTATTTATCACTGTTATCTTGATTTTATTTTTTAAAAAAATTATTCACTTTTTCTTTAGGTTGCAACTGACCGATTTATTATGGCCACACTCTTTTTTATTGTCAACGGAGTGATTAGCTTAGAACACACGTACGCACGCATGCTCACTAAGTGTGGGATTCCAAGTGGTTTGTGTTTGCACTCTAATTCAAATTCCCTACTCTAGTCAATTGTTTTTGGATAAACAGTCTGAAAAAAATAATTATTGTTTATTCCATATTATACATGCTTTCCATTTGAATGTCTGATACCACCACATTTCTTTTGTTATTTAGACTGCAATATCTGCCCTGCAGTCGGTTCTACAAGAAGATTTCAAGGCCATTGAAATTGAGTTATTGATCTTCTCTTTCATGTCCTTTTAACCAAATAACTGACCCCAAATAGCTGAAAAAACATTACAATGATGATGGTGATGGGGGTTCACTCCTTTAATACCGGTACCACCATATAAGGGACAGACATGGGGCCCAGTGACGTGTTCATGGAATTCCATCACGTGTCACTTTGAAAATCCCAAGCCTCCAAAGATAAGCCCAATCCAAAACTTTGGTGGGCCATAGCACATGAAACATGTTGAGAGGGAACACCCACTGTTTATTAGAGTGTAAGACATACCACATTGTATATATAAAATCCTGTCTGTTCAGATCCTTCACCCAAGGCAGATGAAGGGCCATGCCAAAAAACTGGCTGTTTTGTGACTCAGGTGTCCCCTAGTGAAATTTAAGGGTAGGCGTTCCCACTTAGCTTGTTTTCTTTGCTATAGTCCACTACAAGTTTGGATCGGGCTGAGCATTGGGCATTGGGGCCTTTCGGAAGTTACTCATCTGATGGACGAGTTGGATGGTGTGAATACATCATGTGGACTCCACATCTGGCCTGTCCCATAGCAAGGTTTTGATGGTGCCAGCACCCATTGGAGCGCACCCATTTAACCATAGAAAATATTTCAACCTTGAGATCAATTCACTTGTGTTAGAACCATTTGTTTGTTTTCCATGTAACGCCTCCATCATTACCTTGAAACTAATGGTGTTTTATGAAAATAAATATTTTATAACTTTGGAATTTGGATGATATATCTGATTTTGATTTCTTCCTTTTCTGGAGACTTACCTCCTCAAATATGTTAGTTACTTTACGGCTTTGGAGAAATGGGTATATCTAGTTTTGGATGTGTGCATCGATTAGGCAATTAGTTCTCATTATTTTTTTTATTTAATGAGGAACGCCGACGGTTTTAGCCATCGATGAATGGCCATCGGACTTGTTTTCGACAGCTAAAACTGTAGAAAACACTGACGGATTTAGCCATCGAAAAGATCGTCGGCTTTTGCCGCCGCAAACACTAACGATTTTGGCCGTCGCCCTTAGCTGTTGGAAATGCAGACGGTTTTAGCCCTTAGCCATCGGAAATGCCGACGGTTTTAGCCGTCGAAAACAGTGACGGTCAAAATCCATCGGAGAGCAACGCCCATGCCCCCTTTCCCGACGGACTAACTGTCGGGGAAGGTTATTGCCGACAGTTTTTAGCCGTCAGCGTTGCCTTGTTTTCTTTTAGTGAAATTAAGAAGCCTCAACGACATCTATGTAGAAATGGAGGAAGTGAATTTGTTCTTCCTGTATGCAGACCATGAGCCTCTCACATTTGAGGAGCCCATGAATGAAGAATGTTGGAGAAAAGCTATGGAAGAAGAGATCCATGTTATCAAGAAGAATCACATATGAGAGCTGATCTCACTCCCTAAAGGCCAGTGGACTATTGGTCTCAAATGGTTGTATAAAATCAGCGGAATGCCAATGGTAAGATTGAACAAAATAAGGCAAGACTCATAGCAAAAGTTTATAAACAAAAATATGGGGTATACTATGAAGAAGATTTCGCCCCAATTGCTCGCCTTGACACTATGAGGATGATTATCTCCCTTGCAGCTCATCACAATTAGATGATCTACCAACTGGATGTGAAATCTGCATTATTAAGTGGAATACTCGAAGAAGAAGTCTACGTTGACCAGCCTGAAGGTTTTGTCATGCAAGGGGAGGAATACAAGGCGTATTGACTGAAGAAAGCTCTTTATGGGTTGAAGCACGCTCCACATGCCTAGAATGCAAGCATCAACAGCTATATTCATGAAAATAGCTTCGTCCAATGTCCATATGAGCATGCAATCTACATCAATAAAAATGTTCATGACGATATCCTCATAACATGCCTATATGTTGATGATATGTTGTTCACAGGAAACAACCAGTAGATGTTCCAAGAATTCAAGCATGCCATGTTTCAGGAATTCGAAATGACTAATGCAGGACTTATGTCCTTCTTTCTCGACATCGAGGTGAAGCAACAAGCTGACGACATTTATATATCTCAGAAGAAGTATGCAAAGGAACTTCTTGAAAACTTCAAGATGACTGATTGCAATACCGTAAATATGCCTAAAGTTGACAAAAGAAGGAGAAGGAAGAAGTGTGGACTCGACTTTATTCAAAAGTTTGAATGAAAGTCTCAGATACCTCACAATCACTAGGCCAGATATTGTCCACAGTGTTGGGCTTCTAAGTAGGTACATGGAAGCATCAAAAGAGTCACACTGACTTGCTGCAAAAAGAATCCTAATATATGTCAAAGGAACCATGGAATTCAGTTTCTTCTATACATACAATGATGAAGCAATATTATATGGATACTCAGACTGTCAGGCCCATGTCCTAGTGTCCACTTCGTTCCGTAGGATTCCGCGATCCTCCTCGTCGAATTCCGGTGACCCGCGACCTATAGATTTTATTTGCACGCGACCCTAAGTCATATCCTATAAACCCGAGACCTGCGCCATTGCGACCACGCCGTCATCGTTATTCCAACACCGCATCTCGTGTGTCAATCCAATTTCTATATCATGAGATGTGGGCCACACATGATCATGGCCGTGGACCATACGTAGTGGGACCCACCTAACCCATGACACATTTCCCTAAGTCATTATGAGGATAACATCACCCCTACACCTAGCCACCCTACCACCCTACACCATAGCCCCATGCCTCTTACAAGGCAATGATGAATTTAGTCATGCCTCTCTTACAAGTAATGATCACCCTACGCTACCTATGAGACAGAGAACCTACTACCCTACCCCTCTCTCCTTCATCTCTCTCTTTCCCTCTCATTCTCTCCATTTTCTCCATTGCTAGCAATCCCAAGCTCCCCAAAAATTCGAGTAACTTCCTCTTCCAAACCCTCCCAATCTAACCATCAAGACTTCATCTCAACCATCGAACCTTCCTCCCTATATGTGGCCGATGGCATTCATGCCTTATATCGCATGGTCTTGGTACGGCTGATTGCATTCATGGACTTACCAGTATATTTTGCATTCGGAGAACGCTTTAATTACTCACATACTTTCACCACTCTCTAAGCTTTCTATAAGCTTATGCACAATTGATGCATGCAGGTGACGCCAGGACGTAGTCGTAGCTTAGCAGGAGCAGGAGCATGCAGTCGAGCTTCTGGAGATTTGTTATTATTATCATTGTATTTTCCTTTATGCGCATTGTACTTTAATGTTTTTTATCATAGTAGATTTTATAATGGAGTTCTGATTATTATTCGTGGGTTATGCCTTTGGTTATGCTTATTACGAGACAAATGTACGTTGAAAAACCTCCTTGTAGGATCCCAGGATCGGAACCTGGTATATGGGTGCCGGGATCCAAGAATGGGGTACTACAGAGGTTGTCGGCACCGGATTCAGCGATCGAAAATTTTGTGAGCCTTGTTTCTGAGTTTGGGGCGTGACGGGAGTTGGTATCAGAGCATAACTTGGTGATAATTCAGGGCAACATCACATATCTACTTTGAGCTTAGGACGAGTAGGTCTCGAGTGCGTAATCTTTATGAATTGGTTCCCTAATGTCTGAGCCTTTGAGGGTTCTCAAGGCTGATGGATGCATTTGTTGTTTGCTGTAGACCATGCCGCCTAAATAAGGTACGCGAGGCACGTGAGGCACCCAAGACACCCGAGCGAACTGAGCGGCCCCCGCTCCACCACTTGAGGATCCCGTTCCTCCGCCCGAGGTTCTTATTCTGCCTCCCGCAGTCCCTGTTACCCCACCGGAGCCTCCTGTTCCTGCACCAGAGACCCATGCAGATCCTATGCCCCTACCTGAGACCAGCACAACCCCTACCATACCAGTTGGTGCAAAACAGTTGCAGTAAATGCTTCAGGCTATAATAGCCGCCCTGCAGGGGCAAGGAAGGCGCCCCACGGAGACCTCGAAGCAGACAAAGCAGGAGCGCCTAAGCGCCTTGTTAAGTGAGTTCCTTCAGCTCGATCCCCCGCGATTCCAGGGAGAGCCCGATCCGACTGCAGCAGAAAGATGGCGCTCCCGAGTGGAGAAGATGTTTGAGAATATAAGGTGCACGACCCAGCAGTGGGTCTCTTTGGTCGCGTATTTATTCGAGGACGAGGCCGAGCACTAGTAGACCTCCATCACTTGTGCAGCAGGAGCTGACTTCGTCTGGATATGGGAAGACTTCGTTGACTAATTCGACCGATAGTACTTCCCCGACCACATTCGTCGGCAGCGAGCATGGGAGTTCGAGACCCTAGTATAGGGAGACATGACTGTGGCTCAGTAGGCAGCCTGTTTCGTGGTATTGTTGAGGTTCGCGACATACTTGGTTGACGATGAAGAGTAGAAGGCCCACCGTTTCGAGAACGACTTGCATTACGGCTTCCAAGGCCGTGTTATTAAACACGAGCTCCCGACCTCCGAGGAGGTAGTACAAAGGGCTCAGATTTACGAGGCTGATTGGGCCGGTACGCAGGGTGATCGCGATTGGAGGAGAGACCGGAAGAGGCAGGCCCCCTCCGGTGGCCCCCAACAACAGCAGCATCAACAGCGGTAGAGGCACACGACCCACCGAACACCAGTGGCACCTCCAGCACCACCCTAGAGGCCGTTTGTAGGGACATGTTTTAGGTGCGGTAGAGTAGGGCACCGTATGCAGGAGTGTACCCACCCTCAACAGCAGCCGAGACCGTAGCCACCTCTGCCGTAGAGGGGACCGTAGCCACCTCCGCCGTAGAGGCCCGAACAGCAGCCGAGACAGCAGTATGGGCGGCCGCAATGGTAGCAGCAGCACCAGCACTTTCAGAGGAGACAAGCACCTCTCCAGCCGGCTCATGATAGATTCTATGCAACTTAGTAGGACCCGCAGTCCTCTGGAGGAGTCATTGAGGTATCCTTCCTGTCTCTGCATGTATTGCTCAAGTCCTGTTCGATTCTGGTGCATCTCACTCGTTCATATCCGAGGATTTTTGTCGTTTGACTAGATTGTCGACAGAGTTTGCTTGTGAGGGATTGACCATATTGACGCACTTGGGGAAGATTACAGTGCTATCCTGCTTCTGTTCGTCTTACCCCGTGTTAGTGGGAGAGATTTTCTTGCTCGCTGATCTGTTTGTGTTACCGATGTCGGAGTTCGATGTCATCCTGGGCATGGATTGGCTTGCCGAGTAGCATGCCGTCTTGGACTGCCCTGCGAGAACAGTCATGTTCTGTATACTTGCCTTGCCGCAATTCCTGTTCATTGCCGAGCCCAAATGATAGTCGTTGTCTTGTTTGATGTCATGTGTAGTAGAGGAGCTCGTCGCAGTGAGTGTTGAGCAATTGCCTGTACTTTGCGATTTCCCTGATATATTTCAAGAGATTCCAGGATTGCCGCTATGCCAGCATATTGAGTTCCAGATTAATCTTGTGCCTAGTGTTGCACCTATCTTGAAGGCCCAGTATCGTAGACACCGATGGAGTTGCGGGAGCTGCAGCAACAGTTGGACAAGTTCGAGAGTTGGGTTTCATTAGTTCGAGCAGTTCGTCATGGGGAGCGCCGGTACTATTCATCAGAAAGAAGGATGGCTCGTTGAAGCTTTGCGTGGATTACCGTGAGCTCAACCGGGTCACGATCAAGAACAAGTATCCCCTCCCGAGGATTGATGATTTGTTTGATCAGCTGCAGGGTGCACAATTCTTTTCGAAGATTGACCTGTGGTTCGGTGATCATCAGATTCGAGTCTGAGAGGAGGACATCCCGAAGACAGCTTTCAAGACTTACTATGGTCACTTTGAGTTTCAGGTCATCTCCTTCGGACTGACCAATACACCCACGGTCTTCATGCAGTTGATGAACGAGGTTTTTCAGCCTTATCTCAATCAGTTTGTTGTGATCTTCATCGATGATATTCTGATATATTCAAGGACCTACGAGGACCATGAGCAGCATTTGGAGATCGCCTTACAGACCCTCCGTGCCCATCAGCTGTATGCGAAGCTGGGGAAGTGTGAGTTTTAGCAAGAGGAGGTGAATTTCCTCGGTCATATGGTGACGAGGGAGGGTGTCGCAGTAGACCCCTCGAAGGTTGATACAGTGCGTCAGTGGGGCTAGCCCACGAATACGTCTGAGATCCGCAGTTTTCTTGGCTTGGTGGGGTATTATCGACGATTTATCAAGGGATTCTCCCATATTGCAGCACTGCTGACCAAGTTGACCCGGAAGGGCGCAGAGTTTGTGTGGAGTGATGCCTGTGAGCGAGCATTTGTGGAGCTGAAGGATTGCCTCACGTCCGCTCCTGTCCTCACTCTTCTCTTTAGGAGTGATGGATTTGTTATATTTACCGATGCTTCGCGTATTGGTTTAGGTGTTGTCCTGATGCAGCACGGGAAGTCGGTAGCTTATGCGTCTCGCCAGCTTAAGGTCCATGAGCTGAACTACTGTACGCATGATTTGGAGCTGGCAGCTGTTGTCTTCACACTGAAGGTGTGGAGGCACTATCTTTATGGGGTCAGGTTCGAGCTCTTCTCTGACCATAAGAGCTTGAAGTATCTATTCTCTCAGTCCAAGCTGAACATGAGGCAGAGACGTTGGATGAAGCTCCTGAAGGATTATGATTTTGATATTCAGTACCACCCGGGCAAGGCGAACATGGTGGTGGATGCCCTTACCCGTTAGCTACGAGGCTTGGTGACGCACATGATGATTCAGGAATGGAAGATGCTTGAAAATGTGTCAGTGTTCGACTTCGAGATTGGCTTGTAGTCTTATATTGTGCAGTTATCGAGCCTATCGATTCAATCCTCTCTTGTCATAAGGGTGATCGAGGCTCAACAAGTAGATGAATCGTTATAGAGTTATCGGGCAAAGGCAGCATCTGAGAGTCAGTCAGATTAGCAGATTGATTCTGATTGTAGACTTTGCTTTAGAGGCTGATTATGTGTCTCGGATATTGGAGAGTTGCGCAGAGATCTCATGACCGAGGCACATCGATCGCAGTTTTCTATCCACCCTGGCTCGATAAAGATGTATCGTGATATGAGGCATCAGTAATTTTGGTCAAGGATGAAGCGCCAGATCGCTAGTTTTGTGGCCGAAAGTGACGCTTGCCAGCATGTCAAGGCCGATCATCAGAGACCCCCAGGTCCACTATAGCCGTTGAGCATCCCGACGTGGAAGTGGGAGCACGTATCCACCGATTTTATTATGGACTTGTCGAGGACTTCGCGCGGTCATGACGCCACCTGGGTTATCGTGGATCTTTTCACTAAGTCGGCACATTTTCTTGCGATTCGTACGACTTGGCCTTTAGACTGGCTTGCTAAATTGTTTGTTGATGAGATCGTGAGACTACACAGTGTTCCAGTCTCGATCGTTTCTAACTGAGACTCAAGGTTCACATCTCAGTTTTGGAGGAGTTTTCAGGGGGTGATGGGGTCTGTCTTGGAGTTCAGCACCGCGTATCATCCATAGACCGATGAGCAGACTGAGAGGGTCAACCAGATTCTTGAGGATATGCTTCGTGCTTGCGTGGTCAACTTCTCGGGTAGCTGGGATGAGCATTTGTGCTTGGCTGAGTTTGTGTATAATAACAGCTATCAGGTGACTATTGGTATGGCTCCCTTCGAGGCTTTGTATTGCAGACCATGTAGATCCTCCAGTTGTTGGGCCGAGGTTCGAGAGCACCGTCTCCTAGGCCCCGAGTTTGTGTATTAGACATTAGAGGTTATCGATATCATCAAGCAGATGGGCACAGCTCAAAGCCAGCAGAATAGTTTTGCTGATCGTCGGCATCATCCCTTGGAGTTTGCAGTTAGAGACCGAGTGTATCTCAAGGTCTCGTCCGTGAAGGGCGTGGTTCAATTTGGAGCGAAGGGCAAGCTTGTCCCGAGATTTATTGAACCTTTCGAGATCACAGGGCGCATTGGCACCGTGGCCTATAGGCTTGCCTTACCTTCTGAGTTGTCTGACATCCACAACGTTTTTCATGTTTTAATGTTGCGGAAGTGTGGGTCAGGTACTGTTCATGTGATTGATTGGCAGCCTCTTGAGGTCCGTGATGATGCTTTCTATATTGAGTAGCCAATTCGCATCCTTAATCGGAAGGAGCAGGTCCTCCGGACCAAGGTCATTCCTTTGGTGAAGGTTCAGTGGGGTCATCATTCTGTTGAGGAGGCTTCTTGAGAGTGTGAGGCTGAGATTAGAGAGTGTTATCCGCATTTTTTTACAGATTGATTGTGTTTGTATTATGCCTTATATTGCATTGATTGTTATATATATGTGTGTGTGTATGTGTGTGATGATGATGATGCTGATTTCTATTCTTCCCTTGTTTTGTCCTGCATGATAGTAAATTTTGATGATGAAATTTTTATTAGAATGGGAGAGCTGTCAAGCCCATGTCCTAGTGTCCACTCTGTTCCGTGGGATCCCGCGGCCGCCCAGGTCAAATTTCGGTGACCCGCGACCTAAAAATTTCATTTGCATGCGACCCTAAGTATATCCTGTAAACCAGAGTCAGCTCAATTTGACACCTACGCCATTGCAACCGCGTCGTCGCCGCGGTTCCAACGCCGCGTCTCGTGCGCCAATCCGACATCTAGATCAGAGATGTGGGTTGCGTATGATTTTGGCCGTGGACCACACGTTGCGGGACAGACCAAACCCATGACATATTTTCCTAGGTCATTATGAGGATGACATCACCCCTACACGTAGCCACCTTACCACCCTATTCCATAGCCCCATGCCTCTTATAAGGCAATGATGAGTTTAACCATGCCTCTCTTACAAGCAATGGTCACCCTACCCTACCTATGACAGAGAGAACCTACTACCCTAACCCTCTCTCTCCTTCATCTCTCTCTTTCCCTCTCATTCTCTCCATTTTCTCCATTGCTAACAATCCCAAGCTTCCCAAAAATTCCAACAACTTCCTCTTCCAAACCGTCCCAATCTATTCATCAAGACTTCATCTCAACCATTGAACCATGATCCCTTGAAGCATTGAAAGCCATTGGTGGTAGTAGAAGTCCTAGATTTGAAGGTGGGTGCACTATAGGGTTAGATTTCATTCTCTACCTTTGATCTCCTTCCTTTCTTTACTTGGGGACATGAAGGACCCACCAATCCATGGTGGATATCCTCCATGATTCCCTTGATGTGGCCCTTGGCCCATCTTCTTGCATGCATGACCTATGGTGGGTCCATTCTCCATGGACCCTACCATGATGATTTCTACTCTAATCCATGCATTCTAAGGGTTATCTAGACACCTCATTTGCATGGTGGGGATGGCATCTCCACCTCAGATTTTTCTTTTGTTATGATGGGCCCATGCGTGCATGGGACCTATCTTGATGTATGTATTGATGCATGTATTAGAGAGGGGCCCATAGTGGTGGGGGCCCTCCATCATACGTCTCTACCTCTTTCTTCCTCTCTCCCTCTCCCTTTTCTTTTTATGGTGATGATGATGATGTGTGTGGCCCACCTAATGTTGCATGTATGGGACATTCACACTGTCCAGATTTTTTTAGACATTCAGATTATTTTTTTTTTAGGCTGCTTTGTTGTCCATTTTCGGGCCCATTTGGATGAAGGTAAAATGCTAATATTGGCCTGATCTCAGGGCCATGTGGTCCACCCTATGGACCCCAATCTGATGTGTATGAGGCCCATATGTGAGGCCCAATTTGATGTGTATGAGGCCCGATGTGATGTATAAGGCCCATTTGGCGAGGCCCGATGTGATGCATATGTGGCCATGAGTGAGGCCTGAAATGATGTATTTGAGGCCCATGAGCGAGGCCCAATATGATGTATGTGAGGCCCTTGTATGAGGCCCATGGTGATGTATTTGTGGCCCTTGAGGGAGGCCCATTGTGATGTATATTAAGCCCTTGAGTAAGGCCCATTATGTTGTGTATGAGGCCCATTATGTTGTGTATGAGGCCTTTGTGTCCCAATGGGATGTGTATTGGGCCCTTATGTGAGGACATGGGCTCCACTATATGTTAGGCTCTATATGGGCCACTCCTTGGGAGCAATGTTAGTTAAATGTCCACATTGATGGGTAATGATGGTTAAATGTCCACATTGTGACTTCCCTTAGGCCTTGTTAGGCCTATTCTCATCATTCTCTAAGTAAGTTAACTCAAATCATTGAGCGCCATTGATGTTTTCATGATCCATCTATTCATATTGGGATAACCCAAGATGTTGGGCCCCCATTGGTTGCTTGTAGGATTATTTCTTGAAGTCCATCTAGGATTTGGTATATCCACAGTCAAGGGCCGATTTTTATATTATGGTTTAGATCGGCTGCTCATCAGTGGACTCCACCTTATATAGGCTGGTTATCGATACTGATTATGAGTATGTGACAACATAGCATCATGATACATGCCCATACGCATCATCTGCATGTTTGATGTAGTTGACCATTGCATATGCCATAGGGCAGGTTGTATATGGGACTCCCTGATAGGCGGAGTCGTCCCACATAAGTGCACGGTATGCGCAAGATTGATGCATAATTGGACCGCGTGAGTCATACATCTTGCATTGTGTGTTATGGTTGTTGTATGTGATATTTTATTTAAACCAACATAATTTAAATGATTTTTAAACTCGCAAGTATACGAATCAAATGTAAATACAGTACGTATTACAAGATCATTCCCACGAGGACTGGTCGTCACAATTCAAATCTATGATTCTCCTTAACTAATCCAAATAATAATGGAGCGAGTTACTAAGCACACTTCTAGGAAAAACAATTGAGAACAGGGAAGAAAATTTAATCAGAGTGATCACTAGGACTTTCGAATCCACCCCTAATTATCTTATCCCTTGTTTTATCTATTGATTCACCCTAATCTAGATTGATACAACTTATATAAAGAAAGCACAATCTGTGTCCTTAGTCGGGCATACAGAATGTCTAATCTCCTAAAGTAATGCAATGAATAACACATCCCATGTCCTTGGTCGAGCACATAGGGTGTATAATTCATTAAAGCACCCTGTTTCTCCCTTTATAGGAAACCTGTTCATGTTCAGACACAAGCACCTAGAATAAGTATCTAAACAACATCCATATATAGACTCTAGTCAAGTTCATAGATGGAGAAGTATAGAATTTAAACCAATCAAGTACACTAGAGAAAGAAACAAACCAATCGAATCAAGGTAAAATCAACATATAACCAGAGTTATTCAAATTAGGGGCTTCATCTCAGCCCTAGATACAAGATTTAGAAATTCATAAAATCAACTAGAAATTCAGTTAGAAAGAAGAAAACTATAGGTGAGAAGCACATCCCTAGCCAATCTCTCTTTCTCTTTCTTGTTTCACGTTTCTCGAAATTTCTTCTTTCTCTTTCTTTCCTTTCCTTTCTTTTCTAAGCTCTGGATCTGGCCTTAGCTCCCCGCTATTCCTCCCAGATCTGGATCTCCTCCTCTCTCTTTTATACCGCAAGGATGGGCGATGGAGAAAGAGTTGGATTGGAGACTCTTTACGCAGCAACGTCCGTAACAGAGTCACTGACCGACGCTGGACGTTGGTGAGACCCATTTCTTGGTCTTACTCACAAGATCCAATCCATTCATTGGATTGTACACGAAATTTCAGCAAGATATGGGTGGTTTTGGGATGTTATTGATGAGGTCCACCTAATTTTCTGGTCTATCGTCAGTCCTGCTTTTGAGCGGTTAAGATCCCATTCTCTTTACTTTTCCAAATTCTGTCACTAGGTCTTGGTAAGGTGGGTCATAGGAATCTAATGGATGGTTTGGATTGTCTATTTGAACAATGGATGGGGCCCACAAGCTTCTGCAAAATGGACGCAGTTCGTTCGTTTCGCAGCCAGCGAAAAAGGTAACTGCCGCTGTGACGTCCGGTGGGTCCATCTTGACATCTATTGAAAAATCCACTCCGTTCATTGGATAGAGGACGAAAAATTGGTTGGGAATACTCAATTTTGAGTCAGATTTGTGGTGGCCCACAGAGTTTTAAACCCACCGTCCGTTATGCTATTGAACGGTTAAACAAAACAATAACGCGATGTCTTTAAATTTTGACAGCTAGGATTGGGGTATGGCTGCCTTAGGGAACGATTGAACGGTTTGGATTATACATACGGACAATGGGTGGGCCCCACAACGGAAATCGACGGTCTCTATTTCAAATACCGCAAACGGCAACTGCCGTTTTCGAATTTCTGGTGAAAAAGGAATTTTGGACGTTAGGTGCATGTCCGGTGCACTTGTGCACAATGCACATTCAATGTACTTGTGGATCCCACTGATATTTGTATCTGAAATCCACTCCTTCCATTCATTTTATCGCCTCATTTAAGGCATTGGGACTAAAACTAAAGTATATCCAGATTTCAGGCAGGCCACAAATCATGATACTATGGGCTGATCTGTCAGTTGGGGAACTTCTATAGTGATCTAAGGGCTGAAATTTAATATGTACGGTTAATTTATGGCCCTCATCCCATATATGAGGTTTTGAGCCAATCGGATGGCGTGAACCACATGATCTTGCATTTTGCACCAATTTCAGGCCTCTTTAACATGAACGGCTTGATTTCCTTAGATCCTTAGAGTGTAAAATCTTCAATGTTGGTCTTCTGGAGTTTGTCCCTTGCTCTGGTGACTTCGGAGCGTCAAATCCACGCTTTTAATACTCTTTTTCAATCAATGCTCTTTATTTCATCCTGCAACAAAAACACAATTAAACTATGACATTAGGCGTTATCATTTACATAAAATCAGGCACTAACTGGGGTCTGATATGCAATATTGGACCCTTATCACAACCCCCAACTAGCATTTTGCTAGTCCCGAGCAAAACATGTGAAAAAATAAGTTCAGAAATAAAAGACAATTCCTGTAAACCCGAGTGACTTGTGAACAAATAGTTGAGATGTGTGAATTCTAAGATTCATAAATGGTTAGTAGAATATTTTTCCTAGAGTCAGGCTAATGGTAAACTTCATAATCAAGTTCAAACTATTAATCCATTAATTATAACAATTCTAAACATTGCGTTCCATGAGTGTATAGTGTAATCTCGGCTTACAATCATTAAGAGATCCAATTGTCAATTTCATGATATCATTGGTAATTAACAACGAAATTCATGACAACCAAAACTGAAACCAACATTTGCCTTACAGATTACTTTTATTCTACCAGCATTTGATATTTTTATGAACAGTAACGCCAAGGAGGGGAATCAAATCCTCATCTATAGGGAGCAAACCTATGGTGAAAACTTGTCACCTAACTCTTTTTCTAATTGTCAACCATGGGGAATTGAATCTACACCTATAGGGAGCAAACCTATGGTGAAGATTATTCGACTTATCCTTTCAATTCTTCTTTATAAACATGATGAAATTTTTGTTTTTCAGGCTGGTTCCTTTCATGCTTAGTGATTACCAAGTTAATCATTCAATATCGAACCGGATCCTTAATGTGTAAGCAAGATGTGATATGTGAAATCATGACGCAATCAATGTTTACAACTCCCAATCATGGATTAACAACTCAAACTTAATTGTAAAATCTAACAAATGGCTGACTCCAAAGGGCATAAATTATCACATTCTGTATCTTGTAATATTACAATCACAACTATCCTTCAACATCACATCGAATGCACAAGAAGTTTTAGAAAAATTGAAAAATTTTCACAAGTTTTTGCTCAAAACCAAGAAAATACTGATTAGGTAACCTAATCTCCCACCCCCAGCCTAAAATCTACATTGTCCTCAATGTAATAGAAATAAACATGCGATGCACATGAGACAACGAAAAGAAAAGAGGACTGAGGGAAAGATAGTAGCTGGACGGAGAATCAAGAGGCTTTCCAAAAAATATCAATGTAAAAGCAAGTCAGCACAAGAGAGAAATCAGCAAAATACAAAAAATAAAATCATAAAAGATCCTACCTATACCACTTTCGCAGGTGCTCTCGATTGCATTTAGCGCATGCAACAAGCCTTTAAACCCCTAGGTTACCCCTAGTGGACGAGTTGTAGTATCGTGAGGGTTTGCAGTAATGTTACCCACAAACATTGAAGTAACTAACTAGGAAAAAGTGATACAATAACACAAAAGGCTGGGTTGCCTCCCTGGAGCGCTAAGTTTAACGTCTTCAGCCAGATAAGAACGGACCATGAATTAACTAATCTTTATAACCAGGGTCCGCCAAAGAAATTACCTCAACACCTTGATTAACCAATCCCAGACAAGTGATGTGAGTTCCCATGAACTGTGCTATCTGAAATGAGGTAACTGATACTATCGTCTAATAATTTAAGGACTTCTGCTCGAACGACTTCTTCCATGTTAGGATCACACTTCCTTTGCATTTCATGCGACATTTCCGCAGCATGATCCATACATACAGTGGGGCATACTTCCTATATTTCCGTTATCTTCCATTCAGTTGCTGCCTTATATGCTCTAAGGACATTAAGCAACCTGCTCTCCTTTGCCTTCTCAGAGTTAGAAACTGTGCTGTCAGGCAGAGTCTCAGAGGGATGAAGAGGTTCCACTTTCGCTCTTCATTTTTCAGTCTCCAATATAGGAGTAGAGTCGGTCAGTGCATTGACTTCGTGGATAGGACTATCTATGTCAAAATCCATGCCATATTGTGCTAAGCAGGTCTCAAGTGGATCTTCAAAAGATTTAAGGAAGGAGTCTTGCACTAGACTCTTGATCATGTCCGCTTCAAATATGTCTTCCAAATCTGCGGATTGTTGTCCAGCATTAAAAATATTGAGTTTAATATTCATGTTACCAAAGGACAATTCATAACTCCATTCCTGCAATTTATAATAGCATTAGATGTGGCCAAAAATGAACGACCCAAGATGACCGGGATCTGACTAGTCGGATTTCGGACAGGCTGAGTATCTATAACGATGAAATCCACAGGAAAATAAAACTTATCAACCTGGATTAGCGCATCTTCAATAACACCCCGGGGCACCTTGATAGATCTATCAGCTAGTTGTAATGTTACTTTAGTCGGTTTCAACTCACCAAGTCCTAACTGCTCATAAACCGAATATGATAACAAATTGACGCTCACCCCTAAATCAAGCAATGCCTTCCCGATCTTATGATCTCCTATGACGCAAGAAATGGTGAGAGCTCCTGGATCCCTAAATTTAGGAGGGGTGTTATGTTGAATCATGGAGCTACGTTGCTCTGCAAGGAAGACTTTCTTATGAACATTCTGCTTACGCTTTTGAGTGCATAAATCTTTAAGAAACTTAGCGTAACCAGGGACTTTCTTGATAGCATCAAGCAACGGAATGTTGACTTGCACTTTTTTAAACACATCCAAGATTTCATCAAAGTTGTTTCTTTTCTTTATTGGTGCCAGACGTTGAGGAAAGGGTGCTTTGGGCACGTAAGGTAGCACATTAGTGGCTCTTGGAGAGTCAGAGAGCTTTTAGACTTTGGATGCATTGGTGTGTCTCTCTGCTTCATCTTGATCTTCTGCTTTGGAATTTGATTCATCCCTAGGCATCTCTATTCTGTTGTCAATCTGTTTGCCTGACTTAAGGGTAGTGATCGATTTGGCTTGCTCATGATATTGCCCTTAGTTGGAATTAGAGCCAATCTCATATTGTCCCTTTGGATTAGCCACAGGTTGGCCAGGGAACTTACCTTTCTCTCTCTCATTCCATGCGGTAGCTAGTTGACCCAATTGTACTTTCAGCTTGGCAATGGATTGCGCATTTGCATGTAAGCTTTGCTTGTTGGCTAGTAAGGTTTGTTGGGTGTCTTTTTGGAATTGGAGAGAACTCTGCATAAAAAGATTGAGTGTTTCTTCAAGAGATGGTTTTCGTGATTGTGAAGGGACTTGTTGATATTGCCGAAACTGTTGAAGTTGTTGATTGCCAGCTTGAGGGTAAGGTTGCATGGGAGGATTTCCAGATGGTCCTCCTTGTTGTGGTCCTTTTGCTCAAGAGAAATTTGGATGCTTAGCCCAACCTGGGTTGTAAGTTTCTGAGTGAGGATTATTCCCAGGTCTTTGAAAAGTGTTCAATGCATGTACTTGTTCAGAGAGAAGTTCTGTGAATGATGCACCAGATGGACAAGACTACGTAGGATGGGCAGGACTAGAACATATGGCACATGCCTCGACTTGAGTTGTTTGTGAAGGTCCATTATGCAACATCAGAGCATCAACCTTCTTTGTCAGGCCATCAATCTTGGCATAGAGATCTGGCGTGACTCCTATCTCATATATACCACCTCTCTTTTGTGGTTGGAGACTTCTGTCACCTCTATTTGAATAGTCCTATTGCTGGAAATTTTCGCACAAGGTTTCAAAGAAGTTCCACGCTTCAACATCACTTTTGGTCATGAATGACCCTCCACTGGTGGCATCAACCATGCGACGGTTTTGGGAAACCGTCATAGAAGTATTGAACTTGTTGCCACTTCTCAAAGCCATGGTGTGGACATTTTAGGAGCATGTCCTTCCATCTTTCCCAACATTCATGAAAGTGCTCACCCTCTTTTTGTGTGAAATTAGTGGTTTCTCTACGGAGAGCATTGGTTTTGTGAACTGGGAAGAACTTGTTTAAGAACTTCCTAGACAGGTAATCCCATGTAGTGATCGACCCAACTTCTAGAGAATTCAACCATGCTTTCGCCTTATCCTTCAAAGAAAAAGGAAAAAGGCGCAGGCGGATCGAATCGTCTGAGAAGTTTTGGAATTTAAACGTAAAACAAATGTCTAGAAATTCTTTCACATGATGATATGGGTCCTCCTTGTCTAAACCATAAAAGGACGGTAACAATTGTATGACCCCTGGTTTAAGTTCAAAGTGTGTTGCAGTTGTGGCTGGCAACACTATGCAAGAAGGTGCATTAAACTGGACAAGTGCTGAATAATCCCTAAGCGCTTTAACTTTATTCTCGTTCGCCATTTCACCTGGAAGGTTCCTTGCTCTTCTATGAAATGTTCTTTCTATTTCGGGATCAGCAGGTGCTAGTTCTATGTTCAGAGATCTACGTCCTAGCATAAACTATGTTATTGCAATGTAAAAAGAAACGAAAACTAAACTAAGATGCAACCTAAGAAAAATAAAACTAGAACTAGAATTTATGAATTCCTAAAAACAAAATAAAACTATGTGAACAAGAATTGGAAGGAAGAACCCAGAAAAGGAGATGATAGATGTCTGAAGATTTGAGGAGCTCCTCCTTTTGAAGACAATCTTATTTAGCAACTTCCTTCCTCAATTCCTATAAACAGAACAAAAACAAATTAAATTTCCTAAAATAATTCTAGAAAAATCCTAAGCCAAAAAGGAAAGTTTCTAAAATAATGTTATTTTCGGTTAGTTTCTAAAAAGAAAAGTTTCTAATCTTAGAAGTAACAAGCCAAGTTAGTTCCTAAAGTCAGTAAAATCCTAAGACTATGAATTATGATAAGAAAGAATCGTAAATCCAATTTGGATCGAAATAGTCCCCGGCAACGGCGCCAAAAACTTGATGTTTTATTTAAACCAACATGATTTAAATGATTTTTAAACTCGCAAGTATACGAATCAAATGTAGATATAGTACGTATTACGAGATCGTTCCCACGAGGACTAGTTGTCACAATTCAAATCTATGATTCTCCTTAACTAATCTAACAAATAATGGAGCGAGTTACTAAGCACACTTCTATGAAAAACAATTGAGAACAGGGAAGAAAATTTAATCAGAGTGAGCACTAGGACTTTCGAATCCACCCTTAATTATCTTATCCCTTGTTTTATCTGTTGATTCACCCTAATCTAGATTGATACAACTTATAAAAAGAAAGCACAATCTGTGTCCTTAGTCGGGCATACAGAATGTCTAATCTCCTAAAGCAATGCAATGAATAACACATCCCATGTCCTTGGTCGGGCACATAGGGTGTATAATTCATTAAAGCACCCTGTTTCTCCCTCTATAGGAAACCTGTTCATGTTCAGACACAAGCACCTAGAATAAGCATCCAGGCAACATCCATATATAGACTCTAGTCAAGTTCATAGATGAGAAGTATAGAATTTAAACCAATCAAGCACACTAGAGAAAGAAACAAACCAATCGAATCAAGGTAAACTCAACATATAACCAGAGTTATTCAAATTAGGGGCTTCATCTCAGCCCTAGCTACAAGATTTAGAAATTCATAAAATCAACTAGAAATTCAATTGGAAAGAAGAAAACTACAGGTGAGAAGCACATCCCTGGCCAATCTCTCTTTCTCTTTCTTGCTTCACGTTTCCCGGAATTTCTTCTTTCTCTTTCTTTCCTTTCCTTTCTTTTCCAAGCTCTGGATCTGGCCCTACCTCCCGCTATTCCTCCCGGATCTGGATCTCCTCCTCTCTCTTTTATACCGCAAGGATGGGCGGTGGAGAAAGAGTTGGGTTGGAGACTCTTTACGCTGCAACGTGCGTACCAGAGTCGCTGACCGACGCTAGACATTGGTGAGACCCATTTCTTGGTCTTACTCACAAGATCCAATCCATTCATTGGATTGTACACAAAATTTCAGCAAGATATGGGTGGTTTTGGGATGTTATTGATGAGGTCCACCTGATTTTCTGGTCTACTGTTAGTCCTGCTTTTGAGCGATTAAGATCCCATTCTCTTTACTTTTCCAAATTCTGTCACTAGGTCTTAGTAAGGTGGGTCATAGGAATCTAATGGACGGTTTGGATTGTCCATTTGAACAATGGATGGGGCCCACAAGCTTCCGCAAAACAAACGCAGTCCGTCCGTTTCGTAGCCAGCAAAAATGGTAACTGCCGCTATGACGTCTGGTGGGTCTATCTTGACATCTATTGAAAAATCCACTCCGTCCATTGGATAAAGGACGAAAAATCGGCTAGGAATACTCAATTTCGAGTCAGATTTGTGGTGGCCCACAGAGTTTTAAACCCACCGTCCGTTATGCTATTGAACGGTTAAACAAAACAATAACGCGATGTCTTCAAATTTTGACAGCTAGGAGTGGGGTATGGCTGCCTTAGGGAACGATTGAACGGTTTGGATTACACATACGGACAATGGGTGGGCCCCACAACGGAAACTGATGGTCTCTATTTCAAAAACCGCAAACGGCAACTGCCGTTTTCGAATTTCTGGTGAAAAAGGACTTTTGGACATTAGGTGCATGTCCGGTGCACTTGTGCACAATGCACATTCAATGTACTTGTGGATCCCACTGATATTTGTATCTGAAATCCACTCCTTCCATTCATTTTATCGCCTCATTTAAGGCATTGGGACTAAAACTGAAGTATATCCAAATTTCAGGCAGGCCACAAATCATGATACTATGGGCTGATCTGTCAGTTGGGGCACTTCTATAGTGATATGAGGGCTGAAATTTGATATGTACGGTTAATTTATTACCCTCATCGCATATATGAGGTTTTGAGCCAATCGGATGGCGTGAACTACGTGATCTTGCATTTTGCACCAATTTCAGGCCTCTTTAATGTGAACGACTTGATTTCCTCAGATCCCTAGCGTGTAAAATCTTCAATGTTGGTCTTCTGGAGTTCGTCCCTTGCTCTGGTGACTTCGGAGCGTCAAATCCACGCTTTAATACTCTTTTTCAATCAACGCTCTTTATTTCATCCTGTAACAAAAACACAATTAAACTATGACATTAGGCGTTATCATTTACATAAAATCAGGCACTAACTGGGGTCTGATATGCAATATTGGACCCTCATCAGTATGCCCTGGCGACATCAGGACCATAGCCTCCACAGACATATCGTGGATGGCAAGTTTAGACACCGGAAATCTTTCTTTACATGGGGCTCGAAGAATGTCCCTGGGTGAAATTCCCTAAACCTGACGGTGCCAGAAGACACTCTAACGTCGAGACCGAGTATATACATTAGCGCACAAGGGCCGAATACCAGGAGGTTGTGTCTCCCACTGTGTCGTGGTCGATTGAAAGGGGGTGTGTCTTTACCCGTCCGAGGGGAGGGGGGATTTGCTAGGATAAGTATGACCAGCTCGTAAATGGGTCAGCTATCGACGTCCCGGATAGATATTGACTGACTATTGGCCAGGCGGATAGTGAGGTCTCTTCCGCTTGCACGGTTGTACGTCCAGTGTATTGCGGCAATGTGGCGTATAGTGTATTAGACCCCGGTGATTATCCAGAAAGAATTGTATTGATATATGATGCTCCAGAGATGAGATGGATTGATATGTGGATTGATATGCTTGAGCTGCATCTTATACGTAACATTGACTGTGTAGGCCTTGCATCGTATGGCCTTGGTGTGGCCGATAACATTCATGCCTTGCATCACATGGCCTTGGTGTGGCTGATAGCATTCATGCCTTGCATCGCATAGCCTTGGTATGGCTGATTCCATTCATGGACTTACCAGTATATTCCGCATTACTTTGATATTGCATTCTGAGTACGCTTATATTGAGCACACACTTTCACCACCCTCTAAGCTTTTTATAAGCTTATACACGATTGATGCGTGCAGGTGACGCCAGGACGCAACCGTAGCTTAGCAGGAGCAGGAGCGTGCAGTCAAGCTTATGGAGATTTGTTATTATTATCATTGTATTTCCTTTATGTGCATTGTACTTTAATGTTTTTTATCATAGTGGATTTTGTAATAGAGTTCTGGTTATTGTTCGTGGGTTATGCCTTTGGTTATGCTTATTATGAAACAAATGTACGTTGAAAATCCTCATTGTAGGATCTCAGGATCGGAACCTGGTATATGGGTGCTGAGAGCCGAGACTATGGTACTACGGAGGCTGTCGGCGCCGGATTCGGCGATCGGGAACTTTGTGAGCCAGTTCTCGAATTTGGGGCGTGACACAGAGAGTGATTGAAGAGGTGACCAAGATGAAAGGAAAAACATCACTGGATATGTATTCTATCTCGGGTCGACTGCCTTTACATGGAACTCAAAGAAGCAAAGTGTGGTCGCTTTGTTCACATGTGAAGCAGAGTATGTGGTAGCATCGTTCACAGTCTGTAAAGCAATATAGTTAAAGAACCTATTAAAGGAGCTGAAACATCCACAGGAGGAATCCACCATTATATATGTGGATAACAAGTCGGCAATCGAACTTTCCAAAAATCTGGTGCAGCATAAAAGGAGCAAACACATTGATACTAGGTATCACTTCTTAAGAGATCAAGTAAAGCAAAAAATGGTGAAATTGGAGTATTGTCAAACTACTGAACAGGTGGCAGATATTTTCACCAAGGCACTATCGACAGATGCATTCAGACGACTGAGATCGACGCTTGGAATGAAGCTTGTTTTGGTTTGAAGGGGAGTGTTGGAAACGTCAAACCCTAACAGACGTTTGGACTATCCTGAATGTTTCCAGTAATATCTTCCAACTCCACCGTTTCAAGCTTTTGAATTCTCAAGATCTATTATATGTACCTAATGAATGATAGATTGGATATTTTTGTAAATTCACAGTGACTTCAAATGCCTATAAATTGGCTTCCCTGTATCCAATTATAGCAATGAAATAAAAAACCAATTCCAGCAACTTCTTTTGCAAAAGAAAATTTCCAGCAGCTTCTCTCTTTATGACTGGCTGAAGCCAGCAACATCCTTTCTGTTATGCATGGTACAGCAGAAGCAATTGAGAAATCCTTTCTTCCTGTCTAAGCAAAGCCAATAACAGTGACTGCAAGGTGGGCATGCTCTCGAATGGTAAGAAGAAGGCTAGGGAGAGTTGGCTTTTCTAGTTCTCAGATTGTTCAGTTGCTCAGTATCAGTTTTGGTGTTATCTTTGTCCCTTCCTTGAATGCTTTTGGATGGGGCTTTATATCTTGAGTGCATATGATAGGTGGGGTCCTAGATTTTCTGTGGGCCCTTGCCCGAATATCTGTGTATATCTTCTCCTCAATAAAATTCTTTAAAATAATAATAATAATAATAATAAACCAGCCCCAAATGTTTTCTGTTGCCATTTCAATATTCAAAGTTGAGCAACCTAGCTAGGGGAACTAATCAAGGGATAAACTTATTCCCCGCTACTTGCATTATATAAAATAGATTCTTATTATTGTTATTAATTTATTGTTGAGAAATATAAAGAATGAATGTGCAATGGATAACCCATGGCTCAGTGGTGGACAGCGTGCCTTTCAACACTGAGGTCATGGATTCGAATGCCCATGCGGTGGCTTGGGTGCTTGTTAGAGAAAAATATATAGTGTATGTGCAATTGCACGCCTCATACATGGGAAGGATGCACACCTTTGCTTTACTGGATCATGGCATCAGTTCACCAACGGTCCAAATTCATTGTATATATGTTTACAAACCTACCATCTGATAGGCTTAACTTTTTAGATTTGGCATGTGCATTGGACACATGTCTCATTTTCAGCCTCGATTTTGAGTGAACTTAATTACAAAATGCAGTCGACCCTTAGCACTTGTCATTTTGCTCTCTACTATTGTAGAATAAATTAAAGTTCTTCGTAGAAGATTAGAAGTACTTTAATTTTTATTGTTTTCCTCTATTTTTTTTTTAATGAATAATGATATTTTAAATTTTTATAGAGTATTTTAGTTTATTTCAATTAAATGGAATGATTTTATTTTAATTTAATAAAAAATAATTTTTTTGATGGTACAAAATATTTCCAAACCGAAAATAGGAAAAATGTGTCAAATTAACAGATTTTAGGCATTTCAAACGTTTGTTAACAAATAAATTGTTTCAAATTCATACTTAATTTTTAGGCTTCAACAATAGTTATCAAACAAGTTTATCAATTTCAGATTTAGACTTTGTGTTCGGATTTTATATTCAGGCTTCATAGTTCAAATTTCGACTTCAAATTTAACAAACGGGGCAAAATCAATTATACTTAGAAGTAATTTAATATCCTACTCTATTATGTATATGCCATCCAACTTAAAAGACTCGGTATTCACGTAGTAGCTCACAAGATTATTGGGTTCATGGTATTGGTGGGGCAATAATGTTAGATGTGTTGGATGCCATAGACACACTATGGTGGACCCCACAGGCAGCGTCTTACATTTTGCAAAGGGAATGGCCTCACATTTTGTCGGCATCTTATCTCCATTGTCGTTTTGTCACGTGAATTAAATCTCTCTCCAAATACAAATAAAATAATGGGTTTTGATAGGGTTTGCCACAGGACGCGGATTGCGTCCTACCCCCGCCTGGACAGTAACCGTCCGGGTACGGCTCTGTGGGGTCCACCGTGATGTAAGAGTTTTATCCATGCCGTTCATCGCTTTTCTCAGGTCATTTTAAGATATGCTCATAAACGTGAGGCAGGTTCAACGCATAAGTGGACCACAAAGTGGGGATTGAATGTCCATCATTAAAAACTTCTTGGGAGCTGGAGAAGTCTCAGATCAAGCTGATATTTGTTTTTTCACTTAATCCACGTCAAAATGACCTTATTAATAGGTTCGATGGTAAAAAGAACATCACGGTGGCCCTTATAAAGGTTTCAACGGTGGGTGTCATTATCACTGCAACTTCCTTTGGCGAGGTTCACTGGAGCAGTGTACCTACCTCGTTTTCTTAAATATACCTTAAAATGACATGAGAAAAGCAATGAACGGCGTAGATAAAACTATTACATTATGGTGGGCCCCACATAGCCCTACCTGTACGGATTACCGTCCAGGCGGGTAGGACGCATTATGGGGACGCGGATTTCTTTTGCAGGAAGTTCTTGAGCAGTAAACCTATGTGAGGCCCACTGTGATGTTTTTGATAAATCTACCACGCCTAGAGCACTTTTGTGCCCGAGCCCTCGCCTGCGCTCATGTGCAGGTGTCGCTTGTGCTTTATTGAATCATCTTGGTTTTATTTTGTAGGGAAGGACGTGATGAGGTCTATCACCGTCTTCCTCATGGGTAAGTATGAATCGACTGAGCTCTTTGGATTCCTCACAGAGTTTCCTCAAATCTATGAGAGATAAACTATCAATAGTTTCTAATAAATTTACAAATAAATTGATTGATGATAAAAATGAAATTACAATCCTTTAAATAATGAGTTCAAACTTAGGATGGAGTTTTAGACTCAAACACCATCAAAACATGACTTACTATAAATAGTAAACTTGTCATTTATAGACAATCATAATTCCTACTAAACTTCATGGTTTTCAGCCAAAAATAATAAGCGTCCAATTTAGCCTAACCACATTATTCTCCTAATTTTTCTAAGCCCTTTTCATGTTGGGCATGACTCCTATAACTCAAAGGATCAAAAGTTATAATCAAACTAAAACTTACTATTTATAGTAAAAAAAAAATAAAAGGGACTTCTGACAGTCGATCTGATGGAATCTCACAAATCCAATATGGGAAACCCATCGTAACGAGTTAGTTGGCTAAAGTAGCTTCTCCTACCCCAAAATCATATATGATAAGTCAAAAAACTCATTCCAATTTGCAAGATACGACTGTTTTAAGGTTTTGACTATCTGGATCATTTTCATCTCCGATCAGGCCTTCTCTGGTCCATCTTGGCCATGAAAGTTTCTGCGACCCACTCTACATAAGTCCCCTCTACTTCAAAAGAACTCACCCTCGAGTTCTCGTCCAGCTTCAGTTCATGATACTTAATCAGGTTTACAACGTTGAAAGTATGTGAGATCTCCATGTCAGCCGGAAGATCAATAATGTAAGCAATGTTAATAATCTTTTAGAGGATCGATACTGGTCTAATCTTCTTGTTCTTCAACTTGTTATAGGTCCCGTTTGGAAATCTCTCATTGTGCAGAAAAACCATAACATGGTCAATCACCTCAAACACCTTTTGTCGGCGATATTATTTGTTGACTTGCTCATCGTATTTATCGTTCGAGGCATACAACTTGTCTTGCACATCCACATGAATGCCAATAATTCGGACTGCCATATTTTTCCACTGCAATACCCATGCCTGGGAGCTTAGGCAAAGGGACCAAGTCACGTATGTGCCGGGGCACTTGACCATAAACAATATAGAACGGGGACTTCTCTATCGAGTGGTTCACCATGTTGTTAAATGCAAATTCCGTTAAAGACTAGGCCAATCCAATTGTTTTGCTTTGTCACATGAAATACCCTGGAGGAGATTTTTCAACATGTGATTCACAACTTTAATCTGCCCATCAGTCTGTGGATGGTAAGCACTACTGAATTGAAGTGGCGTACCCAACCAATTCCAAAAAGTTCGCCAAAAGTTACTAATGAACTTCATGTTATGGTCAGAAGTAATGGTCTTGGGAACCTTGTGTAGCCGTATGACCTCTTTGAAGAATAGATTCGTCATGTGTGTTGCATCGATGGTCTTCTAACATGAGATAAAGTTCACCTTTGAGAAATGATCTACCACCATGAACACCAAATCCATATCGCTTTGTGAGATACCAAGCATGAATTCTATACATAAGTCCTCTCAAGGGTCATCAGACACATGTAACGGGGTGCACAAGCCCATATTCTAAGATTACCCCTTGAAAGTTGACAAACATGACAGCACTGTACTATTTTACCCCACGTCACATACCAATTGCGGCTAGTAATACCGCTCCTCAACAAGAGTCCACATCTTGTCTCACCTAAGGTGTCCACCAAGGTCACCTCTATGTAGCTCTTGAATAATCTACTCTCTCAGAGAACTTTGGGGGATACACAGTTGATTCCCTTTAAAATGGAAACTATCTTACATATGTAGGTCACCGGGATGACCCTCTTGGCACCTCATCTATGCATCATTAAAGTTTTCGTCATCGGCATACAACTCCTTGATACAGTTGAAGCCAACCTCCACATTGCTCATTGTAACAAATAGTAATGCATGGCGGTTAAGTGCATTAACTAACTTGTTCTGCTACCCTGACTTTATGCTTTAGAATGAACATGAATTCTTACAAAAAATACAACCCATCTAGCATGCACACGATTCACGTTAGCCTGACTATTAATAAACATTAAGGCTTAATGATCAGTGTAGAGAACAAACTCTATCTGAATCAGATAATGCTGTTAATATTGTAGTGCTTGAACAACTACATACAACTCAAGATCATATGTCGACTACTTCTTTCGAGCTTCGTTAAGCTTCTCGCCTTAGAAAGCTACTGACCCACCTTCCTGTGATAGGACTCCTCCAATTCCGACATATGAGGCGTCACATTCAACCTCAAATAACTTGTCGAAACTAGGAAGAACTAAGACCAGTGTTGTGGACAATTGATGCTTGATTTCAGCAAAGCTCTTGTCAACCTCATCGGTCCACTGAAACAGTCATTTTTTCATGAAATTTATAATGGGTGCGACTCGATCACATTTCACTCGGCCACTCGGTCGACCTCCCATATGACTATCGCCCACTTGGTTTGCTTTTGAATTTCTTTAAGCTGCTTTATGTCATGTCATCCTGCTAGTTGTGATTTCATAAAAAGAACTACAAGCATCATGAAAGATATTTAACATGCTATATTTATCCTTTGGTATAACACGTATCCTTTCCAATTGAGTTTTCAAAGAACATTCAAAAATATAGTACAACATTCCCCCTTACATGGCTTCATCTTTGGTAAAAGGTGAATGCGATATTAATTTGTTGTTTGACGTAATAAATGTGATTACTCGGCCATGTAAAAACATCAATTACGACCATTTTGGTTGAATTTTCCCATCTTAATCGAGAAACGACAAAATTGACCATCTTGCTTGAACTTGATCGTCTTGGTCAAATTTAACTATCTTGATCAAGAAATAGCAAATTCGACCATCTTGGTCGAACTCGGCCGTCTTGGTTCAAAAACGGTAAATTTGATCGTTTTAGTTGAATTCAGTCAGCTTGATTGAGTAACGACAAATTCGGATGCCTTGGTTGAATTCTGTCATCATGATCGAAAATGTCAAATTCGACCATCTTGGTTGAACTTAGCTGTCTTGATAAAAATATGGAAAAATTAGTCGTGACAATGGAGATTATCGGTCAATTCATTTTAAATAGGGCTTATGGTTGACCGAGGTTGTAATATGGCCAAGAACTTGGCCTCCTACTTCCTAAGCCATTTGAATAATTTGGTCATGATTCAAACATCATGATTCGGCCATTGGAGGTGGTTCAGGCCTATCTGGTTTTGTCTTCTATGATATGGTGGATTCCTAAGGAAATGCTGCCCCCAGTATATTATGGTTTCCTTCTTCAAGGATAAAATTCATGATCTATCGCTTTGGTCGCCTGAACTCGGTGGTGGCAGAACATTCCATCCATCCTAGTTCAGAACGGGAGGGATGTTCCGCTGCAGGGGAAGTATCGATGGCGATTGAACCATATTACCGATAGAACTTCCTTTGGCATTATATTACGTTGCCGTAGGTGCTCTTTTAGTGATGATGGTCATCAATTAATGCATGACTTCAGTTTGGTTTGCCATCCATTTATTAACATTCTCAGTCTGAACACAAAATTACTCAGCTTGGGTGTCTACCAACTCTTTCTAAGCTCTCCTATATTCCTGAACATGCTGAATACTCAGTTGCACATCCCAAACTCCTATCGTTATGTCTTCAAGAGAAGTAGTCTAAAAGGTTGATGCCCCTTCCTAGTTGACAAGACTGAGTATCGAACTAATTTTTAAATTCAAAGATTCATAGGCCACTCGAACTGGAACGTCCTCAGTCGGAGGTGTTGTGGTTGGTGTCAAGGGTTCGGCCCTAGCAATTCAATTACTTCTTCTATCATATTTCTGATCAATTGATTGATAATGTTGCACTGATAAGTAAACTAGAGAGTCTCATCGGGCGTGCTAAGAAATGTTACTGTTATTTTAATCTCGATCACGTGATTAGTGCAGGTGTGCCAGAATTGAATGTGCGTCTCAATTCAAACCGAACAGCTACAACCCCAAGCGCTAAAATAGGTAGATACGTCCAAAAATCGACCGTATATGACCGAGATCTAATAAGATCGGTCGCATATTCAGCCACTTACACATTATTGCTTAAGATGATCAAGCAATAGTTAGCGGGTGGGGTTCGTCATATGAAAATGGGTCACACATTTGCCTTCTTACGAAAGGACTTTTTCTCTTCAATACAGACAAAACAAAAAGAAAATTCTTACAATCGACCCAGAGAACAACTGCAAAACACCTCTCTAGCTGGAGAACTTCGCTTGATACTTGAGCTAAACCCATCATATGAGCATAGATTCAGATTACTGCTAAAGTTAACAGCTACTTTAATTAATGCTACGGTTTACACTAACGAATATAAATGGCTGATAAAAGTAAAGAATTATATTAGATAATGTAAATGGAAAATAAAAGTAAAATGTTACACTAAGGAAAGTAAATGAAATATAATTAAAAGATAGATTTTGTTTGGTTTGGTTGGTATGAGATGATTTACTTTGTTAAATTCATTTTACTATTTATAGCCTTAAACTAAACATCTAAATGTTTCCTATGTTCTGACAGTTACTATAACTGTTTTAATACTACATGACCTTCTAGAGACTTCCTTCTAAACTCACCACCTATCCTCGTAACTGATAAAGGCTTCCTTACCAACTCAATTGCATTCCACTCAGCCATTCGTTCGTACTCCTGGATAACTCTCGACCGATTGGTTTGCTTTTAAATTCTTTTCAATTACTCCCTATCTTATTATCCTATCAACTGTTATTCAAAAAAAAAAAATCATTCTAAAAACCCTTGAAGATCTTTACCACGCTATCTATCCTGGGTTATATCTCTTATTATGATACATGTACTTTCTGAAATAGCGGAGAAGACCGCTTTCGTTGAAGTAGGAATATGCCAATATGTCCTAGAGGGGGGTGAATAGGACTTTTAAGGTTTTTATAATTTATTTAAAATTCTATTACACTAATCCTAATCAGCAAGCATATATTAGGATTACTCAAAAGTAACTCTACTGGCTTCCAAGCCCGATAGAGGATCCAATCATAAACTATTTGATAATTGAATGATATGCAAACTAGTTTGTGATGGATATGACTGTGTATGTGTGTGAGGTGTGATCTCAGATATTTAGATATGAAAATATTAAAGTAAATCACACAAGCAGAAGAATGACAATCTCAAACACAGTCATTTTTATAGTGGTTCGACAATTAGTCTACTCTACTCCTGGCAGACGCACTCAACCCTTGAGTGTGTCGGATTTCACTAAGGAGGTTTCACAGTGGTTCACCTTAAACCTAAGGTTTTAAATCAGTTTCACCTTCAACCTTTACAACCTACATTGAGGCTAACTGTTTATGCTCTCACGAGTAAGGGTCAACACAACGCACCCATTTTTAGGCACACTGGCCAAGGATCTTCCATAAGACCCTAACGAAGGTTTTACGCGGTTTACCCCAAACCCGAGGTTTCACACGGTTCACCTCAAACCTAAGGTTTTGACTGGTTCACCTTCAACCAGATGTTTATGCTCTCTACAGAGCAAGGGTCCACATAACGCACTCACTTTTAGGCACACTGGCTAAGGATCTTCCATAAGAACCTGGCAGAGGTTTCTACACGGTTCACCTTAAACCCGAGGTTTCACAGCTGTTCACCTCAAACCTAAGGTTTTGATTAGTTCACCGTCAACCAGATGTTTATGCTCTCCACAGAGCAAGGGTTCACACAACGCACCCACCACGTACACTCCCGCTGGAGGCCTCCTACGAGGGCTTCAAGGGGTGAGAAACACCAAGACTCAATCCTAAAAAGGAATGATCACAAGTGTCCTCTGGACTCTAGATACTTACAGATAAGTGGATGAGTCTCATTAAGCACGTTAACGAAGATCTCCTCCTTTGTTGACGAAGAATCTTTGGTCTCCTTGATCCGCAACTCAAAAGATGTACCAATTCATTGCGACGGGTTTGGTCAAAGTTATGATGAAATCCTACTCTTAAAAGATTTTCCTATAAAGAAGATAGAGCGATTTCAATCATCTAAGCATTCAAGGCATCCCAGCTTAATGATTTGTCATTAAGGTAGTAGCTGGAGGACCTTGAATGCAGAAGTTCATTCCCCAATCCACTCTATTGAATATCAATGGTGAGAGTGGCTTGGAGGATGAACTCCCTTGAGAGAAAGGGCTTTGAATATAAGATCTAAGGTTAAACACTCAAAAGCACTCTCTTCTTTCTCTCACAGCAACAATAGACAGGTCCTCTATATATAGGCAAAAGGTTTCAACGGATATAAAATGGTCACATTTATGACAAAGTTCGATATCATCGAGCGTATACTCTCGATAGCATCGATGATCCGCTCGATGACTCGAACTCAATGTCATACGCTTTTAAAACCTATTGCCAGCTAGTCGATTAATCAAAACAATTGTCGATGTCATCGGATTTCGAACTATGATTCCATCGATGACAGGTTCGATCTGTCGACACTTGAAAAACGAGAGAGACTTGCCTTGAAATATTTCAGGTTTTCATGAGTGATCGAGGGACCTTCGAGATCATTGAAATTTGGATGTCGATGATATCGATAGTTGTGTCGATGCATCGATAAATCAAAAGGATTTTTTATAAAGCTTGCTGGACAGTTTATGTCAATGTTTGATGCAATCGATACGGCATCGATATCATTGATATTTGAATATCGATTCTATCGAGTGACCCCCGATCATAGATAAAACACCCTGAAATATGTTGCTGGAGAACTTGACGCTCAAGATCGATATCATCGAGGGCCTACCGATATCATCGAGGTTTGAATTTCGATGGTATCGAGGAGACTTCGATATATCGAAGCATATATGATATTCTTTAAGAAAAACACGGGCGCCAGAATTTTGCATGTTGATACTATCAAGTCACTTCTGATAGACTTGAAATTTGAATATCGATGATATCGATAGGTGTATCGATACATCGATAATTCCATCCAGATATGTATAAGGTTGCTGGACATATTTGGTCCTCTTTTCGATGGTATCGATGGAGCATCAAGGACTCGACAGCGAAGGTCGATCATATCGAGATGTGTATCGATAAAATCAACAAGGCAAGAAAACTTAAATAATTTTCTTATTTTGAAAACTTTTTCTTACCCTAAAAACCCTATGATGTTTTAGCATTTTTAAGGGTTTTAGTATACCTGGTGATTTGGGATAAGGGATGTGAGGCTCAAATTTACCTGTGGCGAGCTTGCACACATTCGGTTGAGGCAGATGCTTGAAATAATCTTCCTATCAGGCTCTATAGTCCAACTGACTCAACACTCACGCTAATTGACAAACCAGGGAACTTTCACTTTTTAGTTGGGTTTCCAAAAAATGGTAAAAAATAGAATACATCACTACCCGTTTATATTATGTAAACCTACTAGGCCGTGCATACATGTCCGAAAAAGGCACCATGAGGTCACCTCATGGGAGCTTCCATCCATGTGTCTGACATCTATCTCATCAATCATATGCATCCTTCCATAGTAACCCATGGACCCAAAATTCAGGTCAATCCGCACCATAGACAAACCCTATTGATGGTATACAGGACCTAGTAAGACGTGGTTTAGACATCCATCCCATACACCGTATTTATCCCTCTTGGATGAGGGCCACAACAAATTTCAGGCCATTTCAAAACTCAGGCGGCCTTATCAAATTACTTTTAGATAATTTTAGGGTTGATTTCTCATAGTTTTAGACGATGTGGCCCATTTAAGTCTGGATACTGCTCATTTTTGGCACATCACATAACCCAAAGGGGATCTACCAAATGCATAGTGTGGATGTCCATCACACATCACGGTGGTGCCATGTATCTTGACCTCATAGTACCATCTCTCTGCATATCCTATAACATGCACACCACATGTACATGTTTATATGTTTACATGAAGTATATTAAATGCATGATAGACATGCATTCATTTAGATATTTAAGCGTACCCACCCAACCATATTTTTTTATTAGAAAGAATTTAGGGCCCATTTGGATCACAAAGAAGCTCCATTCCCAACTAATGTATAATATTTACTATCAGAAAGTCATCCGATAGTTCAGATTCAATATATTAGTGTGGCCCTTTTGTACGAGGGTGGGTTCACAAGATGACACACCTAATAGACAGTGTGGTCAGGGGTTTGCCCTGTCCGTTCAGGTGAAATTTTCTTATATTCCTAGAGAAGAAAATGAACCAGCTAACGGTTTGGCGCGGATGGCTGGAAAATAAATTCCAACAAGAGCAGTTTTATTGCTCCTTCGAAATGGACAGCGGCCAAAATCAGATCCACAAAGACCGTGTTGGGATTTGGCCAAGCAAGAGATAATATGAGATATTTGGGGGCTCCTCTGGTTAGAGGGAGAATTAAGCCATCTGATTTTCAAGCACTTCTGGAAAAAGTCAACAAAAAAATTTTCGGATGGGCAGCAAGACACATCTCTCAGGCAGGAAGAGCTACTCTAATCCATCATGTCTTAGGAAGTTATCCGATCCATATCATGGCAACTATGCATATTCCTACGTAGGTAATTCAAAAACTTGACAGCAAGCTCGTTGATTTTTTTTTGGGGGGATGGGCCGAAGGGAAAAAGAAACTCCATTGGATTGCTTGGCAGAAAGTTACCAAACTGAAAGAGGATGGGGGTTTAGGGATCCGAAATCTGAGGGAGGTGTTAAACGCCCTGCGCATGAAACTCGCATGGAATGCGAAGTTTGGGAAAAACAGAGGGTCGTGGGTTCAACCGATGTAATCCAAACATTCCAAGGACCTGCAAGATGCTACTTCAGCTCCCATGCAACGAAACGCATCCACATTGTGGAAAAAGGTCAGGTTATTCCTTCCCACTATCCAAGAAAATACCCTTTGGACGGTGGGGCAAGGTGAAGTAAACATTTGGTCTGTTAATTGGAGTGGAATGGGTTCGCTGCTGCAACTTGTTCCAGTCCCTATCCCCCACGAATTAAGGCATTTACAGCTGAAGGATCTTCTTGGGAAATCAGGCTCGTTGCCTCCATCTAGGATTTTTGAATTTCTACCCCAACCAATCATTGATGAGATCTTCTCCAGGGGCTTCGCAATCACGGATGGACCGGCGGTGTGTATCTGGCCCCATCACCCGTCCAGAGATTTCACTCTCAAGTCTTCATGGAAGCTTATCAGGGGATCTTCTACTCAAGTTGCATGGGGAGACTGGATCTGGCATGTCAAAATTTCGCCAAAAGTATCAGTTTTCATCTGGCGCCTGGTGCAAAACGCCATCCCAGTTGATAATAGAGTTCAATCAAAGGGTATTGCTCTCGCCTCAAAATGTCGTTGCTGTCATCATGGAAATTCTGCCCAACCAAACAAAGAAACAATCAACCACTTATTCCTCTCAGGTCACCAAGCGATCCAACTTTGGAATCACTTTGAGGGTTTGTGTGGCGTATCCTTGATCCCTCATACTTCTGCGACCGGTAGAATCCAGCATTTGAGAAATGCGGCAGCGCCAGGTTCCACCACCCAACATATCAGATCTTCCCTCCCTCTTCTGATTCTCTAGGAATTGTGGAGAGGTAGAAATGAAGCAACCTTCGGAGACAAGGAGATGAATGACCAAAGGTCCATTACCCGGATCAAATGGTGGGCCACCCACACGATCCAAAACTTTCAGGTACTGACTACATTTTCAAATCCTCATAGGGACTCTCCTCCCTCCCATGCGCCCTGAAAAAACAGACCAACGTCTGTACTGATTAAATGGATTCAAACCACTCCGGGATGGGTTAAATTAAATATGGATGGGTCCGCTAGGGGTAACCCAGGTATCTCTGGAGGCAGAGGTATTTGCAGAAAGGATGATGGCTCCTTCATTTTTGCTTTCTCGGCAGGTTATGGTTATGGAACGAACAACTGTACGAAATTACGTGCAATCCATGACGGATTAGAGTTCTGTCTTAAAAAAGGGATGAACAAGATTATTGTTGAATCAGATTCAAAGTTGGCAACATATATTCTTGCGGGCGAATCAAATTGCCCTTGGAATTGGAAACCATGGGTAGACAGGATCAACAATATGAGACAGTCAGGTACCTTTGCTTTCAAGCACATTATTCGAGAAGGAAATGGTCCGACCGATAGCTTGGCGAGAGTGGGTAGCGAGATGCAGGAGAGAAACTATCATGATCATATTGATTCCCTTCCCAAGCTAACTAAGGGGTTGATTTTCCTGGACAAGGTTGGTCTTGGTGCAATTCGAACTGTCGGTTAGCTCTCATTCTTCCATGTTTATAAGCTAACTTTTCTTCTTTTGCTTTGATGTACAGTGGATGTATACAATAGGCGGCCCGTCCCTTTTTGTTGCGGGGTTGTCCTGAAGCTGTAGACTGTACGCCCGTTTCCTTTAGATTTAATGAAATCTCTCCTTTCTTTTAAAAACAAAAAAAAAAGGATAATGCTTTGTTTAAGCACTTCTCCCTTCTCCCTAGGCAGGTTAAGGGCAGCCTGTCCCTTGATAGAGTTGGCCTCGGGGCAGTTCGGCTCGGGTATCTTTTGTCTTCCAGCGGGGGAGTGGGGTCCAACAATTAGTCAGTTTCCATTTTCTTTATAGAAGAATGTACAAGTCAAGAAAGGATGGGCAGATAGTTTTTTCTTTGTGGATACTTAGGATTGTCACAGGATAGGTGCGGCCATAGGCTTTTGTGTGGCCCACCCGAAGATATATGAATGAATAGAACTGTTTTTTGTTTTCTTAAAAAAAAAAAAGAAAAAGAAAAGATGATACACCTAATAGACAGTGTGGATCCCACACGTGTACCACATATTCGCATACGTGCGAGGTGGGTGTAAAAAAAAAAAAAAAGATAACCTCCCATTCATCAAAGCTAAGAGCAATTTAAAGACAATGTTAGCTATGTGGCGAAAATTTTAAAAAAATAATAATTTAAAATAATTATACAATTAGATTCTTGTTGCTTTTAATTATTTTGTTTATTGGTGCATGCACCCATGAACGATGCATGAGCTTCAATTATATAACACCCCTCACTTTCTTCGCTCATTCCACCCAAAGCATTTAATTAATTTATGTGAGCATAAGCTTATAACTAAAGGTAATAGCTTTTGCTAATCATGTTTTTCTTTTCGTGCCGATAAACAAATGGAAAACTCTTTAGGTATGTGGGGGATATGACAATGAGCTCTCTAATAGCGAAGGGAGATGTGACAATTGGCTGATGATAAGGAAATGGAAAGCTCTTTAGGTATGCAGGGTAAATGACGATGCGCTCGGGTGTGACTATTGGCTGATGAGGATGGATGAGAAAGGGTGTAAAAGCTTCCTAAAGCATCTAATTAATTCTAATGGTGTGGTACATTTGAGCTTCAAAATGGCATGATTTTTTTGGAAAGTACCTTCATTATGATGAAAAAGACTCGTATGAATGGACTAGATGACATAAAATAATCATACTAGTTCTATACCCAACTAACGGTAGGCGCCCCCTAACGAGGTTTTCCTCCTCAGTTCAGAGGAGAGGTAGTGCAACCCGTTGTAAAACGGATGTCTTAAATCTTGTTTCACCGCGCTGCTCTACCGGTTGAGTGGGCTGCCCGACCGGTTGAGGGGGCTGCTCGACCAATCGAGGCTTGCTCGCCTCAAAGTCCAGTAAGCTATATTTTTTTTTGTGTCGACCAGTCGAGGTTCAGGCTCGACCGGTCGAGAGAATCCTTCGATCAGTCGAGGGCCTGGCCGACTAGTCGAGGGATACACAGATTCTGCGCGGATTTTATGCGGACTGCGTAAATGAGGCAATTTCGCAGAGGTGTGGAAGGGGAGTTTCCTAAACTATAAATAGGGGTCCTTAGGGCTATTCTAGGGTATGTTAAGGCTTCTTAAAGTTTTACGTCCTCGTGATCGATGAGATCTCTTTGTTTTCATTATTCTCTTATTGTTTATCCACTCCTATGCGATGAAGAAGTTTTGATCCAAGCGGTGTGTGCTTGTGATCGATTGTACCGTTCTACTTGATAGTGAATTATTTCTCTGGACTAGGTCCCATGGTTTTTTACCTCTTCGAGGGTTTTCCACGTAAAATCCCTTGTGTCGTGTGGTTTGTGCTTTGATTTATTTCATCGCTTTATTATATCCCATAATTCTAGTGTTTTTGGGAGGCGAGATCCTAAGGTTTTTTGTGCAACGCTCCCAACAAAGTGGTATCAAAACCAAGTTACTTGAATGTAGTGGGATCAGTTCTGAATTATGGAAGATGGCTCATCAAGGATGATCAGTCTCAATGGTTCTAACTGGTCCATATGAAAGGCTAAAATGGAGGACTTGCTTTATTGCAAGGACTTGTATGCTCCAATTCTAGGCATATCAACAAAGACAAAGGATATGTCAGATGATGATTGGAAGAAGTTGGACCGAAAGGTGGTGGGGTTTATTAGACAATGGTTGGACGATTTCGTATTCCACCATGTGTCTAGAGAGACCTCAGTCGCTAGCTTATGGCTGAAATTTCAAGGGTTGTATGAGAGAAGACGGCCGACAATAAGATTTTTCTGATAAGACGACTTGTGAATCTCGAGTTCAAAGATGTTGGTTATATGGCTGAGCACATGAATGAGGTCAGTAACATATTGAACCAGCTCTCCGCTATGAAGATGGTCCTGGATGATGAACTATAGGCTTTGTTATTGCTTAGCTCATTGCCTGACAGTTGGGAGACATTGGTGGTGTCTCTGAGTAACTCCGCGCCAGATGAAAATGTATCCATGGAACAGGAAACTAGTTGTCTCTTCAATGAGGAGACAAGAAGGAAGTCTCAGGGGTCTACTCAACAAGAGGCCTTGTGACACAAGATCGGGGGAGAGGAAAGAACAGAAGGGGCGGGAAGGCCCGAGATCAATCAAGAGGCAAGTTAAGTGTCAGGAAGGATGTTTGTAACATCCCGGATTTTTGCCAACCTGGGATTAGACGTCCTTAGGCAATGGGTCGATCCTAAGACCTTACCAACTTGTCAAAACTCAATCCCACCGTCTAAAATCGTTCCTTAACCCATTTCCTTCACAAATCCCACCCTTCACTACCTTGTGCTTTCAATTTTTAAAAGCACTTTCGCCCTAGACACTAACTTAAACTAGCTAAGTAGTAAAACTTGGATCACTTTATATAAAAACTACAAAGGCCTAAGTATCATCTCAACCAGAAAACAATTAGGATTAAATCCTTTAGAAATTTAACAAAGTTAACTAAGTGCAAAACTCGATTAGCCATGAAATCCGTTGGAATCGCTTTAAATACGATCTGCAAGACCCAAAACTTGCAAAATCTATGACTCTAGGTTACCCTAAAGTTTAGAACCAAACTCATTTCCCGGCTGCTCTCGGGAATGAAACGAAACTTCGTATTAGGTCTGGATCGCACATCGGAAGTCCGATTAACACGAATTTAAGGAACTAGGACCGCCTCACTGGGCCTGACAATCATCTCAAAAATCAGATCCAGCCGATGTCCCACGGCCATTCGTTTCGATCCGGAGCGAGGGAGTGTGAAAAACACTATTCCCTTTGAAAATAAAATATCTGGAATAGTGATCTGGCACCATTCGCTTGTGCATCAGTATTAAGTAACCAGACCGTCAGAATCAGACCAAATTACACCCTCGGATCAGGAAAAATTTCAGGAACATTTACATGTACTTGGAATTTCGGATCGTGACCCACTGACCGTTGAACTGAAACTGGTTCGCCATGCGTGATCTGGAAATCCCACTGAAATGAAAACTTAATAGAACGTAGATCCGATGTCTGTGAGCTTAATTCCGACCTTTGGCTCAAGGAGGCCCGCCAGAAGTCCTCCGTTGAGCTGAAACCAGCCCACTTTGGCTATAGCCCAAGTATACCTTGACCTGGAGTCTATTTCGGTGAAGTTTTAGGCTATATAAGGACCTTAAACCCTCTCCCATTTCAGCCATACGAATTTGGATTTGAGAGAGAGAAAAGAGAGAGAAAGTGAGGGAGAAGTGGGAGAATCTCCCTGCCGTCGTTCCCTGCCACCACACAGGCTGCACCGCCCCTTTCCAGACTTTTTCCCGGCATTTCTGGCGTCGTTTCTAGGTAAGAAACCCTAACCCTAATCTGTTTTGGGGTTTAGACTATTGTAGGTTGTGAAATAGCTAACCTATTTCGTTCTATAGGTTGCCAAACTGCCGTAGATGAAAGCTTAGCAAACCTATCAACTCCGTTATGATTCTACGACTAAAGGTGAGGACTTTAAGTGTATAAGTTACGGTTTTCAACGCTTTCAATGTCAGATAATGATAGATTCATGATCTGCATGCAATTGCACATGTACAAAGTGCTTTCCGTTTCCTGTTTCGATTAACGTTGTAGAATATGGAATTTCACATACTCTAGGTATACGTAGAAATACCGTATACGTATTTTTTTTGGAGAAATGTTTGACATGTTTATTTAATGTATGATTATACTATATATGGATAAAATACTAGTTTGGCGAAAGGAATCGCCGTGATACATGTTCACTTGTAATTGCTACGTATGTTGAAATTGTGTATTCTAGAAATACTGTATATGTGTAAGTTTTGGAAATGTAATTGTCATGATTATTTGTTGTATGATTATGGTACACATGGATAAAATACTCGTTTGGCTAAAGGATAACCCTAATACCTGTTTTACTAACATACACCATGTATGTTGTAATAGTGTATTCTAAGTGTTTGTGGAAATGGTTGAATGAGATTAGAATTCTCATTCGTGCTCGCCATGACTAATTGTCATGGATTCATGATTGATGTATTGGCGATACCCCCTTTGACGAAAGGATTTGCCCTAAGTCACGCCACGGCCAATATACACTATATATGCTAAGATGTGTGGCCCAAGTGTTTGTGGAAATGACTGAATGAATATGGAACTTGGATTCCTGCTTGCCATGACTATCCGTCATGGGTGTACGCGTGTTATGATTGGGGCAACTCCCTAGTGAAAGGATTTGGCCTAATGCCTGTGATCGACATATGTCATGTATGTTGATGTATGTTTGTTTAAGTGTTTCTTGAAATGTCTGAATGAGCAGTAGTTAGCAAATTGTAATGTATAAGGGTGTTGAGATATGATTCTCAACCTCTTTTAATTATGTGTATGATCTCCTTTGATAGTTGTGTGATTAGGAATCGAACATGTACAAATTCATGCTTGTGTTGTGATTCATAACATGCTCAACTGCTTTATGATTTTAACTATGTAATGCATATGCTTAAATTTATATTTACGTTGTATGATTCGTCATGGGTGATGGGGGAGTGGAGCAACGAGTGCGTGCAACAGCCCTGACAGCCCTAAACGGATAATACCGGACTTTGATTGTATGATTTGAATCCTGATCCATTACTGCCTTATCTAACTGCAATTGATTGTGGTTGGGGCTATGATTATAGTCCAGGCAATCGGTAACGAGATTGAACTCGTGGCTGAGATTCATTTGCCGCGTGGGATGTGTTCGACGAAATCGAGTCGTGCGTTGCCTGTCGGCAGTGGCTAGGCCACACGAAGTTGTTTATACACTTCATGTCGTGCAGCTCAACGGGCGATCGTGCTAGTCGAGCTCGTCAAGTAACCCGATCTGCCTTATGCATGTTCACCCTGTTTGGACGCTACTGCTTGAACCTAGGGTACCAAACTTACCAGTGAAACCCCCTTTTAACCATGGTACCTCGATCCGCTAAGACGCATGAGCCGGGCATGGTGGTATGGGACACCGTGGTCGAGCTGTCGGCCTACGCTAGGGCCATGTGCCTCCCCGTAGTGACCATTGCGCAACCAACTCGTGAGTCGAATATGGTGGTATGGGACACTGTATTCGAGCTGTCGATACTTACGGCGAGAGCCGAGTACGGTGAGACCTGTGCTCGTGCTGACGGGCGACGAGTCCTCCGTAGTATCTTCGAGTATACTCCAAGGGTCTGTGATTGGCGACGAGTCTTTCACAGCAACGAGAGTATGAGTGGAGCCGAGTACGGTGAGACCTGTACTCGAGCTGACGGCTAGTGATTGAGCCGAGTACGGTGAGACTTGTACTCGAGCTGACGGCCAGCAATTGAGCCGCATACGGTGAGATCTGTATCCGCGCTGACGGGTGACGAGCCCTTTGCGATGCCTTCACTACGCTTCTCAAACCATAATATCGTATGAGATTAACTAGGATTGACGACCCTAGAATGGATCATGTTTGGGAATGATACAAGGGAGGTACCTTAGTTTCCCAATACTGCTGTTTGAAATGGACTAATAATAACTTGGTAATCATGAGCATCATCGCACCGCATGTGCTTTGTAGATGTGGCGCACTGAGGGAGTTAAGCATTCGCGAACGTAAGATGATGTCGCTTGAGGGTGGTTTGGCAAGGGCATACAGCATCATGTCATTTCATTCTTGCATTTAATAAGAGTAGTTAGAATTGTTTGATTTGTACTGCTTTATCATTACTGCTTGATTGAATTGATAACATGTTAACCTATGCTTTACTGTTCCACTGAGTTGATCACTCACTCCCACGTTACGGGACGGTGTTATACACACCAACCAGATTTGTTGAGTTTCAGGTGATGGCGATGCTTGTGAAGCAGAGCCGGACTACTGCTGTGATGATAGGAGGAAATCTCCTATCTGTATCTCTCTGGCAGGTCAATGAAGACCTGATATTGTATTGACGGGGCTATGGTACATGGGATAGGAGGCATTACACTTCCTCACATTTGGTACATTTTAGAACCGCACTTGTATTTATTTAACCTGGTAATGTTATCACACTCTGGAGACTCATCATAGGTTATATATTTTATCTATCTATCACAGTCTTCCGCTTGCAAATTTAACTGTCTCTGGAGTATGATATGCTGTTTTGGCTTAATCTCACTCATGTTCAATGCACGAATACAATCAACATTCAATCATCATTCATTTTGTTGCATAAGTGATGTTCTGGAACTCGGGAGTTGAGTTTATGCTCGACCCCCGATTTTCAGGGCGTTACAATGTTGAATGCTGGAATTGTGTTAAGAATGACCACTACAAGCATGAATGTCATAAGAAGAAGAATGACAAGAAATGAAAAGGAAAGAAGAAGGAAGATGAATCAGACTCCACTGCGATCGCTTCAGATGGCGACATTGTACACTACGTGAAAAATGGATAAAAATGACGGATTTAGAGACGGTTCTGGACCGTCTCTAAAATTGCCTGGTTTAAAGACGCTTTCGAGACGGCCGTAAACTGTCTCTAAACTTTTAGACGGCTCTTGACCGTCCTTAATATTGTCTTAAAAATCTGAACGTCCAGAAATCATTTAAGACGGTCAAAAACCGTCGTTAACTGCAGAAAAAAGACGGCCATCAACCGTCTGGAAAAGAGACGGCCTCTGACCGTCTTATATGCGGCAATATGTGACGGTCAAAGACCGTCCGTATTAGAGACGGTCATTGGCCGTCTCTTATGGTTACTCTGAGACTGTCAAGGACCGTCTCAATTAGAGACGGTCATTGGCCGTCTTTTACTGGTAATATGGGACTGTCAACGACCGTCTTAATTAGAGACGGTCATTAGCCGTCTTAATTTGAGACTGTTAAAGACCGTCTTAATTAGAGACAGTCTTCGGCCGTCTTATAGTGGTCATAAATACCGTTTACATTAGAGACGGTCATTGGCCGTCTTAATTTGAGACTGTCAAAGACCGTCTTAATTAGAGACGGTCGTTGGCTGTCTTTTACTGGTAACCAGAGACTGCCAAGAACCGTCTCAATTAGAGACGGCCTTTGGCCGTCTTCTAGCGGAACGTCTGCATTAGAGACGGTCCTAAACCGTCTGTAATGGTCAACAACACTTCACAACAAAAAATTTATGAATTTTGAAAAAAATAATAATTGAGAAGCTTAGAAAAATAATTAACAACGTTTAAGAAATTTTAGATTTTGAAAAAAAAAAAACTATGATTTTATAATAATCTAGATTTTGAAAAAAAAAATTAAGAACTTTGAATAATGTTAATAATTTTGAAAAATAAAAAGATTTCGATATAAAAAATAATATTTTGAAAAAGAAAATATAAAAAATTAAACAAAATTGTGAAAAAATTGACAAATTGTAAAAAAACATATATTTTAAAAAAGAAAATTAGATTTTGTATTTTGACAATAAAAATTAAAGCTATAATGTTAAATCTTAAGTGGACCACACCACTGGAAAGAATGATAATATAGTACCTCGCCATTAAAAAATTATAAAGAGCCCATTGTAAGGTTTTAGTAATGTTTATTTGCAATCCAACTTGTTGATAATGTAAAGAAGATCTAGATGAAGGTAAAGTACAAGAGGAAGAGAAAAGACGGAAGAGGAGAGGAGAGCAGAGCAGAGCGAGAGAGCAAAAAGAAAAGGATCGGAAGAGAGACAGATACGATGGCGCCCGAACCAAAAGATGTAGATATTAACAATGAGAAAAACCCTCCTCCTTTGGATGAAGACGACATATCACTCCTCAAAACCTATGGTTTGGGACCTTACTCTTCTAGCATAAAGGAGGAGAAGGAAATCAAGGAAATAGCCAAGAAGGTTAATGACTTGTGTGGAATAAAAGATTCGGACACTGGGTTAGCTGCATCCAGCCAATGGGATCTTGTTTCTGATAAACAAATGATGTAGGAGGAGCGGCCTCTTCAGGTTTAAAGATGCACAAGAATAATAAATCAGAACTTCGAGGATGCAAAGTATGTGATAAATGTTAAACAAATTGCCAAGTTTGTCGTTGGCTTGGGCGATAAAGTTTCGCCAACAGATGTAGAAGGGATGTGCGTGTCAATGTTGATCGAAATAAATACCAAATTCAAATTCCCTTGCCTCCGAAGATCAATCTGAGCGTTACCATGATGACGGTAGAAGAAAAACTAGATGTCACATACAATGATGTTGGTGGGTGTAAGGAGCAGATTGAAAAGATGCAAGAAGTTGTGGAACTCCCCATGCTCCATCCAGAGAAATTTGTGAAGCTTGGCATTGATCCTCCGAAGGGGGTGCTCTGCTATGGTCCTCCAGGAACAGGCAAAGCTTTACTAGCTAGAGTTGTAGCCAACAGAACTAATGCCTGCTTTATTCATGTTATTGGAAGTGAGCTTGTTCAGAAATATGTTGGAGAGGGGGCTCGGATGGTTCGCAAGCTTTTCCAGATGGCGCGATCAAAAAAGGCTTGCATCATCTTCTTTGATGAGGTGGATGCGATCAGCGTACAATGCTCGAAATTGTGAATAAGCTCGATGGCTTTGATGCTCGAGGAAACATCAAAGTTTTGATGGCAACAAATAGGCCCGACACACTAGATCCAACATTGTTGCGTCCTGGACGGCTAGACCGTAAGGTTGAGTTTGGTCTGCCTGATCTGGAGAGCAGGACACAGATATTCAAGATCCACACGCGGACAATGAATTGTGAGAGTGATATCCGGTTTGAGCTTCTTGCTCGCCTCTGCCCCAACTCCACTGGGGCGAACATCAGGAGTGTATGCATTGAGGCGGGCATGTATGCAATCCGAATGCGGAGAAAGATAGTGACGGAGAAAGATTTCTTGGATGCAGTCAACAAGGTCATCAAAGGATATCAGAAATTTAGTGCAACTCCCAAGTACATGGTCTACAACTGACCGAGACTGCTTACTGCTTTACCCTGGCCTTTCATGACTTGATCCTGTTTGCCCTGCAATGTGCTGGCTGCCAATTCATCTGTTGAAAATTGTGTGTAAAAGGGGCTTCGCCTGCCTTCTTTGTTTGGTTTGTTTTTTTGGATATCTGTAACTGTCTTTAGTTGGAGTTGCAAGAGCAAATGGTGTTCTCTGGTCTCCCTGGTACTGGCTGGCAACCCCAAATTTCTTAAGGTCACGAAAATAACTTAAATAGTTACACAAAAAGAGCGTTGTTGTTATTTAGGGTTTAAAAAAAAAAAGAAAAAAGAAAAAAAAAAAGATGAAGGTAAACTACAAAGATCAAATTGATCCAAAACTTTTGTGGCCTTCAAAAGGTTTTTAATAGTTATTCATCATTGTTTTGATTGTATGACCCACCTAAGATTATTGAGTTTCTTATGATTTGAAATCACATCCTAAAATATGATGGAAAAATATATATGGACAGTGTCGATATACATAAAAGATATCAAGGTGGGCCCTATACGGTTAGAGTAACACCCATGAAGGAGACCTAGCTAAATAGTGAAATGGTACTATAAGGTCACCTCATGGGAACTTCCCATGAGGTTAATCTGTGTGCGCCCCTGATGCATGTAGAACATCAACACCATGCATTTGATGTGTCCCCTTTAAGTCCAAAAATCAATCGTATACGAAACTCAGGTGGGCCATAGCATCTAAAACTATGTGAAGACATCCCCAAAACATATAAAAGCATTTAATTAGTGGGACCCACATGATTTTTGGATGTGTATGAAACTTGGGTTGACTCCTCATCCAAGTGGGACACACATAATGAATGGGCTGGATCTATGAACCACATCTAGGTGAGCCCAATAAATGATTATGAATGTTTTAATGGGAGGGTAACCCTCTCAACTATAGTATGTGGTGTGGCCCACCCAAGTCATGGATTGACTTTATTTTTAAGCTCGTGGCCTAAACCTTAACCTATAACCTAACCTAAACCTAAACTTAAACCTATAACCTTAACCTAAACATAAAACCTATACCTAAACCTATACTTATAACCTAAACCTATTCTCAAATCCCAAAACCTATAACCTAAACCTAAACCTTAACCTAAACCTAAACCTATAACCTAAACCTAAACCTACACTTATAACCTATAACCTAAACCTAAACCTAAAACCCAAATGTAAACCCGATCTCAAACCCGAACCCGATTTCCTAAACCTAAACCTTAACCTATTCTCAATTCCCTAAACCTATAGCTTATACCTAAACCTATAACCTATAACCTAAACCTAAACCACATCTAGGTGGGCTCAATAAATGATTATAAATGTTTTAATGGGAGGGTAACCCTCTATAGTATGTGGTGTGGCCCACTCAAGTCATGGATTGACTTTATTTTTAAACTCGTGGCCTAGAGTCATGGTTTATGATCCACACCGTCAATCCATTTTTCCAGATCATTTTAGGGCCCATTTGGACTGGTGAATTGGAAGGGATTGGAAGTTAAATCCCTAGATTGGCCGAGCATGCCAAACAAACTGGGTGATATGATCCTGGAATATATAGCAATCCCATGGATCTTAAGACAATCCACTGAAAACACCATCATTACCTTAAAATCCCATCCAATCCACCCTAATCCGTTCAAATTTGCCTGGGTTTGGCCGAGTGTGCCAAACAAACTTGATATAGCAATTTGGGATTGGCCGAGTGTGCCAAACAAACTTTGATATAGCAATCCGGGGGGATATAGCAATTCCATGGATCTTAAGACAATCCATTGACAACGCCATCATTACCTTGAAATCCATGCCATCCACCCTAATACCATTCAATCCCTTCCAATCCACCCATCCAAACAGGCCCTTAGTGGTTAAGTCCACAATTAAAGCATATCCAAAGCTCAAGTGGACCATACCACAGGAAACAGTGGGAATAATGATTTCCACCGTTGAAATCTTCCTATGGCCTACAGTGATTTTTATTTGTCATCCAACCTGTTTAATAGATCACAAATACATGGATGAAGGGAAAACTAAAATATCAACTTGATCCAAAACTTCAGTGGCCTCCCAAAAATTTTCAATAGTAGACGTTCAATTTATACTGTTTCCTATGATGTGGTCCACTTCAGATTTTTATAGGCTTCAATTTTGACCTTATGTAATAAAATTATATGTTAAAATAGATGGATGGAGTGGATAAATTGAATAAATCATAGTGGGCCCCACAAGATTTACACAGTGCGCTTAGGGTATAAGGGGCCTTACAGGGCCTGAAAAAATGTCTTATCTAAATTGAATAAATCATAGTGGTCGGTGCTCTGTGGGGCCCACCATGATGTATGTGTATCATCCATGCCGTCCATCTATTTTTATATATCATTTATGATATGATAAAAAAAAAATTGAATTATATCTCAATCTCAAGTGAACCACATTACAGGTATATAGTGTTGAATGAATTTTGACCATTAAAAATGTTTTGGGGGCCATAAAAGTTTTGGATCAACCTGATATTTATTTTTTCCCTTCATCTGGGTCTTTATGACCAAATCAACAAATTGGATGTCAAATAAACAGTACAGTGGGCCTTAGGAGGATTTTAATTGTGAATATCCATTCATTAATTTTGAGAAATGGTGTGGCCCACCTATGATTTATATCCCTATCGTTTTTTGCATCAAGCACTAAAATTATCTGTAAAAATGGATGAACCGAATGGATGAAACATGTACATCATGGTGGGGCCCACAGAGCATCGCCCACCAGCCACGGTCAGGAATGAAATTTGGGCGCGCGCTCAAAATAGAGCCGCGCGCCCAATTTCACCCCCCCCCCCTTTCAACAGAACGCCCGCCCGCCCCCTCTCTCTCTCTCTCTCTCTCTCTCTCTCTCTCTCTCTCGCCGTCCTGGTCCCAGACCTGCGCGAGAATCTCTCTCCGTCCCGATCCCAGCCCCGCGCCTCTCTGCTTCTTCCTACCCCTGACTCTCTCTCTCTCTCTCTCCGTCCCGATCCCAGCCCCGCGCCTCTCTCTCTTCTTCCTACCCCCGACTCTCTCTCTCTCTCTCTCTCTCTCTCTCTCTCTCTCTCTCTCTCTCTCTCTCTCTCTCTCTCTCTCTCTCCTCGTGCATCATCTCCAGATCTGGTGCGGCCACAGCCCCTGCCCTTCATCTCTTCCCCGGCCAGGTATGCATTTCTCAATCCCAAGGTTTTTAATTTTTAGATCTGTAAATGTGTGCACAACATGTGTTTGATGAAATGTCAAGCCAGTTAATCCGTAGGCTATCAATATACAAGTCTTCTGATTGGGGACTATTTGTATGGTTGATGACGGTGGGATTCAATCCTTGACGGTGGGACGTGAGCATCTTCCCTTTTAGCTTTTCATTGCATGATGTAATTAGGCTAGTTTGAGTGCTCCAAAAGCTCATCAAGTCGACTGAACTTGATCTAGATTTGGGCTGTGTTAGAAGGGTAGCTATGAAAATCTGTTAGTTCTCCCATGGTGTCTACTTGGATATCCTTGACAGTATGCATTTGGAGTAGACTTACTAGATGTTTCTCATATTGATTTGTGTGTGAATGCATGCATGAGTACCTGTGAGTACCTGAGGAGAAGAGGCTCAAACCTTTTTTTTTGGTCTGGAATCCATGCTTTCCAAAATGTCCCAAGCAATTCTACTACCTCGGAACTATCACTCAATGAAAAAAGTAGCCAAAATCACTGAGTATCAACTTTGTGTAGACAAAAAGTTGCTTAAGTGCAGCATATGATCACTCGAGTCTGTTGACCTTGCAACTGTCTTCTCCTGATTTTTAGAAATTCAGTACTGAAATTTCCACAAATGCTCATGTAGTATGCTACAAACTTAAGCTTATTTCTGCTATGGGCTATGGCCAATGATATCTCTGAAAGTAGCAATACAGCTAAATATATTAAAACATGGTGCATGTGAACCATAATGTTTAACATATTTTAAGTATCTGCAGATTGATATCAGTTTCCAAGCGAGACAGATATGCTTGCTATCCATTTACTAATAACGAGGCTGAGTTCCCTGTTCGTAACTTAAAGTGGAAGAACTTCCTTGTTTGGTACCTATCTCTATCTGTACATGTGGGGCCAATGGTTGGTTTATCCAATCCATTGATCTAATGGCCCCCGTTGTGGACAAACCATGCCTAAAACATCTCTTCATTTTGGCAACTCTGACCTTTCCATTGTTGGCATGTAAATGCAAAGTTGAGAAGAAATGCACCAAGTATCAGTCCACATTTGATGGAGAAAATACAAGATTTGCTGGTTGTTGTTACCTGATCTGTACATGTGGGGCATATGGTTGGTTTATCCAATCCATTGATCTGATGGGCCCCATTGTGGATGAACCATGCCCAAAACATATCTTCGTTTGGTCAATTTTAATCTTTTTGGCTTGTAAATACATTGTTAAGAAATATTTTAATCTTTTCTTGTTGATGTCTTCTGTTTTCCTTTTCTTTTCTCTGTTTTTGTGGTTCTCTTCTTTCAATAAAATATCCAAAAAAAAAAAAAAAAACATGTTAAGAAGAAATGCACCAACAAATCCACATTCGATGTTGAATGGAGTTGTCAGAATTGCCATGAAGACTTCTGCAATGAAAAAACATACTATGGAAAAGCATTGAATTTGAATCCCATAATGCTTCTCATTACATTTAAAGCTGTTAAGTGCTTGAAGCATGCTTTGAAATGCTTTCACATCTGATAACAAAGAACTAAGCAGAAAGCGCTTTCATTCTCTTTGTTTTCTCATATCCTCACACTTATTTAAAATTACCTCAGCTGCTGCCTCTTATCTCTAGCCAACCCAAACATCCTACTTTTTGGATTCTTGTCGTTTGGATGGACAATCCAAAAGAAAAAGGGTATCAATCCCCTGCCCCAATAGGCCTTAGTTCCCCTTAAAAACAAAGGTGAACATAAGAAAAGGAGAATAAATATCCTTATTGTACACATCTAAAAACTTTTAGCATCAGCTGCCACCTTTTAATTCTTTGTTTTACTGCTTTCGTTGGGAGCATGTTTTTTTTACTTTTTTTTTTTTTGTTTGCTTTTTTTTTTTTTTTTTTTTTTTTTTTCCAATGAATTGTCACTGGAAATTATTATTTTCTTCATAGTTGTTAAGTTGGATATCCAAGTAGACACCATGGGAGAAGTTTCCAAGCAGTTCTTTTTTTCTTGATGAGCCCAAATCTAGCTCATCTCCCCTCTATCATAGTTCTTCATAGTTCTTTTTTTTTTTTTTTTTTTTTTATTTTGCATAAATCATAAATCTGTTATATTATATATATATATATATATATATATATATATATATATATAATATATATATATATATATATATATATATAAAATTCATTATTTTCATTGTGGGGTGTAATCAACTAGCATATTGGCGGGAAAATGTCCTTGCATGGATATCTAACATACAGTCGTCGATAGGTCTTTCGTCCTATTCTTTTGAAAAATGAGGCTAGCACCTGTCGTCAGTGACTCATTGTAACTGTCCGTGGGCCCATTAGTTTGAATTAATAAATTGATGGCCCACATTCAGTAGGAAAAATGCTCATAAACATCCTTCCTGATTTTAATTCTTGTGACCCAAAACTGTTCAAGAAGAGAGAATTCTCCTTGGTACCAAGATAGGCCCACCCCACATGGATAATCAAACTCATGAGCTTAGCATTGAAACACACTCTCACTACCACTGAGTCATGGATTATAATCCAAACAGAGTTCTAAAGTAAAGAACTAGACCTAAACCTTAACCTATAACCTAAAACCTACAGAGTTTTTAATGAAGCTGATATTTGTTTTTCCCATCATCCAGGTCCTTGTGTCCTGATCAACAGGTTTGATGGCAAATAAACTCACGGCGGGTAGTACATTGAGCCCTACGAAATTTTTAATGGTGGGAATTCAATCAGCACTGGTCCACTTGAGATTTGGACGTACCTTTTTTTTTCCCTCAAAAGGAGCAGAAATATGGATGGATAGCTTGGATATACAATACATGCATCAACGTGGGCTCCACAGCAGGACCACACTGCGTTGGGTGAGACCCAGGCGCACCTAATCCGGAAATGTTTTAACCAACCACAGAGTATTTTGGGCAGTCAATCACCCTTGTTTCCTATAGTATGGTCCACCCAAGTGTATTAAAAATATACATATCGGTATGCTTATAGAACATCGACCACTAACCAGTGAAGGAACTTCCTGCTAGGCATGGGCAGGAAATCTGCGTCAATTATATAAAAAATTATAAATAGGTGCAGGAAAGCAGATGGATGCAGCATAAGATACCACCACCAAAAAAAAAAAGATTGATAATGGAATGCATTCCTATTCTTAGAACTGCAGATTGACATTAAAATGAAAAAGAAAAATGAAAGAAAAATAAACCATTCTTACCTTTTATACAAAGATTGTTGATAACTGCCAGATTCTGGGAAAACAGATTGCTGGTGAAAACTAAAAGCATCCATTGCTACCTTACAAAGATCTCGGCTTTACAACACCCATAGCTCAGATTTAGCTTGGTGTGGCATCTTGTGCTGTTATAGACGAGCAGTACAGCTCAAATTACCAATCTGAACTAAGATTGGAAAAGAAAATAGCACTAAAAAATGAATGGTCTGATAACTGGAAATTGCAAGGGAAAATAGAAACCAACTGCTCAGAATAAATCTCTGGAAAAGGCTCTGGGCTCTCTCAGCCTGCTCGGAACTACCGGATATTTGGACCACCTTCTCAGTTAGCTCAGGTCTATCTTCCATGAGGCTGACAGTAGCCCTTAACATCTGTTTACACTAAATATCAATACCATAACTTCAGCGACCAGGTTACAAAATCAAGTAGGAAAATATCCAAGGCAATAAGAACCCAAAGGCAATGTTACGCCGCTGATCTGAGCAAGTTTGCTTCCTGATCTCATGATGAGGCTGGGAACAGTATGCTCTGGTGATAAATAGTGGAAATAGCACAGAAGAAGAAGAAGCGTTCAAGTTAGTTCATCCATGGATCCTTACTCTTAGACGGGTGGTAGACTCCTGGGAGTTTCAACTCCCGTTCCAGGGTTCGAGTATCCATAGGGGGGTGGAATTCCCCAGGTGTAGGGAGTGAGTGTGTGCGTGTGTAAAAAATATATATATATATTTTTTTAAAAAGTTAGTTCATCCATCAAACACAAGGAAACAACAACTAGCATTTGTAGTATACGGCCTAATTGGCATATGTAAAAACTTCATCAATTCAGCATTTCAACTACAAAAAATAAAATAAAATAAAATAAAAATAAAAATCAGCAAATATCCAATACCATTATAAAAGAACCTCCAAAATCAACTAGTACACACGCAAGGAGCAATGAATCTGATATCCAGTTGTCATCAGAGCAATGAATCTGAAAATAAAACCATTGTGCTAGCAAGATGAATCCCATCAACACCTAGAATTTACACAGTAAAAAATATTGGCGATACATGCATTAATCAAACTGTGTTCTGTTCAATAACTCTGAATTACTCAACTTGATGTGCAGTTGGGTCAGGTTGAGTACAGGGATCAACCTGACCATTAGCAGTTAATCGCCAACAACAAAAGGGTTCTTATATTTTTATTGAATTATAACTAGAGATGGCGATTGAAGCTATTAGCTAGGCAGGAAAGCTCTCTACTTCCTACACATGCAATAAAACTCTCATGGTCATGGACAGAGCGATCGTCGGAGCGATTCTTAGTTGAAGCATTTCTTCAAACATGTAGGAGGCCATGGACAGCGGCAGATATGGCTGCCACTGCCATGGCTGCTACCCCCAATTTCTGGCCCTTAAAAGAGGAAATGAGAGAGAGAGAGAGAGAGAGAGAGAGAGAGAGAGAGAGAGAGAGAGAGAGAGAGAGAGAGAGAGAGAGAGTACCTTTCACTTCGTGTGTGCTCTGATTTCTTCTATTCTCTTCGGCTATTGGAGAGAGATCGATCAATGGCTGCTTCGAAGAGAACATACATAATGTTTATGAGTACCTCTCCGTCTCTCTCTCTTGAAGCAAAAAAGAAGGGAAAAATAAAAATATCTTTTATGTTTTTTCAATCCATCTTCCATTTTCTTCTTAACAAGAAAATTCATATTTACTAATATTCCCATTTTTCTATTTTTCAAAAGAATGAGTTCCGACTTCGGACTCCGAAAGCGTCGGCTCTAGCACTCGTACTTTCAGCCCAAACCCTAACCAAGGACTCCAAAATTACCAAGTACCCCAAGTCCAAGTCCGTCAGCTTTGCCCAGTTTTTTGGTGGTGGTCATTCACCTCTCCTTTTTCTGTTGGATTTGGATTGTGTTTGAGGCAATTTGGGGCCCCTTCAATGGTGTATCCACCAAATTAATGATGTGGATCACCAAACATGCATAAGGTGTATTTAGCGGCATGTGGGGAAGATGATAAGCATTTCCCATTTGTCATCTTATTTTTTCACTCCTATTAGACAATTCCATCCAAATGATAATATTGTGGCCATTAAATTGATGGCAGTGATGACAAAAAATCAAGCAAATAATCTACAGAAGTACAAATTGACCTAATTAAATAACATGCCTACCATTTTCAAAGAAATAAGAGGTCATTTTAATCCAATGAATACATACTAGAGACTGCCGCTTGCACATTGAAAACATTTAAATTTTTAAAAGAATAAGAACAATGTCATGTTCTTCATGTAGAAAAATCCAATAAATGAATGCCAAACCATCTCACAGTACTTAAATGATAGCAGAGATAATAACCAACAGGTAAATATATCAACAATCCATGCATTTATAACCATATGTTTCTAGTGCATGTTTATATCATGACCAAATTCAACTGCCCCAATGCTTTCGGGGGTACTTAAAAAAATCCAAGTAGGAATTTATCCATAACCCACCTATGTCAATAGCACCATACATGTTCTAAAGTAAAATGCCCAAACTAGCCAGCCCATACCTGAGTACTGAAGACCCAACACAACTCTCTGGACACCAAAACCCACCAACCTACAGTGTCTTTGATATCAGCACCAACTTCCAGCTTCTGAAGTTACTTTCTGCATGTTCCAGCCTTTCGCTTCCCAATTGCCCCAACAGACATGATGAAACCAAAGACCAGAGAGAGAGAGAGAGAGAGAGAGAGAGAGAGCCACCATATCTGCTAAGAACCAAGAGTGCTAATGTGCTCTTGAGGAGAGGGAGAGCTTGGGGCTAATTGGCTCTGGAGCTGCTGCTGCGGCTGTTGCTTCTTCCTCTTGCAGGCCTACACAACAAAGCCAAAAAGGAGTAAAAACTACAAAAAACCAAAGGAAGCAGGTGTTATTTGGGGCATAGAAAAAACGCTAGTCTTCCATCAACAACAAACAACAACAAAAAACATTTGGTCTGAGCAAATGAACTGAACATATGAGGCTTGCCTTTGGATGATAAAATGACCCATATGATGGGCCACATGGCTTATGGGTGATCCCCCACAAAAAGCACATGACTACAATCAAATAAATGTAAACATCAGATCGAGCCCCATTACTTATTAACCATCAGTTGTAATTGCACATTCATCAGGTAGCGAAGATCGTTTGACAGGAGAGAGATTCATGCCATGATGTGTGCACCACACCAAAAGCTCCAGTTACCAAAATTTGGCCCCACACATACCATTACTAGATTAAACCAAAAACATCTCCGTTGATCAAGCACCATGTTTCTTTTGGTTCTTAAGAAGTGATTTTTCATGAAGCCTTTAGAGAATCTAATTCAGTAAATAAATTGTAAAAAAAAAAAAAGACTTTGAAAAAAAAAATTCAAAGAAAACAGAAAAATGCTGTCATTTTAAAAAAGAAAAAAAGAGAGTCCAGAATGATTCTCTGCTTAAAATGGGATGCATCATTGAAGAAAATATGAGCATAACTAGAAAAGGGAAAAAGGCACAAGCATTCCATTGGATAAATCAAGCCCACATTAGCTTATACCACACTCTGAATGATCCACAGGAAAAATGTAATATAAATGATAAAGAACAAAGTGCTGGAAAGATGAAAAAGATGTGGGCATCCATGATCGAAATGAACAATTCCACAAGAACTTTGAGGATCACTTTTATGTAGTTCTGATATCCAGAGCTAACCACCCTGTGAAGTTTCAAATCTATCAGTGTTTGACAAACATCAAAGACCTATCCAGAAACAAAAATAAAATGGAGTCCGTTTACACATTGTACATCTCAATATTTTAACAAACCTTAAAAACATAAAGCTAGATGTGGACACGCTTCTCAAAGCCTGGCATGGGGTTAGATTAGGGAAACACAAATCGAGGATCTGGCAGACTGGAATTTTAGCGGCATGGTGGGCTCTCTGGATTGAAAGAAACCAAAGTTGTTTTCAGAACGAAGCAAAGCCTTCCCACTTAGTGTCCTCCTATGCTAAATGCTTTATTGCCGAATGAGCGTCCCTTGGGGAAGGGACCAATGTAGATCTTTCTTTTTTGTCGTCTTAAGGGTCTGCCCCCTCAGCAGCTCCCTTCTTTTGTTCTCTTCTTTCTTTTAATTTTAAGTTATCTTTCAAAAAAAAAAAAACAAAAAAAAAAAACATAAAGCTCTGAAAGATAGAAAAGAATTGAATAGGTTCCTTGCCTTCGAAGATGCAAGCCTGTAAATGCAGATCCAGGAAACATGAAGTACCAATATAAAAAAAAAAATTCTAAAAGATAGACATCCTATACAATAGAAGATAATACCTGAACAGGGCTGAAACTTCAGAGATTCAACCATTTTGCTGGCCAGTGAGATTGCTGCAGTCCTTTCTTCCTGTATATTTGAATTGTACATGATTATTCCAGGTAACAAAGATCTCCACTGAGCACCAACAACCATGATCACAGAAATATGCATTTTTAAGGCACCCTACCTAAAGAGCTGAATGACTTTGCTTAGAACCCCCGGCAACCACAATATTTTTATTACAAAAGCATTAATCATTCCTCTCCCCAAAGGAACCACAAAGTTGCCAACAATATGAGTCTCCATCTTACTGAAAGTCACCGAATCAAACAACTACATAGCACAATGTATATTGAATAGTGGATTATTCAGGAAATTCCTATCTCTGTGAGTATATGTTAATAACATGCCACATGACAAGTTCAAGTTCTAAGTTCTAAACAAAACCAACCTGTTTACATTGTCATAAACCATTGACGGGTCGGTGAAATCGATGACCACACTAACTGGTTTCGACTGCCAAAGGAGAAAGAATCTCATCAGAATGAAACACGCAGGGCGGAGTCCGAACTGGTATCCAAAAAGTAAAATTCTAAAACATTTGACATCAGCGACAACAACTTCATGGAAGGTGAGAAACCAGGACAATATCCTTTCAAGATATAAATAATAAGAGGCACACAACAAATAGAGCAGGACTTTTTTTTTTTTGGTTAGCACGTTAGTACACACACCCCGCTGTTAGCCACAACGCAAATAGAGCAGGACATGCCACATCCAATTTGACTTGTATCATCCACCATGGAATTTGTTTCTCAATGGAGTAAGCTAAAGGAGATGACCATTTATTTCAGTAAACAACTCCCACTTCATCCTGAATAAATAAACCAACTGATCCAAAATAAATCT